>JAUCMX010000011.1:21695718-21723218 GCA_033459395.1 Hemibagrus guttatus
TAGGTTACATAAAGTTCACTATGATGGAAAAAAAAAAAAACAGGGAAAGCGCAAACCTTCACGCTTGGTGTTTTCCATGTTCTTCCCCCGCTGTGCTACATGGCCTCAGCTCCTTTTGTGTTACTTTAACCCAATAAATCCCACCAAAGTGGCTGTTCTCTCGAACGCCATCCATCCCACGGCTTATTGTGACAAGGCTTTGTTCCAAACAATAGACAGAAAGGGGTTAAGTCAGCCAGGGCACTTCCTAACTTCCCTTCAGCTTCTTCTCACTTTCTGGACTTTTCTAAATCTCATGATCCACAGCTCTGATTCCTCTCAACACACACAGAGACATAGTTTGTATTTTTACTGATTCATTGGTTGTCCAAATAGTTTGTATAAGAGATAAGATAGGAGAAGACCAGTGGTAAAGATATGATGATGTTTTAAATTTAGATTAAAGTGCAACAAGCAGCATCGCTAGAACAGCAGAAACGTTTTTTATGAAATTATAATAATAATTGTTGGTGGAGTTTACATAAAGAAATTTACTTTATCTCTTTATAACTTTTTCAAAATATTACTTTGCAGCAAAAGATGCAACAGCCAGAGATGTAAAATCAACCATCCAAACTATAGCAAAAAAAAAAAATCTAGAAATTTCCATGTTTTCCAGATGAAAGTGCTTTGCCAAATTTTTTAGTTTATTATTATTATTCATTCATTGTCTACCGCTTATCCGATCTATTCTCGGGTCACGGGGAGCCTGTGCCTATCTCAGGTGTCATTGGACATCAAGGCAGGATACACCCTGGACGGAGTGCCAACCCATCGCAGGGCACACACACACATTCTCATTCACTCACTACGGACAATTTAGAGATGCCAATCAACCTACAATGCATGTCTTTGGACCGGGGGAGGAAACCAGAGTACCTGGAGAAAATCCCCGAGGCACAGGGAGGACATGCAAACTCCACACACACAGCAGAGGCGGGAATCGAACCCCCAACCCTGGAGGTGTGACGCGAACGTGCTAAACACCAAGCCACCAAGCTACTGCTGCTGCTGCTGCTGCTGCTGCTGCTGCTGCTGCTGCTGCTGCTGCTCTACTACTGCTACTACTACTACTACTACTACTACTACTACTACTACTACTACTACTACTACTACTACTACTACTACTACTACTACTACTACTACTACTTTCCTTTTTTTCCTTCTTTTTTAAAAATATTTGTTATCTGTACTACACGCCTAAAGAAACAAAGCCATGTCCAGTCAAGGCTTTTTATACATTTTGTATCACATAAATCGTATAATATTTATTTATGTCGAATTGTTTTACTATTTTTTTTAATTATGTTAAAGAAACCTCATGTGTAACTATGACAATAGTGATGTGTTCCACTATAAACATCATTCGGGGGATGTTTTGTTAGAGGAAAATAATCCATAACAGGATGATGAGCTTAATTATTATTATTATTATGAATTATAATTGAACACTTTTGATAACTTGACAAAATCTCTGACTTTACTACAAAGCACTGACATTGGAGACTCCATGTTAAATAAATGTTTGTTACATTTATATTATCATCAAATTCCAGAAATCGTTATCATATCAACAATTATGGTGGATAAAAATATTTTAGAGTGTAGAAGAGTGTAATATTTGGCAACTTTAGATTCCAGAAGATTGCTTTTGTTTAGTGTTTTGTTTAGTGCTCACAGTGAAGCACGGTGGTGGTGGCATCATGTCGAGTGTAAGCTTTTTATTAGACACAATATTATTTAAAACACACTGGTAGGACTATTAAGGTGACCTTTCTTATCAGTATTAGTTTTTGAAGTATGTTTGCTTTTTCACATTTGTTTTACATTTATGTAATATGTACATATATATATATATATATATATATATATATATATATATATATATATATATATATATATATTACTCTGATTTTTACTATTTTATTTTTTTCTTCTTTTTTTACAAGTTTTATATTATAACATTTTACATTTTGTGAATTGTGCTGTTTAACCTGGTAGTTCTTATAAAATATAATTTTTTTTAAATCCAGAATGTAAATATATTTACTGTGTTAATATCAACTTGAAATAATAATAATAATAATAATAATAATAATAATAATAATAATAATACCTTTAGTACCTTTAACATTAACAATTTAACATTAGATTTCATAAAGCATTTAACATTTGCAAGACCATAACTATAAATATAAGCAAAATCTTTATATTGAAATGATTAATTTAGATTTAAATGAAGATAGATTCATAAGAAATCAAAATCAAGCGTTCTGTTACAATTATTTGTGATTAATTTTGTACAATTAAATGAATTTTCAGTTGAAATGAACAAAATCAATTTAAGCTGATTTTAATATTAACCGTTTTCCTGTATAAAACAGTTTGAGGTCCAACTTTGTGGTATAAATAATACTAAAAAAAATAAAAAAATATATATAATAATAATAATTGTTAATAATAATTTTAACTAATAAAAACACAGCTTGATGTTAAGCATTAAATGTCTGTTTTTCCCCCAGTGTTAATAATTTTAATCTGCTGTTTTGCCTCAGTGAGAACCTGTGTATGTGTGTGTGTGTGTGTGTGTGTGTGTGTGTGTGTGTGTGTGTGTGTGTGTGTGAGAGAGAGAGAGAGAGTGATAGAGCAGGTAAGTTGCAGTGAGCCATGAGTTTCCCACGCTCCTTCGTTAAAGAGGCCGTGGATGAGCCATCTGTCTCAGTCTCTGTCACTGTGTGTGTGTGTGTGTGTGTGTGTGTGTGTGTGTGTGTGTGTGTGTGTGTGCACGGGCATGCGAGTGAACATTCCTGCACCACACTACAGAGAATACACCAGCAATACATGAGATTAAAATTGAGTTCATTTGTTCAATCTCATAAAGTCTAAAAAAGAAATAAAACAAGAGATTGAATGTCTCAGTAAATAAACGCTGCAGGATTTTTTGCTCTGTTATTCACTCACATGTTGCTCACTTTTCACTGCCACAAAGAAAGGAACGTAATGACAGTATGAACAGTCTGAGAAAGAAATTGGAAGAAAAATGCAAACAAAAATGCCTTCATAACCTCGAGCTGTAAAAGCTATTAAAACACTGTTACTGTTTCAGATTTTTTATTGTCAGTTCTAATATTTTAACTCTTCTTAATTCTTAACTGAAAAATAAAATAAAGAAAATAAAAAAACATCATAAATCTTAATTAACATTTTATCTGCTGTTTATTTTAGACATATGTATTAATATCTAATTTAAGAAATTTATCATCCATCTAAACATCCAGATAGATAGATAGATAGATAGATAGATAGATAGATAGATAGATAGATAGATAGATAGATAGATAGATAGATAGATAGATAGCAAACAGAGGTAGATAGATAGATAGATAGATAGATAGATAGATAGATAGATAGATAGATAGATAGATAGATAGATAGATAGACAAACAGAGGTAGATAGATAGATAGATAGATAGATAGATAGATAGATAGATAGATAGATAGATAGATAGATAGATAGATAGATAGATAAAGAAAAAGGTAGATAGATAGATAGATAGATAGATAGATAGATAGATAGATAGATAGATAGATAGATAGATAGATAGATAGATAGATAGATAGATAGATAGATAGATAGATAGATAGATAGATAGGCAGGCAGGCAGGCAGGCAGATGGATAGATAGATAGATAGATAGATAGATAGATAGATAGATAGATAGATAGACAGACAGACAGACAGAGGTAGATAGATAGATAGATAGATAGATAGATAGATAGATAGATAGATAGATAGATTTGTTGTATCATATTTTAAAGCATGTATTTTATTAAGCACCTATACTTTTAACCTAAAATGTATATTTATTTTTAATTCTTTAATATTTTATTCTTTCTTTAATTCTTTAATATTTTATTTTACTCCTATTTTACTTAGATATTCTGATTCAGATTTTTAATGTGCAGTAAACCAACTCACTCTTGTGAATTTTTAACAGAAATCAATTCACATAAAAAATTAAACAAGTTAAAATAAATAAATGAAAATAAATCTAGACCATAGAATATATTCCCACTACTAGTTTCCTTTATCAGTTTATGAACTTTTGACTTCAGCATTGCATCATGTTTTTTGTCTTTTTTTATTCTTCATGCCTGTATTCTTACAGCTTTAGCTCTACAGCTTGTTGCTTGTTTAAATCCCTACACATTTCTTGACAAATAAAGTTAATAAGCTACAAACAATTACATATAGTGCTTTTCTTCTCCAACTCTTTAACACTAGACTCTTCCTAAACCATCTTCAGACAGAAAAGGGAATTAAAAATCAATAAAAATGTAAAACATGTCTTTTAGTTCACCATGGCACTACCACAAGCTTCTTTAAGACTCCAGGTTTATTTTTTTAGGCTCTATTTTGTCAGAGTTATGACCTCCTCAAAGAATCTGCGGCTAAACCCGGACTGATGAGATCTAAAATTCATTAGAGTTAATAAAACAGCTCATGTGATCCACTCCCCCTCTCTCATTGTTCCTCTTTTAGCTGATATGAACCTCGTGCATGTTTTCCTCCGAGCTCACGGGCCGGCTGAGAGCATGAGAACGAAAGCTCGTCAATAGCAGCAGCCTCATATTTGGTGAGTAACCATGGAAGCAGAAGAGAGCTGCTCCTGCCCTTCTTACCTCTCCACACCAGTGGGTCGTTCCCTCCCTGAAAAAAGGCCATGCCTCACTTTCTTCCTCCTGACCCAACTCGCCTTTCGACTCCACAAAGGCCAAAGCCGCCGGTCAGCGCCGGTTCACCGGTCTAGACGTGTCTGCACGGTGCAGCCTCCATGTACTGTAGGAAGTCCGTTCCCTTGGAGGAGAATGAAGCCGGGGGACGGCAGAGACGCCGGTTTGAAAAGGAGCCCCGTCTGATTTGGCCAGATTGCCCACCCTATCATCGATCGGGTGAATATCGAACCTTCTCTCTGTGTATGTGTGAAATGGATAGCTTAGCAAGCATTTTTTTAAATCAAGCTCATGTTGGAGGCCAACTCTCTCTCTCTCTCTCTCTCTCTCTCTCTCTCTCTCTCTCTTTCTCTCTCTCTCTCTCATCTTCAATCTCTTTAATAATTTGCACTTTTAGCACTTTTTTGCACTGATTTTCCTCATATTTGTATTTCATTTTATATCTCTAACATATCAATTCTCACTTCATTTTATTTCCCCTGGTATTTTAATATACACTACTTAATTTTCTAAATCTCCTTCCTGAGTATAAAAATTCCATGTTTCGCTAGAAATATACTTCTTATTTATCACTGATTTCTCCTGAGGCAAGTTTTCATACGTTTCGAATTTTAACATACACAAATATACCTACTCTAATTCATGATACATTACCGTAATTTAAACACTAAACCTTTGTATTTTCATACGGATACTCTGTACAAGATAAATAATCTTTGACATGATTTTAATTGATTGATGCATGATTTATCTCTATATATTTTTTAAACTCTGATTTTTGTGAGCGTTACGATGCGCTCCCTTTAAAAAAAATAATAATATGTGTGCAGTCGAAAATCTCTTGCTGTTTTTTTTCCCCCTCTCTCTCTCTTTACCCTGTTGCCATGCAAAATCCAGGACGGTTTAGAGCAATAAATAAATAAATGAATAAATAAAACTCAGAGCTAATGTTAAGCGAGACCCAGACTTTCTGTAAACACTGAATCAATCCACCTGATTTTATAAGCAGCTTTTACTGCAATACACAAAAACTAATATAATAATCAAATCTTTAATATCATTTCAATGAAATTTTGATGTTTTTCATTTATGGCCAGACCAAATCAGATCATTTCCAGGAAATATTTTTGTGTTATATTTAAAAAAATGATCAGCATGCTTATTTTAACGTATAAAAACCTGTTTAAAGCCAACGCATCTCTGCTAGCTCGAATTTAGTGTTTCAAATCCGTAAATAAATCACAGATTATTATCCAAGTCAAACTTGTGCACGAAGCCTAAACCTCTCAACACTAATATCCTGTCATAAATCCTAACGTCTTGGAAATAAACAGTCCTAGCTTGATTTAGGTAGCGGACGTTTCGAGGAAGATGTCTGATTGTTTCAGACAGCCTCGGAGGCAAACGAAGCATCCACACACACACACACACACACACCAGACACAGACACACACACACACACCAGACATGCGAGTGCAGTGTTTGTAGCCTAGAAACAGCAGCCAGCTGCCATCTGTTACAGAAACACATACTTCGATTCACTTGCATGCACTGAGGTAAAGTCGGTGTTTGTTCGACAATTTTTATGTTTAATATAAAGAGGTATGCTGTTAGGATGTAATCTGTGTAGATAATGAATAATAAAAGTATTTTATATAATAATAAACTTATTTAAAAAGAAAATGATGGATAAATTCAGAATACAGAAAACAATATTGACGAAAAAATTGTATTTGTAGCATTAGCTTTGATTATTTTTGCTTTCGTATCATAATACAGGCAAGACTGGCTCTAATTTCTACCACAAATACATTTAAACAGACAAAAACAACAACACAAGCAACATATTGAACTGTCTCACTAGTCACTGTTGTGGTATCCCTCAGGGTTACGTCGTATGTCCAGTTAGTTTGTCGATTGCAAAAGGTGCTTGGACCCCACAGATCGCTCCTTGCAGTTACTTTATAAACGTTTAACGTAATGGATTTAATTTACATCACACACACAGGAAAATGTAGGTACTAAATAGTGCCAGTGTTATGGTGTACCTCAGGGTTGTGTCTTATGTCCGTTTGGTTCGTATCTTTCACCTGAAAAGTAAAATTTTATGAAAATAAATAAATTATCAATTAATTTAAAAGAATGACACTATTCGCCTTCTAATAAGGAAAATATACAGTAAACGTAAATGTAAATAAGACATAACTCTGACGGATACTAGTCAAGTGTAGCAGTGGATGGTGTAGTATCCATTTAGGGAGCCAAGCACCAAGTGTTAGTAGTTTAATTTGTTTGTTTATTTGTGTATATTATATATTCAATACGTTTTTTTCCTCAGAAGAAACTGATCATTTAAACCAAACAGTAGGCACCAATATATTTATCGACGCCAAATCTCAATGATTATCAAAAGAATGTTGTGAATTGTAAACAAAATTGCAAGGCTAAGATTTATCTTCTCTAATGGCTCTAACTTATGCTAGTTTGCAGGAATTCTCGCACTGCTCGACTGGTTCCACCGACTCTCAGCATACAAGGCAGGTCTGTATAAAGACTCTTCTCTGTTCTGGCACTGAGGTGGTGGAATGAACTTCCTCTGGACATCCGAACAGCCGAGTCACTGACTACCTTCAAACGACAGATGCAGACCTACCTCTTCCTGAAAAACTTTTGTTTACCAGAAAAATGTTTCTCACTACTATATTTCCTCCCAACAGAGTTTTAGACTCATAGTATCCTTAGTCTGTGTGCTAGTGAACCAGTATTGATGTATTCATTGTGTTCATAGAGACTTCAAAGTGCTCTGGATAAAGGCGTCTGCCAAATGCCGTAAATGAAATCACATGATGGTTTGGTAGCTCATGTTCAGGATAAGATTCCGAGGAAGGTGTCTGTGTTTGAGGTGTGGTCATTTACAGCGGTTAAGATTAAATAGCCAGGCATTTCACATGGTTAGCGTTTTTAAATATGAGCAGTGTTTTGTAACTCAGAATGAATATCAGCTACTGGGGTGCTGTTTACAAAAAGTGCTTGGACCCCTCAGATTGCCACTTGCTACTTTTTTTTTTTTTTATTTATTTATTTATTTATTTATTTATTTATTCATTCCTTAAGATTGTTGTGAAGTGTCTCAGATACATTGTAGTTTTCACTCCCTTCCACTCAGTGAGGCCTATATATTTGTTTTAAGTCTATTTCATACTCGATTTAAATTCATATCAATTTGTACAGATACCACTAGCCTCTGCAAAAAATAAATCCACTTACTTGTTCTTTACACTTTCAATTAAAGTAAAAATAAAGCTCCTTTTTGTGCTAAAATCCTTTAATTTCTATGAATTTAAATGAAAAGTTGTTGGACTTTTTTAAATAAGTTTTTAAATGAAGTATAAATGTTAACTCCGCCCCATAATCCCTCCCTCAACTTTAGTTAACTTGCCAATTTTCAGCGGATTTTGTCCAACGTTTCGTCCTACAAAATGTTTGTTTTTCTTTAAATAGCTTTCTCTCAGCGTTCTGAATGTATAAAGCTTGTTATTTTCAGTTCCAGCTCCAAACACCTCAACCGACTCAACATCGTGACACATGAAAGAGCATTAATAAGGCGGCTATAAAGCTAAAGCCAGCTGTAATGACTTTGAGCACATGTGACAGGATTTTACTCTGATGTCATAGACATAACAAGACATAATGGTTTAAGCATAATGCAATGTTTTTGACTCGCTGACAGGCATTAAATACGTCCTTCAGGATCTGGCCGTATGTGTGACTCCAAACGAAGCAGAAAGCCAAGAGCAGTTGTAATTTTCCTGCAGGGTCCAGGGTTGAGTCCATACCATGCATTATTTATAAAGCCATCAGTAGATTAGGCAGAGAGTAGAAGCAGAAATCTGCCTAAAGAACACTAACAAAGCTTCATGACCTGTTCACACTGAATGTGGTTGGCTTTTTAATCAGAAGTGGTTTTTATATGAATCAGACCAGCTGCAGATTGGCATCATCAGATCTGGATTTAATTTAGATTTAATATAGATAGATTTAATATCAGATTTCTACAGCAACTGACTCAAATTCTCATCATAACCAGCCCACATGATGCAGCTAATCAATATACAGCTGAGTACAAAAGTTTACCTCGTGTTTCTTTAATGCCTCTATTTTCTTATTTATCAGCAAAAATATAAGTTAAAAAACAAATATAGGTGTAACTGAAATAATAAAAGTTGCTCAGGTCTCACAAAATCCGTTAGGCAAAAGACGAGCGTATGAGCTGTCTAAAGAATGTTTACATTGCCTTCACAATGGAAGGACAAGACGTTTATATTGATATCGTTCCGATTTTTTTGAACGCATTTGCTTCTTGTCATCATGATGGAGTGTCTGTGGAATCCAATAAATGAAATCGCTTGCTTGTACATGTCTTTGTCTTCTTTGTTGATCTAAGGGCATGCAAACTTTCGCGCTCGACCGTGCCGAGCGGTTAATAACTTATGTCAGAGCATAAAGACGCATGACGAATGGCGTAGCAGCTACAAAAACAAAACCCTAAAGAAAGCTGCAGTGTTTCTGCCTTTGTGTGGGTCCGGAATAGAAGCCCAACTTAAAACAGCACTTTAAAATGCTTTAATTAAACTTATTCAACCACAGTGCTGTTGAATTCGGAAATTCTGATTGGTCAGAAAGCAGATTTCAGGTGTGTGTTAGTCAATGTGTTGTTTTTGATAAAGTAACAGCTTAGACTGGAATATACACACAAAACACGAAGAAAATGTGTGCGATTCTTGATGTAGTGATATATATTGAACGTCTGCAGAAGTCTCCAATTTCAGGGCTTTGGAACAATCTGTGATAAAGTCTTTAGAAGTTTATGATTTGTTTCTTGTCTTCTTAGCTTTCAAGAAAAAAAAAAGAGTGAGAGACTAGTAAAGTTAGTTCCTGTTATCGTTTACATTATTGCAGCTACAGCATGACACTCATAAGACTCATAAAACTCTTATTTATTTCTCTTAAGTTGAAAGATGCAACCTGCAAACTTCTCTGTCCTGAAGACTTGACACTGGAGACTCCTTCCACAAATCTTTAATAAACAACTCCTTACAGAAAACATCACCATATCAACGCTTCTACATTTTCCTTGGTTAAGTAATAGCATTCTAGTTAATATTATTATTAATATAAGGCTATGTTTACACATACAGTGATTTTATTGCTGCAAATCTGTACTGTGAGGTCGCTATGAAGAAGGAGTTCCTACTACTGGTTGCCATGGTAATAACATTATGTGCTGCAACTAGCATTCCACTTAACTAATCAGTTTTCTTGCGGCTAAAATGAAATGTTCTGGAGGGAGATTTGGTGTTTGTGTATAAAATTCAGCAGTGTTTATCAGCATCATATCATACGAGATGAAGGAGGAGCAGTGTGTGATCTTTAAAACGGATCACGTGACCTCTACTGTCTTTACTGCTGTCTGTAGTTGCTGCACCGAGTCGCTCCGAATTTCTAAAAGTTAAAACTTTTCTCAACTTTGGAAACACCAACATCTCAACATAACCAGCATGGCTAGAGTGGCATCAAAGCTGGAGTGTGTGTCATATATGTCTCAGTGAATATGCTGTTAATGGGTTAAATGAAATCAGCAGCTTCTGCTCAATCAGATTCAAGGTGTTTATATATATATATAGCTACTGAAAATGGTACTCAGCTTTTTCAGTCATATTATCTACAGATTCAAGGTGTTATATATATATATATATATATATATATATATATATATATATATATATATATATATATATATATATATATATATATAACACCTTGAATCTGTAGATAATATGACTGAAAAAGCTGAGTACCATTTTCAGTAGCTGATATGACTCAAATGGCTGCAGAATATTCCATTGTCCATCCAAATAAACTAAAAGCAACCCCTGAACCTGCCTTACATGACTGGCTATAGATTTGGCTAAAAAAAAGCCTGTGCTTAAACAAACAAGTAAAACCATCTGAAGTGCCACTACGCTAGCTTTCCTGAGCTAACAAAGCACTTTTGTACACTTAATAGTTTGAGAACATTTAAATGCCCTTTAAATGATCTCTGTGGCAAGATACATCTTGTTCTAAAAGTGCAGGATACACCAGACCAACGAACAATGACTTTCTCCTCAGCACACAGCTTGTGTGGCCTGTGTGTGGGTTTTTTGGGGGATTTATTCAACTGCAGTCTCCAAGTTAACACTCAAGCAAAGCAAACATCTTTAACAGTAACGTGTCCGTAGACGTCCTGAACGATATACGAATCAAAGAGGAGATTTAAGACTGAAAAAGGATGGGGGGAACACAGTAACTCGAGAATGTGCCGCTCAGGAGACGTCCGTGTCGGGGGAAAGACATTGGCTAGGTGTATTCTTCTGTTTCTCTAATGATCGCTTTGTACTCTGCAGGAACGTGCAAGCTTTTTATTTCAACATTTCATTAAAGTCCAGAGCGTCAGATTCTCGCAAGCAAGATCGTATGCTATACATACAAACACACACACTCCTCCAGCTTTGCTGCTGATCCTCATCTGAACGGTTAATAAGACAGCTGCACTGTGAGAAAGAAAAAACATCCCATCGATGAGGGAAATCAAGGACGAGAAAAAATGGCCTCGCTCCGACTTTCCATAACCTAACTGCATCTCTAATAAAACCCACCTGTATCCCAAGTGTCTAAGACGCACAGGGAAGTGACAGATTCCTTATTCTACAAGAATAATGCTAGAGTTAAACATTTATCAAGTGTACTGATAACAGGAGAAGATAACTAAAGTATATTTTCCTGGAAAATTGCTGGAACACTTCCAGATATGACAGCGAAGATAATATGTCAAGCTTCTGGTGTGTTTACTTCTTTACTGGTGTGTTCTGGTGTGTTTAAAAAAGAAAAAAAAGGTTTCTCAAATGTTCTTTGGGTAGTTAAAGGTCCTTAAGAGTTTTCTTGGAGGGACAGGGTAAATGTACAGGGATAAACAAACAAACAAACAAACAAACAAACAAATAAATAAATAAATAAAATATTTACAAATTTATATTTTATAAATATTTTTTAAATATTTAAATGTCGCATGGATAAATCTGATATTTTATATTTTTATCTTTTTTACTTATTTTCTTTGGTATTTTTTTCAGAATTTACAGCTTCATAAGCCAAAGGAAAGCTATACATTTCATGAAAAAAGTTTTTGTCATTTAAGAATCCTTAAGGTTCCATTGATCTGTACCATACAACAGACCGTGACCATGATTATTTAAAGTCTTAAATAAAACCCTTATGCAATCTGGAACCAAGGACCCTTTAGCAGACGGCTCAAAGGCTGTTTGCTTTGTCCCTTCAGGGGTGTTTCCCTAACAGAGTAGAACCCTTAAAGCCATTTATACCCATTAATAACCAATAATAAAGCCTAAATGAAACTTTAAAGATCCCCCACAAGGACAGAGCTAAGTCTGCTGTGAACAGGCATGAACAGATATATAGACATAGTTCTATGGTTCCTTCAAAGCTACAAAGCAGAGAACAGATACAGTGTTCAAGGTCTAAACTTTCCAAAGAGTTCTTATACAGAGTTCTTCTACAAAGTTCTTCTACAGAGTTCCTCTATAGCATTCTACTACAGAGTTCTTCTACAGTTTTCTTCTACAGAGTTCCTCTATGGCATTCTACTACAGACTTCCTCTACAGAGTTCTACTACAGAGTTCTACTACAGAGTTCTTCTACAGTTTTCTTCTACAGAGTTCCTCTATGGCATTCTACTACAGAGTTCCTCTACAATATTCTTCTACAGAGTTCTACTACAGACTTCCTCCACAGAGTTCTACTACAGAGTTCTTCTACAGAGTTCTACTACAGAGTTCTACTACAGAGTTCCTCTACGGAGTTCTACTACAGAGTTCTACTACAGAGTTCCTCTACAGAGTTCTACTACAGAGTTCCTCTACAGAGTTCCTCTATAGCATTCTACTACAGAGTTCCTCTACAATTTTCTTCTACAGAGTTCGACTACAGAGTTTCTCTACAGTGTTCTTCTACAGAATTCCTCTATAGCATTCTTCTACAGAGTTCCTCTACAATATTCTTCTACAGAGTTCTACTACAGACTTCCTCCACAGAGTTCCTCTACGGAGTTCTACTACAGAGTTCTTCTACAGACTTCTACTACAGAGTTCCTCTACAGTGTTCCTTTACAGAGTTCCTCTATAGCATTCTAGTACAGAGTTCCTCTACAGTGTTCTTTCAGAGTTCTACTACAGAGTTCTACTACAGAGTTCTTCTACAGAGTTCTACTACAGAGTTCCTCTATAGCATTCTAGTACAGAGTTCCTCTACAGTGTTCTTTCACAGAGTTCTACTACAGAGTTCTACTACAGAGCTCTACTACAGAGTTCTTCTACAGAGTTCTTCTACGGAGTTCCTCTACAGTGTTCTTCTACAGTGTTCTTTTACAGAGTTCTACTACAGAGTTATACTACAGTGTATTTCTACAGAGTTCTACTACAGAGTTCTTCTACAGAGTTCATCTATAGCATTCTACTACAGAGTTCCTCTACAGAGTTCTACTACAGAGTTCTTCTAAAGAGTTCTACTACAGAGTTATACTACAGTGTATTTCTACAGAGTTCTTCTACAGAGTTCATCTATAGCATTCTACTACAGAGTTCCTCTACAGAGTTCTACTACAGAGTTATACTATAGTGTATTTCTACAGAGTTCTTCTACAGAGTTCTACTACAGAGTTCATCTATAGCATTCTACTACAGAGTTCCTCTACAGAGTTCTACTACAGAGTTATACTACAGTGTATTTCTACAGAGTTCTACTACAGAGTTCTTCTACAGAGTTCATCTATAGCATTCTACTACAGAGTTCCTCTACAGAGTTCTACTACAGAGTTTTTCTAAAGAGTTCCTCTACAGCATTCTACTACAGAGTTCCTCTATAGCATTCTACTACAGAGTTGCTCTACAGTGTTCTTCTACAGTGTTCTTTTACAGAGTTCTACTACAGAGTTATACTACAGTGTATTTCTACAGAGTTCTACTACAGAGTTCTTCTACAGTGTTCATCTATAGTATTCTACTACAGAGTTCCTCTACAGAGTTCTACTACAGAGTTCTTCTAAAGAGTTCTACTACAGAGTTATACTACAGTGTATTTCTACAGAGTTCTTCTACAGAGTTCTACTACAGAGTTCATCTATAGCATTCTACTACAGAGTTCCTCTACAGAGTTCTTCTACAGAGTTCATCTATAGCATTCTACTACAGAGTTCCTCTACAGAGTTCTACTACAGAGTTCTTCTAAAGAGTTCTACTACAGAGTTATACTACAGTGTTTTCTACAGAGTTCTTCTACAGAATTCATCTATAGCATTCTACTACAGAGTTCCTTTACAGGGTTCTACTACAGAGTTATACTACAGTGTATTTCTACAGAGTTCTACTACAGAGTTCTTCTACAGAGTTCATCTATAGCATTCTACTACAGAGTTCCTCTACAGAGTTCTACTACAGAGTTATACTACAGTGTATTTCTACAGAGTTCTTCTACAGAGTTCTACTACAGAGTTCATCTATAGCATTCTACTACAGAGTTCCTCTAGAGTTCTACTACAGAGTTTTTCTAAAGAGTTCCTCTACAGCATTCTACTACAGAGTTCCTCTATAGCATTCTACTACAGAGTTGCTCTACAGTGTTCTACTACAGAGTTCTTCTACAGAGTTCTACTACAGCGTTCTACTACAGTGTTCTACTACAGAGTTCCTCTACAGCATTCTACTACAGATTTCCCCGTTTTTTTACAGTGTTCTTTCACAGAGTTCTACTACAGAGTTATACTACAGTGTATTTCTACAGAGTTCTACTACAGAGTTCTTCTACAGTGTTCATCTATAGTATTCTACTACAGAGTTCCTCTACAGAGTTCTACTACAGAGTTCTTCTAAGAGTTCTACTACAGAGTTATACTACAGTGTATTTCTACAGAGTTCTTCTACAGAGTTCTACTACAGAGTTCATCTATAGCATTCTACTACAGAGTTCCTCTACAGAGTTCTACTACAGAGTTCATCTGTAGCATTCTACTACAGAGTTCCTCTACAGAGTTCTTCTACAGAGTTCTTCTAAAGAGTTCTACTACAGAGTTATACTACAGTGTATTTCTACAGAGTTCCTCTACAGAGTTCTACTACAGAGTTCTTCTAAAGAGTTCCTCTACAGCATTCTACTACAGAGTTCATCTATAGCATTCTACTACAGAGTTCCTCTACAGAGTTCTACTACAGAGTTCTTCTACAGAGTTCATCTATAGCATTCTACTACAGAGTTCCTCTACAGAGTTCTACTACAGAGTTCTTCTAAAGAGTTCTACTACAGTGTATTTCTACAGATTTCTTCTACAGAGTTCTTCTACAGAGTTCTTCTAAAGAGTTCCTCTACAGCATTCTACTACAGAGTTCATCTATAGCATTCTACTACAGAGTTCCTCTACAGAGTTCTACTACAGAGTTCTACTACAGAGTTCTACTACAGAGTTCTACTACAGTGTATTTCTACAGAGTTCTTCTACAGAGTTCTACTACAGAGTTCCTCTAAAGAGTTCCTCTACAGCATTCTACTACAGAGTTCCTCTATAGTGTTCTACTACAGAGTTCTTCTAAAGAGTTCCTCTACAGCATTCTACTACAGAGTTCCTCTATAGTGTTCTACTACAGAGTTCTTCTACAGAGTTCTACTACAGCGTTCTACTACAGTGTTCTACTACAGAGTTGCTCTACAGTGTTCTACTACAGAGTTCTACTACAGAGTTCTTCTACAGCGTTCTACTACAGTGTCCTACTACAGTGTATTTCTACAGAGTTCTTCTACAGAGTTCTACTACAGAGTTCTTCTACAGAGTTCATCTATAGCATTCTACTACAGAGTTCCTCTACAGAGTTCTACTACAGAGTTCTACTACAGTGTATTTCTACAGAGTTCTTCTACAGAGTTCTACTACAGAGTTCATCTATAGCATTCTACTACACAGTTCCTCTAAAGAGTTCCTCTACAGAATTCTACTACAGAGTTCCTCTATAGTGTTCTACTACAGAGTTCTATTACAGCGTTCTACTACAGTGTTCTACTACAGAGTTGCTCTAGAGTGTTCTACTACAGAGTTCTACTACAGAGTTCTTCTACAGCGTTCTACTACAGTGTTCTACTACAGAGTTCCTCTACAGCATTCTACTACAGAGTTCCTCTATAGTGTTCTACTACAGAGTTCTTCTACAGAGTTTTACTACAGTGTTCTACTACAGTGTTCTACTACAGAGTTGCTCTACAGTGTTCTACTACAGAGTTCTTCTACAGAGTTCTACTACAGAGTTGTTCTACAGTGTTCTACTACAGAGTTCTACTACAGTGTATTTCTACAGAGTTCTTCTACAGAGTTCTACTACAGAGTTCCTCTAAAGAGTTCCTCTACAGCATTCTACTACAGAGTTCCTCTATAGTGTTCTACTACAGAGTTCTTCTACAGAGTTCTACTACAGCGTTCTACTACAGTGTTCTACTACAGAGTTGCTCTACAGTGTTCTACTACAGAGTTCTGCTACAGAGTTCTTCTACAGCGTTCTACTACAGTGTCCTACTACAGTGTATTTCTACAGAGTTCTTCTACAGAGTTCTACTACAGAGTTCCTCTAAAGAGTTCCTCTACAGCATTCTACTACAGAGTTCCTCTATAGTGTTCTACTACAGAGTTCTTCTACAGAGTTCTACTACAGCGTTCTACTACAGAGTTCTACTACAGAGTTGCTCTACAGTGTTCTACTACAGAGTTCTGCTACAGAGTTCTTCTACAGCGTTCTACTACAGTGTCCTACTACAGTGTATTTCTACAGAGTTCTTCTACAGAGTTCATCTATAGCATTCTACTACAGAGTTCCTCTACAGAGTTCTACTACAGAGTTCTACTACAGTGTATTTCTACAGAGTTCTTCTACAGAGTTCTACTACAGAGTTCATCTATAGCATTCTACTACACAGTTCCTCTAAAGAGTTCCTCTACAGAATTCTACTACAGAGTTCCTCTATAGTGTTCTACTACAGAGTTCTATTACAGCGTTCTACTACAGTGTTCTACTACAGAGTTGCTCTAGAGTGTTCTACTACAGAGTTCTACTACAGAGTTCTTCTACAGCGTTCTACTACAGTGTTCTACTACAGAGTTCCTCTACAGCATTCTACTACAGAGTTCCTCTATAGTGTTCTACTACAGAGTTCTTCTACAGAGTTTTACTACAGCGTTCTACTACAGTGTTCTACTACAGAGTTGCTCTACAGTGTTCTACTACAGAGTTGTTCTACAGTGTTCTACTACAGAGTTCTACTACAGAGTTCTACTACAGAGTTGTTCTACAGTGTTCTACTACAGAGTTCTACTACAGTGTATTTCTACAGAGTTCTTCTACAGAGTTCTACTACAGAGTTCCTCTAAAGAGTTCCTCTACAGCATTCTACTACAGAGTTCCTCTATAGTGTTCTACTACAGAGTTCTTCTACAGAGTTCTACTACAGCGTTCTACTACAGTGTTCTACTACAGAGTTGCTCTACAGTGTTCTACTACAGAGTTCTGCTACAGAGTTCTTCTACAGCGTTCTACTACAGTGTTCCTAATACAGTGTATTTCTACAGAGTTCTTCTACAGAGTTCTACTACAGAGTTCCTCTAAAGAGTTCCTCTACAGCATTCTACTACAGAGTTCCTCTATAGTGTTCTACTACAGAGTTCTTCTACAGAGTTCTACTACAGCGTTCTACTACAGTGTTCTACTACAGAGTTGCTCTACAGTGTTCTACTACAGAGTTCTGCTACAGAGTTCTTCTACAGCGTTCTACTACAGTGTCCTACTACAGTGTATTTCTACAGAGTTCTTCTACAGAGTTCATCTATAGCATTCTACTACAGAGTTCCTCTACAGAGTTCTACTACAGAGTTCTACTACAGTGTATTTCTACAGAGTTCTTCTACAGAGTTCTACTACAGAGTTCATCTATACCATTCTACTACAGAGTTCCTCTAAAGAGTTCCTCTACAGAATTCTACTACAGAGTTCCTCTATAGTGTTCTACTACAGAGTTCTATTACAGCGTTCTACTACAGTGTTCTACTACAGAGTTGCTCTACAGTGTTCTACTACAGAGTTCTACTACAGAGTTCTACTACAGAGTTCTTCTACAGCGTTCTACTACAGTGTTCTACTACAGAGTTCCTCTACAGCATTCTACTACAGAGTTCCTCTATAGTGTTCTACTACAGAGTTCTTCTACAGAGTTCTACTACAGCGTTCTACTACAGTGTTCTACTACAGAGTTGCTCTACAGTGTTCTACTACAGAGTTGTTCTACAGTGTTCTACTACAGAGTTGCTCTACAGTGTTCTACTACAGAGTTCTACTACAGAGTTCTACTACAGCGTTCTACTACAGTGTTCTACTACAGAGTTGTTCTACAGTGTTCTACTACAGTGTTCTACTACAGAGTTGCTCTACAGTGTTCTACTACAGAGTTCTACTACAGAATTCTTCTACAGCGTTCTACTACAGTGTTCTACTACAGAGTTCCTCTATAGTGTTCTACTACAGAGTTCTTCTACAGAGTTCTACTACAGCGTTCTACTACAGTGTTCTACTACAGAGTTGCTCTACAGTGTTCTACTACAGAGTTCTACTACAGAGTTCTTCTACAGAGTTCTACTACAGCGTTCTACTACAGAGTTGTTCTACAGTTTTCTACTACAGAGTTCTACTACAGAGTTGTTCTACAGTGTTCTTCTACAGTGTTCTACTACAGTGTTCTACTACAGAGTTGCTCTACAGTGTTCTTCTACAGAGTTCTACTACAGAGTTCTACTACAGCGTTCTACTACAGTGTTCTACTACAGAGTTGCTCTACAGTGTTCTACTACAGAGTTCTACTACAGAGTTCTTCTACAGAGTTCTACTACAGCGTTCTACTACAGAGTTGTTCTACAGTGTTCTACTACAGAGTTCTACTACAGAGTTCTTCTACAGAGTTCTACTACAGCGTTCTACTACAGAGTTGTTCTACAGTGTTCTACTACAGAGTTCTACTACAGAGTTGTTCTACAGTGTTCTACTACAGAGTTCTACTACAGAGTTCTTCTACAGAGTTCTACTACAGCATTCTACTACAGAGTTGTTCTGCAGTGTTCTACTACAGAGTTCTACTACAGAGTTCTACTACAGAGTTGTTCTACAGTGTTGTTCTACAGTGTTCTACTACAGAGTTCTACTACAGAGTTCCTCTACAGAGTTCTACTACAGCGTTCTACTACAGAATTGCTCTACAGTGTTCTTCTACAGCGGTCTACTACAGAGTTCTTCTACAGAGTTCTACTACAGCGTTCTACTACAGAGTTGTTCTACAGTGTTCTACTACAGAGTTCTACTACAGAGTTCTACTACAGAGTTGTTCTACAGTGTTGTTCTACAGTGTTCTACTACAGTGTTCTACTACAGAGTTGCTCTACAGTGTTCTACTACAGAGTTCTACTACAGAATTCTTCTACAGCGTTCTACTACAGTGTTCTACTACAGAGTTCCTCTACAGCATTCTACTACAGAGTTCCTCTATAGTGTTCTACTACAGAGTTCTTCTACAGAGTTCTACTACAGCGTTCTACTACAGAGTTGTTCTACAGTTTTCTACTACAGAGTTCTACTACAGAGTTGTTCTACAGTGTTCTTCTACAGTGTTCTACTACAGTGTTCTACTACAGAGTTGCTCTACAGTGTTCTACTACAGAGTTCTACTACAGAGTTCTACTACAGCGCTCTACTACAGTGTTCTACTACAGAGTTGCTCTACAGTGTTCTACTACAGAGTTCTACTACAGAGTTCTTCTACAGAGTTCTACTACAGCGTTCTACTACAGAGTTGTTCTACAGTGTTCTACTACAGAGTTCTACTACAGAGTTCTACTACAGAGTTGTTCTACAGTGTTCTACTACAGAGTTCTACTACAGAGTTGTTCTACAGTGTTCTACTACAGAGTTCTACTACAGAGTTCTTCTACAGAGTTCTACTACAGCGTTCTACTACAGAGTTGTTCTACAGTGTTCTACTACAGAGTTCTACTACAGAGTTCTACTACAGAGTTGTTCTACAGTGTTGTTCTACAGTGTTCTACTACAGAGTTCTACTACAGAGTTCTTCTACAGAGTTCTACTACAGAGTTCTACTACAGAGTTGTTCTACAGTGTTCTACTACAGAGTTCTACTACAGGAGTTCTTCTACAGAGTTCTACTACAGCGTTCTACTACAGAGTTGTTCTACAGTGTTCTACTACAGAGTTCTACTACAGAGTTCTACTACAGAGTTGTTCTACAGTGTTGTTCTACAGTGTTCTACTACAGAGTTCTACTACAGAGTTCCTCTACAGAGTTCTACTACAGAGTTCTACTACAGAATTGCTCTACAGAGTTCTACTACAGAGTTCTACTACAGAATTGCTCTACAGTGTTCTTCTACAGCGCTCTACTACAGAGTTCTTCTACAAAGTTCTACTATAGCATTCTACTACGAAGTTCTCTATAGCGTTCTACTAGAGTTTCTGTACAGCATCCAAAGAAACAACAAATAAATTAGTAAGCAAATAGATAAATATGTATGTAAGTAAGCAGACAAACACATAAGTAGGTAAACAACAGAAACAACAAATAAATAAGCAAATAAATATCTAAATCATTAAGAAGTAGGTATGCAAACAAATAAATGTCAAAAGAACCCCAAGAACGTAAGAGTAGAATAATATACTAAATTTTTATACACATTAGTAATGAATACTTTCACATACATAAAACAGTCTTTAGAATAAAAGAGAAAAAAAAACGGACAAGTTTTAGACTAGCTGAAACTCTAGAACTGATATGGGTTCTTCAGCTGTCCCTGCAAGAGAACTTTTAAAGCGTATACACTCTTAAAAATAAAAGTTCTTAAATGGTTCTTGGTCAGGGTGTGTTTCTATAAAGAGCTTTCAACATCCATGGAAAGTTTCTATTGCACAAAAGGTTCTTTGTAGTGGAAAAAATATAAAAATTGTCATTTATGACCCTAAGAAAAAATGGGTTCTTTTAAGAACCATTTACTTAAAGGTTTTTTTGGGGAACCACCTTTATTTTTTAAAGTGTAACCACAAAGCATTTTATTATTTATTATATAAAAGGTTCCAAACTACAGCTATATTTGAAAGGGAACTATATAAAGAACCATTTGAAGAACTTTTTTTAAGAGTATAATTTATCCAAATTTATTAAAAATACCAACGTGCAGAAATCTATTAATCAGCTCATCAAGTGAGAAAAAAAATGATGTTTGATCTGCAGGTCAGATTAATTACAGAGCAGAATAATCAGCTGTCCGGTGACTAAACCAGGAAACGTCTGTCTGGAAAAGCGATGCCGCTTGAGTCTGTGCTGGAAAATAAATCCTTCACAGGAAACAGAGCTTTATCTGGGCGTTACACACTAATTACTGCGACTCGTTAATGATGCACACGTGTGCTGTGACCCTGACACTTTCCCTTGGCCTCACTTCCTCAATATTTACTCGAAATCTCCCATCAGCCCCTGCCACAAGCAGCCATCACACTCGATAAGAATAAGATAGATGAACGCTGGGGACTTCCTGTACTCAATGATGATAAGAGGACGAGGAAGTGCACACAGATCATGATTCAAGACAAGCACAACCATCCAGATAAGGTTGATTAACATTATTCTAATACAAGAACCTTAAAGTATGGAATAAAACACTTGGGGATGTGCTGGGAAAGGAAACTAATCAACAACAACACGATGTTATGAAGCAGAGCTACTGCCGTCATGCCGAAGTGAATTATTTTCCTATAACATCCTGAAGGATTTAATTCTACTCATACCTCAACGATTTTTACAATGATTATTAGATTTTTTTTTGGAATTAAAGAAATTTATATAGTATTTTTGTCCACTTATAGCTACATTTCATGTGTCAGAAGCTTGAGAAAACAGAATGCTGAAGTAAGCATTGATGCAATGTCTGTCACTTTATAAAAACATTAACTCCACCCCAACCCTTACTTTTGGGCTTTTTTTATTTATTAATTTTTTAAAATAAAAATCGAGTCCAAATTGTTATAAATTTGCAAGACCATGTTAAAAAAAAGAAAAGTCCGAGCATATAATTTGATTTCACAAAATGATTTGGTACTATTGAATGCTTTTTACATTTTTTAATTTTTTCTTTGTCCTGGAAATCCCAAAATCCCAGAATGCAATGCAGCTATATGTCACAGTTCAGCCTTAGAAAATTGCCATATTAAAAAAAACAACAGTTTAAATTTGTATATGTGGAATATTTGAACATACGACATACATTTGTTTTTTTTAAATACTTTTTTATTTTATTTGGTTATAATTTTGAATTAAATTAAATTTCTTTATTAATATTTTATTATTTAATATTTAATATTCCAGTACTTTAACAAATAATTTCATGATATATTTATACAGAACCAAACCAACAAGAATAATTTGCATTCGAATATTTAACTCACTGTATACCTTTAATTAAGCATACATATACTTCTATAAGTATCATGTTCCATATATTTGTCTGAAAATGCTCTTACTGACATTTATGCAAATTTAAACCAATGGTTACATTTAGTTTTTCAGTCATAAGTAAAGACACAAGCCCCGCCCCCTAACCCGAACCTCAACCGTCATAAAGTTTTAAATAACTTGGTATAAAAAAAAAAAACGGGATGAATTTCTAAACGTCTGATTGATAGAAAATAAAGCCGATGTCACAGAAGGGGAATTGCGTCAGCTTTGGATCCCGGCTCTGCGGTGGTGCCACGGTGTCCAGCTCCACAAACACACATGAAGTGCATGACATCAGCTCTCGGTCATTTAGAGGATCTATTCGAGACTTACAGTAGAGCTTCAACTTTGGCCTGGAGGAGATGGATTCCACCGAAACCCTAGCTGTGTGTTTTCTCCCTCGCTTTTTTTCAGCCAAGTATTGATGGAGCGGACTGGCTTAAAGAGAAGAGCACAGTCGGCCGTTATTACGCTCAGCTCTTCTTACAGGCCAAGCCGAGCCTTCGAACCCTCAGGCAGCGAGTCAGAACAACGACACTTTAACTACACGATCACGTTACATCCGATCTCCATGTTTATAATGGAACAGAAGTGTAGATAACACTCATCCCTACATGCTGGAGATACACCCAGGCTCTGATTTACTAACGTTCTCTTTAGTACAAATATACACAGCACAAGATCCCGTCCAACATACTCTACATTTTATTTTTAAACTTTCCAGAATTACAATTACGCCGTTTATGACAAACAGATTTGAAGACATAAATAAATCTGGATTTTGGTTTGTGTTTAAATAATTCTGCATGTTTTCTCCAGAAAAAAAACGTGTCAGGAAGCACAAATAATGTCAACTTGCAACATTTCCAGACATTTTCATGAGGCACGAATTGCATGAGAAGGTTTCTTCCTGATTTCACATCAGAGTTTTTCTTTTTTCATCATGGCACCAAATCTACAGCCGGAGTTTTGACAGATGATTTGCAAAGAATGATTGCCTAAATTATGCAAGGAAGATGCAGAAAACGTTATGCAAATGAGATTTTATTTTAACATCTGCTAAAGGTTTGGATATTAAAAAGACTTTCCTGGAGAGCCACTTGACCACAAAACTCAAATATATCAGAATGAAATAAAAAAAAAAATCAAAATAAATGTTTTCCTATAAATCAAATACTAACAAATCCAAACAGTTTCTTAAGGCCTCTTTCGAAGTTTGGAAATATTTCCTTTTTAAAAAATTCAATAAACCAATACATGTGATTTCTTAAACCTAATTCTAGACTCTTTTAAAATTATTTCTTTACTAATTTCAAGCTTGAAAATTCATTATTTGCAATTGGTAAAATTGTAAATTTGTTTAGATTGTCTAGCAAGAAATAAATGTTTTATAAAAAATTTCATAATTTCATGAAAATAATTTAAATCATTGGTCCATATTCAGAATATTTTCACTTGCTAAGATAAGATTTGTTTTACAGTAAAGTGATGTTTTACACTAAAAAAAAAATAAAATGAAGAGAAAATAATATTAGTTATTAGTATGTTTGGGGGAAAACAAATTCTTTAAAATTGCATTTTAAAACAATATTTTCCACAAAAACTTTCCTGTAATTCGTCTAATTCAAACAGCTGAATCTCACATCCTTTAAGACCTGACAAATCTATAACAAAAAACGTTTACTTTTTATGTTATGCCATGAACTCAGACACGATTAGCAGCAGTCACTGTAATCCTCTTCTCTATTTCCCTCTAAAAACGATCTTTAGCTAAAGACTAAAACCTTGAAACGTTTCCTTTGTCATTGTCTGATTGCGCTCACAGTATGTCTAAAAAACACATCTATACCGTACAAACTGGAGCCAAGGAGAGACGCTACAATAGGGCGGTTTCATTATATAAACTGAAAGGATACTTACTGCGGATTTTAAAAGAAAATATCAAAAAGATCATGTTTTAAAAAAACAACAACGTTCCATCGTGCTTATGGACACTAGTGAAAAACTGAATGAAATTCAAAGGTTGAAAATTCAGATCTAATCTGATAGCAGCTCAGTATGAATGTTCATATTCAGTGTGGAATCTGTATTAAAGGAAATCTCCACTGAGAAGATGTTTAGATCGAAATATTTCAGAAGGCGTACATCATGTTAAACATACTTCATGTTCCTTAAGAGATCATGGTTGCTATTGTAGAAAGGACATTATCAACATTTACATTATTTACTGTCCAGTGTCACCCAGATGATGAGGATGATGTTCTCTTCTGAGCCTGGTTCCTCTCAAGGGTTCTTCCTCATATCATCTCAGGGAGATTTTCCTCGCCATCGTCGCCTCAGGCTTGCTCATTAGGGATAAACAGTAACTTAATTTTAAGCTTTATCATTTTTTCTATCTTTCTGTAAAGCTGCTTTGAGACAATGGCCATTGTTAAAAGTGCTATAAAAAGAAATTAAATTGAATTATTTGAAATATTGAAATTGAAAATTGAAATATTAAAGCTAAATAAATTTCCTGGTTAGGCAATTGCACATTTTGACCATATAGTAAGGTAAGGTAAAGTAAGATAAGGTAAGGTAAGGTACTTTACTGTTATTGTATATAATACAACGAAACTGTATTGGTTCAATTATATCAAGTATTTTCAGACAGCAACGAAAAGAAGGGCATCAAAACATAAAACTATGAACATAAACCACTTTTATATATCTATAAGAATATATAAGTGAATATATAATTCTATAAGAATATAGTTTTCATAAGTTCTTTATATTTATGCTTCTTGGCTTCATATTACTATATACCAAAACACCAAGGTTAATTCCTTGTACATGTAAAACCCACAGTACTTGCCAATAAAACTGAATCTGATTCTGATAAAGGAATTAAAGAAATTTAAGTGAAGTGAAAAAGTTAAAAATAAGAAAAGGATTAAGAATAAATAAAAAATAATTATTGCACATGAGTATAATGTATTATTACATAGTATAAAAACTGGAGTGTATGCTGAGATGTACTGTATATATTGCACATAGTATAAGAGTACACATTTATAAAGATAAAGAAATGTCACTAGATGTTTCTAGATGATCTTCTAAGCAAGGATAAGTTTATAAGTCTCACCTTTGCTCCAGTGAATAATCTTATCCTGATCTCATCCCCGGACTGACAGAATTCCCTACCTGCTCACACTGTAGCATCCTTTAAACACACTTCCTGCTGTCTGACGTTACATTATTGTTGAGTTATAAAAGAGTAACGATCCTGCAATCTCTTTATCCCATAAAGGTTCCACACTATATTCCAGTGTTCAATTTCATGCAATTATATTTATATAGTGCTTTTAATAATGATCAATCTCACAAAACAACATTATAGGAATATAAAAATTCAGAATTGACATTTTAAACATTTAAGCACCGAAGTCTTTTAATTCAGTTCTATTCAGTTCCATTTTATTTGTATAGCAGCTTTACAGAAATGAAATTAAAATAAATTCTCCCTGAGATGATATGAGGAAGAAACCCTGAGAGGAACCAGATTCAAAAGGGAATCTCTGGGTCATGTCTTTACAGGGAAAGTAAGATACAAGAGAGTGTTTGTGTATATATTTTGACCAGTTAGATAAAGAAAATGATTTATAATCATATAAGTGCTTTTGAGTTTCTTCTTCATGTCATCTCAGGGAGTTTGTCCTTACCACTGGTTTGCTTAATAGGGATAAATGATTCATAAATGCTTCAGCAAATTATTTATATCCTGAATTTATACAAATAAAATTAAAATTTATGAATTTTATTTTAATTTTAATTTTAAATTAAATTTTATGAATTAAATTGGATTAAATTGAGTGGCTCTGGTGGTCTGTATTTTTATTATTCCTTTGAGAAATTAGCACTGATATAGCTTCGATGTCACATTATATTATTATTATTATTATTATTATTATTATTATTATTATTATTATTATTATTATTATTATTTAAAAGGAATTTAATAACGGAAACAAACTTTCTGGATCAGGGTTTGTGCTAGCAACTAAAAACAAGACTTCTCTCTGTCACTTTTTTGAAAAAATTAGACGAAGCAGAGACCTTAGTGCAAACTTTGGACTCAGAACACCAGAATGCAATGCAGTTATTGTATATGACTATATCCAGTTCAGCTAGTTAGTCATACACAAGACGATAAGAGCGATGATGATGTTGCCGCTCTGATTAGCATGAACTCTTTGAGCAGAAATGAAGAGGTGAGAAAGCTAGACAGAGTAAAAGTCTAAAGCACCGCCGCATCACTCTTTACTTTACTTTGACATTACGTTATTAAGTTGTAGAAGAGTAACGATCCTTCTCAATATCCCATAAATGTTCAACTTAACAGACTAAAAAACTAAAACTCCACCGCATCACTCTCTACTTCAGGTGGGGAGGTAAAAATAGAGCAACGTTCTTTCTCAACCACAGTGAAGATCGTATGATGATTATAAAGATTTGCATGTAAGTCTTTCAGGGAGGAATTTTCTTCCATTGGTATTAAATAACTGTCACTGCAAAAATGTAGCTTCAGTCTAAAATAAAAACGCGAGTTTGTAAAGCTCTGAATCTTCTTATTGCGTCTACATGTAATCATTTCTCATAAAGCTGAGTAAAGATTATATATAAAAACCACAAGTAACTCAGTGTCTCTGCTGAGGATTTAACCTAAATTCCAACCTAAAATCCCTCATTCTGAATGAACATCCGAGCGAGAAAAAGAACACCAAGCACGTTTCCTGAGGAAATCAATGAGGCAGCGTAGACACCCGGACACACCGTGTGCTCCTGTCAAGTCGTTTCCTCCAAACATCCGTTCTGCGAGGTTACACAAACTTTAAAACTTTGCCGCTTTTCTTCAGTACAACACCTTCAGTAGAGTGGATAGATGATGCCAATTAGCACTAGTCTGGTCTCATGAGACTGCTGTTCAAGTTAAACAAATTCTATGTTTTACATATTTGTCATAAACCATCAAGATTTAAAAAAAAAAAAGTTGGGAAAAT
>JAUCMX010000011.1:21728218-21755718 GCA_033459395.1 Hemibagrus guttatus
AATCCGGAAAACTCTCAGTTATGCTGGAATAAGCAATATTTTTACCTCACGGTCAACACACCACTGTTTGCATGCCTACAAGCGCAAACTGCATTGCGTGACTTTTTTTTTTTTTAAGTTCATTGTGCTGGAACTTTTCCGCAAAACTCATCTGGAAATATGTCGGAATAACAAGAATTCAAAACAAGAGCCAAAAAAATTCCAGTAGAGTGTAATTGGTAAAATGAACGGCTTTCCTGCTTTTCCCTCAAGAGACCTTTGGCGTTGAAACCTACAAGACATGTGCGGTTATAAAAAAAAAAAAAAAAAAGAGTGTGTAGGGGGGCAGATTTTGGTTTCAAGCCCCAAGCCATTCGTGTTCAGTTAAAAATCAGCACATTATGTAGGATTTATTATACAAACGTATGAAATTTATGCAGATTATTTTTTATAAGGAACAGATGAATATAATAATGACTAACATCTTTAGATTTTGGTGCATGTACCATAGATGTATAAAGTGTGTGTTCAGAGGATTTTAGTTTCAAGTTAATATTCAGCAGTTTAATGTATGGTTTGATCATTTATTAACATATGTACTATGTTTGTTTTTACAGGAAATGCACCAGAATATGAATTATTAGCATCTGTTAATAACATATTGGGTTTTTATTTCAACAACATTCATAACATTTCTTGTAAAATTAGGCAAAAAATTAAAACTCAGGATAATAAATTAAATTATATAAAGCCTCAATAAAATATCATGTAGTTCAATTATATAGAGAGATATTATATATTAGACTTCTACATGTTTTTTAAAAGGTCATCAAAATCCGAGCCATTAAAAAGTCCGAAACTCTGAAAGACTCCAAGTTGTGTGTAACTCAAACACAAAGCTGTCTCTACCAGATAAAGCCTGAGCGAGTGTGTTTACAGAGCACAGAAAGACAGCTCAGCCAGGCGCTCATTAATCAAATAACACGTTACAAAAGCAACAATCGAGGAACCTTCACCAAACGCTATGGCAGAGAGACACACGCCAGCTGCAGCGTTCAAAGACTTTTGTGTTTATTGACCAAAAAAAAAAGGAATAAAAAAGAAAAGTGAACAGAAAAGACATTTGCACTTACCTCAACTAAAATACTGTAGAAGTATTGCATGAGAATAAGCATCCTTTAAGTGTTTCGTTTTTCACGCCTCGGCTCGCTGTGGAATCTGATGAAAGTTGGATGTGATGGAGGAAACTCGTGGTGTCTCCATCCACGAGCGTGAAAGAGCACGCGCCAGAGCACCGGCTTCGGTACTGTGCAGCTCGACTGCTTCCCTGTCCTCCTCTCCAATGAGAATCCCTAAGCCCTTACCACATGACATGAGGCAAAAAAAAAGAGAAAAGCAACCCGAAAGCCAGGGAGTGAAGAGAGCGGAGAAAGGAGGGGTAATGGTGGTGGTGGTGTTAGT
The DNA here is from genome assembly GCA_033459395.1 of Hemibagrus guttatus. Lineage (NCBI taxonomy): Eukaryota > Metazoa > Chordata > Actinopteri > Siluriformes > Bagridae > Hemibagrus > Hemibagrus guttatus. The sequence goes on from JAUCMX010000011.1 coordinate 21,729,659, forward strand.
GGGGGGGGATCCAGCTGGAACAAAGGCTGAAAAGCTGAGTCCACCTGAGGAGGTGGTTCAGGTCTGGATTTTCAGCGCAGGCTCGGTTTATGCAAGCAGCAGACCGAAGAGAGGGAATAAGGGAGTGAGGAAGGGAGGGTGGAAGGGAGAGAGAGAGAGACAGAGAGAGACAGAGAGAGAGAGAGAGAGAGAGAGAGGGAGGGATTGTAGGGGGGTTGCAATGCAAAGAAAGTGCGCATAATCCCTGCCCTGCAGAAACTTCCTCCTTCTTGAATATGAGACGCAGCCCCTCAGACCAGCGTTGGAATGCAAAGGCCAAGATCCCAGAGGCCCAGTGAGGCGAGAGCCGAGTCGAGCTGAGGTCTTACAGACAGCAAGGGCAAGTGTTTGTGTGTGTGTGTGTGTGTGTGTGTGTGTGTGTGGTTCAGTTGTTCAGAAACTAAGCTTAACACTATAGCCTCAGAGCAAGAAAACAACACTGTGCACATTCAAACTGGAGAAACTTTCTTGAGGAATTTAGTCACTGAATATAATATACAACTTTTTCCAGAGAGCTACTTTTTTTTCTTCATTTCTTATAGAGGAAAATAGATAGATAGATAGATAGATAGATAGATAGATAGATAGATAGATAGATAGATAGATAGATAGATAGATAGATAGATAGATAAATAAATAAATATATAAATAAATAAATAAATAAATATTTGTGTTCAACAATGCATCTGAACTAAAAAAAAGGTAAAATTTGATTTATTTATTTGATTATGTTTTTCTTTTCTTGTCAGAGGGATGTTCTAATATGTACCCAATAAAAACATACTTAAAACATGTCCTCATATGAAGATCTGAAGAAGATCTAAAGTATTCATGAGAATCAAACAACAGCTCTCCTTTATCTGATATAAAAATCTTACATCAATTTTGGGAAGTTCCATCAGATGGCCCCGAGCCAGTCATGATGCTTTTGGATACCACGTGACGTCAGCAGGATGACTGCAGCCGACAGGAGCATGATAACAATTACGTTACAGCTCCTTACAGCAAGACGTGAACTTACAGGCTTTCACAATCCGCTTAATCACATTTTCACGCGAGCTGATTGTCCGTAATTGCGGCTCATTTTTGGGGAAAAGTTCAAGCTCATGTGATGGAGAAATGCTTCCTGGGCTTGTCACAAGACGTGAATATGCTCAAGAGTCAAGAGAAGCAGAATCAGACAGACAGCTGCGAGAGATTCTTACACAATATCTATACTTCCACATTTCAGCAATTCAGACTTGTATGAAACGTTTTAAAGCGATAGGAGAGTGGAAGTCGGGGCTGGATGTGCAATGTTTAAAGAATAAAGTAGGACGATAGTCCTGACAACATGAAGCACTTAAAAAACTTAAGGATAAAACCATTTATTTGTGGTTTGCATTTTTAGATTTAGGATCAAGTGTGAACAATTCTTATTACACATTATTACAGTGTCGTTACATACATACAACGTATACATTATGCACAAAAATGTGTGTTGATGAATGCTATATTTGTAATGTTATAACATGTTAGATAGCATACATAATAGCTTATAATGCATGCATGTGTGCATTTGCTCAGAAATGATTTGAGAAAATTTCTGGAATCACTTCCTTTGAATTCTGCATACAAAACATACATTTATAACATGTAATACAGCATACATAACACCTTGTAATACCTGAGCCAAGCTTATGTAGTTTCTCATAAAAATAAAATAGACAGATAAACAAATCTGTTTGATATATAAAAAAAAATTATAATATATATTTAAATGTAATAGGTTTTCAGAACTAATTCTAACAATGCGTTTAATGCCTAATTAATGCATTATAACATGATATGACTGCACTCATAGCTTACTATCGTCATGACCTTCATAGAAAATGTTACCAAAGATACATTATAGCTGTATATACAAACAGCCATCGAATGTAATATTGATTTTCATAAATAATTAGAAAAATGTGCATAATACCTTACAAATGCATTACAACATGTTATAAACAAGTTCATTATTTATGAATGAAATGACCTTCAAAGAAAGTGTTACCACAGCTACTTGATAAGCTTTTATACAAATAGCTATAGAGTGTAATTTATTTTTAGAAATAATTTTAGCAATGCTCATAATGCCTTATGATTTCATTATAACATGATATGAATGTGCTCATAGCTTATAATTGTCATAACCTTCATAGAAAATGTTACCAAAGATGCATTATAGCTGTATATACAAATAGCTATCAAATGTAATATTGATTTACTTAAATAATTAGATAAATGTGCAAAATACCTTACAAACGCATTATAGCAAGTTATGAACTTGTTCATAATTTATGATTGGCATGACCTTCAAAGAAAGCATTACCATAAATTTTATACTGTTGACTACTTTTATACAAATAGCTATAGAGTGAAATATATTTTTAGAAATAATTATAACAATGTGTATAATGCATTATGAATGCATTATAACATGATATGAATGCCCTCATAGCTTATTATCATCATGGCCTTCATAGAAAATGTTAGCAGAGATACATTAAAGCTGTATATACAAATGGCTATAGAATATAATATTGATTTTCATAAATAATTAGAAAAAGTGCATAATATTACAAATGCATTATAACATGTTATGAACATGTTTATTATTTATGATTGACATGACTTTCAAAGAAACTGTTACCACTACTAATATGATTTTATACAAATAGCTACAGCGTGTTATAATATTTAAAAAAATTATTTTAACAGTGCTCATAATGCCTTATGATTGCATTATAACATGATATGAATGTTCTCATAGCTTATAATTGTCATAACCCTCATAGAGGATGGTATCAAAGGTTCATTATAGCTATATATACAAATAGCTATCAAATGTAATATTGATTTACTTAAATAATTAGATAAACATGCATAATACCTTACAAATGCATTATAACACGTTATGAACATATAATTCATAATTTATGATTGACATAACCTTCAGAGAAAGCTTTACCATAACTACTTGTTACTTTTAACTACTTTTACAAAAATAGTTATAGAGTGTATTATATTTTCAGAAATAATTATAACAGTGTTCATAATGCTTTATGATTGCCTGAAAATGAAGTATAGCTGTATATACAAACAGCTATTGATTGTAATATTGATCTTCATAATTAATTAACAAAACGTGCATAATACCTTACAAATGCATTATAACATGTCATGAACATGTTCATAATTTATGACTGACATGACTTTCAAAGAAACCGTTACCATAACTACTTTTATACCGTTAACTACTTTTATACAAATAGCTATAGAGTGTAATATATTTTCAGAACTAATTCTACCAATGTGTATAATGCCTTTACGAATGCATTATAACATGATATGAATCCACTCGTAGCTTATTATCAGCATGAACTTCACAGAAAACGTTACCAAAGGTACAGTATAGCTGTATATACAAACAGCTATTGATTGTAATATTGATTTTCATACATAATTAACAAAACGTGTATAATACCTTTCAAATGCATTATAACATATTTCATTTATGATGGACATGACTTTCAAAGAAACCGTTACCATAACTACTTTTATACTGTTAACTACTTTTATACAAATAGATATAGAATGTAATACATTCTTAGAAATAATCATGACAATGTTTATAATGCCTTATGATTGCATTATTACATATGTATGTGCTTATAGCTTATTATAGATATGACCTTTATAAAAAGTCATACCATAGCTTTAGTAAAGCTATATACACATATAAAAATAACCATAAAGTGTATTCTATTTTCATAAATAATTATACCACTGTGTCTTATGAATGACTTATAACCTCATATGAATATGCTTATGATTTATTATAACAAAGACTTTCATATCAAGTGTTACACTGTTGCCAGTTTCTCTTTCCAACCTCCAAGCTCTACCACAGCAAAGTCACTCGGAGTATTCATAGCAATCTTGCGGCCGTTTTCAATCAGCGTGTGCCGGAGACTTGTTGTGCAGCAGCTGGTGTAGTTTGTAATCTGATCACAGGACCACACAAACCCTTGACTACACCACCGCAGCTCTGCACTTCAAGCAGCATTGAGCCTGTCGTCACTGCGCCCTTCTTCAGAATTATTCAGGAGACTAATCAGACCCTGAGGAGGGGGTGGGGACAAGAATTGGACCCTGGAATAGGCTTCATCAGATCTTCATTTGGACTACAGCCAGCATCACAATGCTGTTCAGTGACTGCTGGACCCGATCTCTCACCATCTGTATTGAGTTTGGATTCATTTTTAATAAATAAATGAAATAAAAGTCAATTTCTTTTAGTGTGCAGGATGAAATAGTCAATAGGAAATGATTTAGATTAATGTTTTTATAATTATTATTAAACTACATGCTTAGGAATTAATAAACTATAAAGACCTGGAATAAGGAACATGTGTATTGTTAATTAAATAATAATAATAAGAAGAAGAAGAAGATATACTTGCTAACATGTTGCTATGGTAATGTGTCCTTACGTCAGACACAGTTATTGTTACCCTGAAGTTGATTATTTTCCAATAACAGCACATCACAAAGTGTTTTGTTCCCTTCTAACACATTATGAAACCATATCATACTTTTATATTGTATTGTACATATAGCTTTGTATGCATTATAACATGATACGAACATCAGAGTTCGAAGTTTATTATAGCTATGTCCTTCAAATAAATTGTTACCATAGCTACTTTATAAGTTATAAATACAAATAGCTATAAATTGTAATATAGTTTCATAAAAAATAATAAAAATGTGTGTTACATCTTACAACTGCATTATAACATGACATGACTGTGCTCATAGCTTATTATAGACATGACCTACGTAGACAATATGTTACCATATATTCGTTATAGCTATATGTAAAAAGTAGTTAGAAGGTCTAATATATATTTTTGGAAATTATTAGGAAAAATGTGCATATAGTTTATGAATGCATTATAACAGGAAATGAACATGCACATGATTGTGCTTATAGCTCATTATCAACATGTAATTGTGTAATTGCTCATTACATGCATAACACTTGATGAAGTATACGACTTGAAACATTTCCGATGAATCCTGTGTTCATTCCCAAGATCTGTATTTATAAAATGTTTTATAGCTTACATAACAGCTTATAATGCCTGGCTAAGCTAATTGCTCATGAATAGAATATATGTTATATGCATTGCACTTGATGAGTATGACTTTTCGAGTTACGTTATAATGCATTAGGATGCCTGTTCCTAAGGACATTGTAATACACTTTAACACGATGATACTACTGAAGTAAAGTGGTTTCTTGCTTTCGGCTGCTCCCTGTTCGGGGTCGCCACAGCGGGCCAACTGGTCCGCTACAGACCAGTTGGCCCGAAAGAAAGAAGAAAGAAAGAAAGCTACAGTGGTAGGTTTCTCGCCTATCATGCGGAAGGCCTGGGTTCAATTCCCAGCCAATGCCTCAACCCCAGCCACTGGATGCAGTGCCGGTCCCAAGCCCGGAAAAATGGGAGGGTTGCGTCAGGAAGGGCATCCAGTGTAAAACATTTGCCAAGTTGTTGTGCGGACCAGTTGGTCCTCTGTGGCGACCCCGAAGAGGGAGCAGCCGAAAGCAACTTCATCTAATGTGTTAAAATGCACAATACAGACACTTTAGCACATTAAAAAGTATTTTTAAGCAACAAATTTTGGAAACATTTTCTGATTGATGAATGCTGTATTCATCAAGAAAAACTGATGAATATAGCATACATAACAACTTATAATGCCTTGATAAGCTTGTGTAATTGCTCATAAATAGCATGTTACATGCAGAACATACATTACTACATGTTACATGCATAACACTTGATGAAGTATAGATTATCACTTCTCAGGTTGTTATATTGCATTATGACACCTGTTCCTAAGGACTTTGTAATCCACAATGTCACTATTTAAGTAAACCAGTTTCATTCGTAACATAACATTTTGTAATTAAAATAAAAAAACTGTAGACTCCTTCCAAAAGCTCTTCACATTAAGCATCATCACATCAGTGGTTTTAAATTTATGGTGTCCTCGTGTACACTGTTACTATAGCAACCAGCTTGTCATGTTATTCATTCAGAGTAGTCACTCTTCTGACCAATCAGAATCCAGAATCTCAAAGTAATGAAAAGTACTCTATTAGATTCCCAAATAAATGGATTCAGTAAAATTCCACACATTTCACCAGCATCAGCTGTGTAATCATCATCATCTGTGTATTCTCCTCAGTTCCAAATCTTCAGTTGTGTATCTCACTGGAGCCGTGTGCCTTTTTCGGCTTCAGCTTCACAGACAGAAGCATTATATAAGACGTTATGTAAATGACAGCGTCTGCTGCCCGCTAGCACAGTGCTAAATCTACACATCAGCAGCTAAAAATCCTGACACAGACGACAGGCTATCATCTCTGCTTTCGGCTGTCCACTCATCTGAAGGTCAGAGTCATGCCTCTGCTCCCTCCGCTTCATTTGCTCAAAGGCATTTTCATCAAAATATCGATGCTTGAAATGATCGATGTTGATGCCTGTATGCCTGAATTGACATTCTATATGTATAAAGAACAACAAATATAATCCTCTGTATCATTGCATTAAAAGTTTTTTTTTTAATTCAAAAGGTTTACATAGCAAGCATTAATAACGTGTTAAATAGCATAAGATATGACATAATACCTTATAACACCTGGCACAAGCCCCTGTAAATGCCTGTGTAAGTGACAATTAAACACCTCAAACGAATCACAATTTATTAAACATGAGTACAGAATACACCCTCATCACATCATGATGCATTATAATGCATTATAACACATGTTCATAATGCATTATAACACCTGTACATAATGTGTTATAACACCTGTTCATAATGGGTTATAACACCTGTTCATGATGCGTTATAACACCTGTTCATAATGGGTTATAACACCTGTTCATAATGCATTATAACACCTGTACATAATGTGTTATAGCACCTGTTCATAATGGGTTATAACACCTGTTCATGATGCGTTATAACACCTGATCATAATGGGTTATAACACCTGTTCATAATGCGTTATAACACCTGTTTATAAGAACTTAGTGTCATACGGTATAACACTGAAACATTGCAATAATCCTTTCAAAGAAGGCTGAAAAGAAGTTAATGAAGTATGAAAACATTTATAATCATGTTATAAAACATTCATAAGGTATTGCATACACTTTGTTGCATTATTTATTATATATTTTCAGAAATACTAATAATAATGTTTATTATACCTTATGAATGCATTATAACATGACAAACAAGCTTCAGCTGCTTTTTTTTTTTTGTTTTCTTTTTTCAAACAAAAACTTAAAACGTAAACTTCAAAACTTAGCACTGAAGCCTCCTTCAGAAAATACCAAATAAACATCTCCTCACTGCAAACTTCCTCTGAATTCTTTATTCATAACATACTCATTACATAGCCCCTATATAATTATACATTATATTATATATTATATAGCATTATTTATTGATTTGAAGTTATGAACAGTGCTTATAATGCAATTTCTAATTGAATAAACATTACTATAGCCTGTAATGCCTTTTTTCAAAGAATTATCCCAAGCCAAATACTGCCTTATGAATGCATTACAACAGGTATTCATAGGTTAGTGCTTATAGGCTTCACAGAAAGTGTTATCAAAAGTGTATTGAAATACGAAAGAACAAAAATTGCAGTAATGTGGATAAATAAAATATTCTTACAATGTAATGAGATGTATAATATAATTAATAGCTTGTAATTTGAGCTCGGAGTTGGGGGCATGTCAGTATTAAAAAAACACGACGAACGCAGCGTCTGTAGTTGATGCTAAATTTATTTAAATGTTTACTCACCTCAGATGTTGATTTGAGTTATTGTTAATTGTTATGTATTTGGTTTATGAGGCAAGTTTCGGAAATACAAGCAAACTAGTTAAGCATGGAATGAAAAACAGCACCCAATTCCTTGTTCCTCAGTTTTTAAAAGAGTTAAAAAACCTTTTTTTTGTAGCTAATTAAAGTACACCTCCATCTTGCTCCAACGAAAAGTAACCAGAACACCTCTGACATAGTAATTACGACTTTCCTACTCGTAAATACGAACTTCCCAGAAAGATGGAGGGCTCAGTATTCCGGATTTTTCTGATACTTTCACTAATGTGATTGACTGAAATGTGTTGAAATATTTAGCACACGCTTTCCATCATGCTGTTAGATCAGCTTTAACTAGAAGTCTGGGATGGAGCACGGAAATGTGATGATGTCAGCACTTCACCAAAGGCTGTTCTGTCAGCTGTCATATGATGTCTAGACCAAACGCTCGGAGAAAGGAGAAAAGGATTGCTCGCTCGCGTTTTAAGCCCATTATATAAGAGTAATATTCGAGAGTGTCATTTTTTCTAATGTGCTTTGTATTTTAAAAAAAATGTAATATAATATATAAATAATATAATATAATATCTAAATATAAAAATAAGTAAATAATGAACAAACAAACAAACAAATAATCATAATAGTAATAATAATAATAATAATAATAATAATAATAAATAAATAAAATAATACAACTTTCCTTTTTGTACGTGTAATGATTTATATTCACATTTACGGCATCTGGCAGACGCCTTTATCCAGAGCGAGGTGCCGAAGTCCTTTGAAGTCTCTATCGATAATGATAACACATGAACACTGTCAAGGCAAATATGATGATCTATTAGCTTCTTAATAATCAAATCGCCTTAAAAGGAAAGATGTATTTAAGTAGGTGAGCTCAAATCCCCCAATTCCTCTAAAACCAAAGTCCATTGTGTTTTTTGCTCGAGAGATCAAAGCGTCTGAGCGCGTTAACATAACTTTGAATAAGCTTTTTAGGTTAACAACGCAGCACAATTTAGATCTCTTCCTTCATGGATCTGTTAGCTGATATTTTAAAGCCCTTTGTTGTCTGTGAAGTCGATGAATACGACAGGACTTATAAAAAAAAAAGCGAGAGAGAAAAAAAGAAAGAAAGGGCATTGTGATTCCACAAAGCATTCCCTCAATAACCACAGGGCTAATCTCCTTGCCTGATTCGGTATTAATAACCTTTTAATTAAAGCCGAGAGCGACGCCGAACAAGGACTAAGCCGCTGCATGCTCGGTAGTATGAGAGGAATCAATACGAGGCATCGCAGTAGGACGTGGAAAAGAAAGAGACAAAAAATGTTTGCTGAAAGCTGATCAAAGAAAACACATCAATATTTAAGCCTTCCTTGAGCGGTAATAGCTACAAAACTTAATACATTATTCATCCCTGTTAAATAAATAAGAAATAAAATAAACAGGGAACACTTTTAAAAAAATAAATAAATAAAATAGATAGATAGATAGATAGATAGATAGATAGATAGATAGATAGATAGATAGATAGATAAAGCATAAGACGTTAAGCATAAGACGTTAGTTTGTGTTATCTTGTAAAACTGACCCAGACCAGATAACAGGACTCGTCCCCAAATAAACATCGTAAATCACGAAACAGGAAACGTAGAGGATGTTGCCGAAGGAAGCTGCAGCCCGGGCTTTTGAAAGAGTCAAGTAAGTCAAGCTTCTCGTCTCTCCTCAGCCTGTGTTTGGCATGCAGGGGTCGTGACCTGGTCATGAATCGCTTCAATCAGCTCCCGGCTCGGACGAAAAGGGGTGGAGAGGGGAGGTTTGTGTAACGGCGAGGGCTTTTGATCTCGCATGGTCAGTCAAGCAGCTCGCAGAAGAGATTCCTCGTGTTTTTGGAACAGGTTCACCTCGGTGGGGGAGGAGCCCTGGAGCAGGTCAAGAGTACCGATTCATCTTTCCTCTTTGCTGAATCCACCCCCCTTCCAAAGAAAAAAAAAAAAAAAGTCCTCTGCACTCCTGGAGATCTGCAGCTGCCAGCTGGGATAAAAAGCGAGCTTTGCAAGTTTTTTAGTCACAAACTGTCAGTGAACTTCGTTTTGTACTTATGTATTAATAAAAGAACATATATTAAAACTTTATCTATGTTTACTCCACTAAATGTCCTCTGCAAAAATAAAATTAAATTAAATAAAATTTAAAAAAAGAACATGCATTAAAACTTTATCTATGTTTACTCAGCTAAATGTCCTCTGCAAAAATAAAATAAAATTAAATAAAATTTAAAAAAAGAACATGCATTAAAACTTTATCTATGTTTACTCAGCTAAATGTCCTCTGCAAAAATAAAATAAAATAAAAAAAAGAACATGCATTAAAACTTTATCTATGTTTACTCCACTACATGTCCTCTGCAAAAATAAAATAAAATTAAATAAAATAAAAAAAAGAACATGCATTAAAATTTATCTATGTTTACTCAGCTAAATGTCCTCTGCAAAAATAAAATAAAATTAAAAAAAGAACATGCATTAAAACTTTATCTATGTTTACTCCACTACATGTCCTCTGCAAAAATAAAATAAAATTAAATAAAATTAAAAAAAGAACATGCATTAAAATTTATCTATGTTTACTCCACTACATGTCCTCTGCAAAAATAAAATAAAATTAAATAAAATTAAAAAAAGAACATGCATTAAAACTTTATCTATGTTTACTCCACTACATGTCCTCTGCAAAAATAAAATAAAATTAAATAAAATTAAAAAAAGAACATGCATTAAAATTTATCTATGTTTACTCCACTACATGTCCTCTGCAAAAATAAAATAAAATTAAATAAAATTAAAAAAAGAACATGCATTAAAATTTATCTATGTTTACTCAGCTAAATGTCCTCTGCAAAAATAAAATAAAATTAAATAAAATTAAAAAAAGAACATGCATTAAAACTTTATCTATGTTTACTCAGCTAAATGTCCTCTGCAAAAATAAAATAAAATAAAAAAAAGAACATGCATTAAAACTTTATCTATGTTTACTCCACTACATTTCCTCTGCAAAAATAAAATAAAATTAAATAAAATTAAAAAAAGAACATGCATTAAAACTTTATCTATGTTTACTCAGCTAAATGTCCTCTGCAAAAATAAAATAAAATAAAAAAAAGAACATGCATTAAAACTTTATCTATGTTTACTCCACTAAATGTCCTCTGCAAAAATAAAATAAAATTAAATAAAATTAAAAAAAGAACATGCATTAAAATTTATCTATGTTTACTCAGCTAAAGGTCCTCTGCAAAAATAAAATAAAATTAAAATAAGAACATGCATTAAAACTTTATCTATGTTTACTCCACTACATGTCCTCTGCAAAAATAAAATAAAATTAAATAAAATTAAAAAAAGAACATGCATTAAAATTTATCTATGTTTACTCAGCTAAATGTCCTCTGCAAAAATAAAATAAAATTAAATAAAATTAAAAAAAGAACATGCATTAAAACTTTATCTATGTTTACTCAGCTAAATGTCCTCTGCAAAAATAAAATAAAATAAAAAAAAGAACATGCATTAAAACTTTATCTATGTTTACTCCACTACATGTCCTCTGCAAAAATAAAATAAAATGAAATAAAATTAAAAAAAGAACATGCATTAAAATTTATCTATGTTTACTCAGCTAAATGTCTTCTGCAAAAATAAAATAAAATAAAATAAAATTAAAAAAAGAACATGCATTAAAACTTATCTATGTTTACTCAGCTAAATGTCCTCTGCAAAAATAAAATAAAATTAAATAAAATTAAAAAAAGAACATGCATTAAAACTTTATCTATGTTTACTCAGCTAAATGTCCTCTGCAAAAATAAAATAAAATTAAATAAAATTAAAAAAAGAACATGCATTAAAACTTTATCTATGTTTACTCAGCTAAATGTCCTCTGCAAAAATAAAATAAACAACATAAAATATTATCTATGTTTACCAGATGCTTACTGAAAAATCAAAGATAATAAAATAAAATAAAATAAACTAAAATAAAAATAGCATAATGGTGCCTATATTTAATCTATCAAATGTACTTAAAAAATAAATAAATTAATTAAATAATTAAATAAAATACAATAAAAACAACATATTGAAATGCAGTCTTTGTTCTCTCTGCAAAATGTCCTGAAAAATAAAAAAATTAAGCAATATTCTTTTCCTCAACTGAAAAAAAAATGTTAGAATAAAACAAAACTTTTTTTCAGGAAAACAAACAAACAAACAAATAAAAAATGACCTATAACTACAGCAGCTCATGTACTTGTTTTATTTATTAATTTATTTTTTGAAATATATTTTTACCTTCTTTGATTTATTAATTCTGGTTCATTACAATCTATTTTTGTTGATTCTGTATGTTTTCACAGCAAAATTTCTACTTCTTATTTCATTTAAATATTTTTTTTACAAATTCTTAAATACATTTTCTTTAACTCTTTCCTACGCATGCTGCTGAATCTGATTCTGACCGGTTGACTGATTTATCAATTTTCCAACAGCAACTTTCATAAAAAAAAAAAAAGATTTCAAAAATCGCTTATACATATAATGCAGTTTTCTGTAAGGAGATGTTTATTTATTTCTCTGGAAGGTGTCTCTGGTGGTACAATTTCAGTTAAGTTCTACGCTTTGTGTTTTCTCTGTAACATGATAAGCTGTGTTTTTTTGTCTTATTAACTTGAAAATAAAGAAAAAAGAGATAAGGATAAGGATGTCTGCCAAATGCTGTAAATTTATGTTTTTTGTGTTTTTGTTTTCTTAATATTATCCAAGAATCTTACAAACAGTTTCAGAATTTATTAGTATTTATTGGTATGTCTTGTTTTGGATGTACTGACAGTGTGCACACACACACACACACACACACGAGTCACAAATTTGTGCAAAAACTGACGATTTATATCCATGTTACTATCCCTTCAGGATTTCGCAAATTTTGAAATCGTAGAAATGTATACAAAATCAAGCAAAATCAAACGATATTCGAAGGAAATTTTTTCAAAATGATCGCAGATTTAGGTTGTGATGTGTTGTGTTCATCATCACTACACACATTCAGCCAAATCCCTCTTCCATTCATGTGTGCGAAGCAGGAGTACAGCTCTCTGTCACGTCCAGGCATCCTCAAACCCGGACCTCCGTGGTGCTGCGTACACCGGCACGCCATGGCAATCAGACCCATACGCGGGATTCAGCGAAGCGCTGCTTAATTAACATAAACACAATACCGGGGGAAAACGAATCTAACTCTAAGACATTACGTGGCCAAACTAAAACAAAAGCGAAACTTAGACCTTAAACTTTAACATAATCTATGGCGAAACTAGGACATAACCAAAACATGACAAAATCACGGAACAGATAAACATTGACCGACAAAGACATGAACACCAGGATCCCTATTTATAGGGCTACACATGAAGGTCAATTAGGAACAGGAGACAACAGGACAGAACACAATAGGCAGGGAAACACACAGACACACGAGCAGGCTTCCGAGATTCGCTGTCCAGCTACTCCTGACACTCTCGTAGAAAGTCATTACATACAGTATTCACTGGTAGGAGATTAAAAGAAGAATCCTATGTTGGAAATTTCAAAAACCGAGTAGTTTTCCAAAATAAAAAAACTTAAAAAATTAAAATAAACAAATGCAACAGAGAGAACGGAAGTTTGCAGCAAAAAAAAAAAAAAAAAAGGTTTTTGACAGCAGTAATCACGTCCATGAAATTCTGTAGGGACTTTTTTTAAGCATCGTTGAGATGAGCAAATGTGTTATTTTATACTGTGTCAGATATTACAGCACTCTATTGTACTTTGCTGTTTTTTATTATTGTTGAAATCTTTACAGAACTTTTTTACTGTAAAATTTACAGCCGTTTTTTTTACAGCATACGCAATCTTTACATAAACCCTTATGTCATGTACAATTCCTTGTTTACATAATTAATGCCATAAATGCAAAATCTTATATTTCATAGACAATCTTAGATAAATTTCAAGATTCCATAATCTTAAATCCATAATAAAATCTGAATGAAATGATCGAGATCGGACTGTACTATTATTCATTCATTGTCTACCGCTTATCCGATCTATTCTCGGGTCACGGGGAGCCTGTGCCTATCTCAGGTGTCATTGGGCATCAAGGCAGGATACACCCTGGACGGAGTGCCAACCCATCACAGGGCACACACACACTCTCGTTCACTCACTCAATCACACAATCACACACTACGGACAATTTAGAGTTGCCAATCAACCTACCATGCATGTCTTTGGACCGGGGGAGGAAACCAGAGTACCCGGAGGAAACCCCCGAGGCACGGGGAGAACATGCAAACTCCACACACACATGGCGGAGGCGGGAGTCAAACCCCAACCCTGGAGGTGTGAGGCAAACGTGCTAACCACTAAGCCACCGTGCCACCCACTGTACTATTATTTTATTATTATTTTCTCTAGATGGGAATAAAAAAGCACAAAAACTCAAAAAGAACGAAGGATGTCGCATGTTTCGGAGACATGTGAAGCCAGACAACTGCTTTCTATCCTCTTCTGCATACATGAACTTAGAGGCAAATGATTGACAGGAATGAGAGAGTAAGCCCCTCCCACTTTCGCTCTTACGGGATAAAACGTCCTGTATATTTCCAGTTTAAGAAAAAATTCCTAGATTTTCACTGCAGCCTCAGGGTTAGGGTTTTGAACGCTGCTCTCTGTCAGGATGTATCAGTACCTGTTGTCTAACTCTAAAAATAGACACGATCTGCCTGAGAAAATCCAGCAGCGTGCAGAAAAGCTCTGTTTAAAATCCGGGGGAAAGCGTGCAGTTTCACTTGGCTGTAACCCAACACACAAACCAGCAGAGCAAACTCGTGTACTGTTGATACTGACGCTCAGGCTTTTTCAGCTCAACGTTACTGTTCTATTCCCGGTGTCTTCTGACGCTACGTGCTTTCCAGCTCTGGGTATTGACAGTGCATTAAGTGGCTAAAAGTAATGGGATGCGATTTGGGCGAGCTCCAGAGCGAGGCACTTTGAGAGAGAGGTGAAATGAGGACAATGCGAGTCATTCCTCAGAGCTCTGTTTACATTCACGCCACACCTGCTTCCTCCACTGAGCTGAGGATATCACACACACACACACACACACACACACACACACACACACACACAGCTTATTTTTCTATCCTTGCAAGGACCTTCAACTGACACAATAATCTTTGCTTTTATTATTGTTTTATTTTTATTATTTTTTTATTTTTATTATTTATTATTTTGTATAAGATCTTTATAGGGAGCAGCAAAATGTCCTCATACGAGGAGAAGTGTCGGATATTTTTGTCCTTGTGGGGACATTTGCTTAACACACACACACACACACACACACACACACACACACACACTTTTGTCTTCCTATCTTTGCCTCCCACCTACTGAATTACAATTATTATTATTATTATTATTATTATTATTATTATTATTAATATTATTATTAATTTCTCTTAATGAGGACCAGCATAATGCCCCCACATGGACATAACTCTCTGACATTTAGTTCCCACCAAGATATCAAAACCTGCACACACACACACACACACACACACACACACACACACACACACACACACACACTCCCTCTCTAGACCCATAGGACAGGGCAGGGATGTTTTTTTTTCTTCTTCTTCTTCTCATTTTTGCAAGCAAGGCAATCTTCAGTAAGGCTCATATAAGACCCTATTTAAACCCCACCATGAAGCTCTGCACTGGAAAATAAAAAAAACATGCTGAACTTATAGGATTCAGTCAGTGGATAAGTAGAATTTGTAATTTTCCATCACAAATGTGCCTGAGCCATGCTTCAATGCATGATATCTAGCGCTGCGCAAACACACACACACACACACACACGCACACACACACACACTCTCAAATCCATACATTACTACATGTTTAATATGTTTTTATTAATATTTCCTCACACGTCTCCCTCAAGGCTGAATACATCAAATCCTCCTATTTCTAAGAGTTTAATAGATACACACACACGAGTGTCTTGTGATGCGGTGGACTGATTCAATTGACGTTTTTAAATTCATTTTCTTTACAACTAGCTGCACACTTCACCGTACGAGGTTATAAAGTTCATCGTAATAGTCTAAAGTAAGAAATGTTAGAATTTCAATAACAGATCTTTAGTGCCACCTAGAGACAATAATCATAACAATAATATTACGTAACAGTCCATCTCTGATATTTTAATCAGATTTAGTTAAATTTTATTAATGACAAATTAATGAAATTTAAATGAAAGACACTGTGGGAAGATGTGCACTGTTAAAAATTTTACAGTAAAAGTTCTGTAATACCCGTAACCGTATAAAATTACACACAACTGATCTTAAAGGTTTTTTTTGGATTTATTTAGTTTTTTACGGTCAAAAACGTTTGCTTTTAACTCTTAATTGCTGTGTTAATTGCTGTCTGAATTTTGCTAAATGCCTGTGGTGATGATGTCTCGAGCGTCTCGGCCCAAATTGCAAAGCAGTAATAAAAAAAAATTAAAAAAAAGGTTTGTTTAATTTTGCGTTCATTCTGAAAAGTCTGTGGACTGGAATTATACAAGTGTTTTAAAGTCGTATATATTGGAGTTTTTTCCACGATTAACAGACAACTTCCTGTAAAATTTACAATATGTTTTTTTTACAGTGTAAGAAAGTTGATCAATTCAAGAATATTGTGCTAATTCTTTAATAACAATCCACAAATTTGATGTTTTTCATGTAAAACTGACAGAATTTTACATCCAGCCTGCTGTGTTTACTTCTTTTCATATATAAAAAAAGGAAAACGTGCTGTATCAAGTGCTATTTAAACGATAAAAGCACTTCCTCAGTATTGAGTGTGGAAGCCATTTTGTTAAATTAGACCAAATTTGTGGTGATTAATGTTAATGTGATAATCACAGCTAGAACTATTCTACAATCCTATTAGTGATCTAGACACTACTGATAAACCCACTCACCCTCCATCATCCCCCTCCCCCATCTCCCTCCCCCGACCCTCGTCTCAGGCACCTGTTAGCCGATTAGCAGCTTCACAGACGACCAAATACCTTTCCCTGTGTAAATATTTGACATGGGTTTTAGTCACTTTTTGTTAGTGTTCTTTCACTAGAATATCAATCAATGATTTTGCAGCTGAAGTCATTTCAAATACAGTGTGATTTACATAGAATAATCAAATCCTGACACACGGATTATCTGTTTTGAACATGAATTGGTCCTGTGTTATGAATCATTTTCAGTCACAAAAATCACGAAACAAAACACACACAAAGGCCTCAGATTTCTCTTTTGAATCCAGTGTGTTTCTGTTAGATGTTTAGAGCTTTTAATCCCACCGTGAGCAAACGGCATGCAGGTTCCCTTGTTAGCTTTTGGCAGCCACGCCCGTCTTCGAGCACTGCTTCATACAGGATCCCAGTCTGTCCGCCAGTATGAACGGGCTCAGGTGGCAGTACTGAAAAGCATGGAAAAATACAAATAAATAAATAATATAATATAATATTATTCATTCATTGTCTACCGCTTATCCGATCTATTCTCGGGTCACGGGGAGCCTGTGCCTATCTCAGGCGTCATTGGGCATCAAGGCAGGATACACCCTGGACGGAGTGCCAACCCATCGCAGGGCACACACACACTCTCGCAATCACACACTACGGACAATTTAGAGATGGCAATCAACCTACAATGCATGTCTTTGGACCGGGGGAGGAAACCGGAGTACCCGGAGGAAACCCCCGAGGCACGGGGAGAACATGCCAACTCCAAACACACATAGTGGAGGCGGGAATCGAAACCCCCAACCCTGGAGGTGTGAGGTAAACGTGCTGACCACCAAGCCACCGTGCCCCCCATATAATATTATTTATATAAATAAATATTTTTATTATTAAATCAAACATTTTTTACCCATTATTCTCGAGTCACGGGGAGCCTGTGCCTATCTCAGGCATCACCAGGCATCAAGGCAGGATACACCCTGCACGGAGTGCCATCAAATATTATTAAGTAATTAATTATTATAAATATTACATTAACTATTAAAAGAAAACTGAAAAAATTAATGTAAGAGGGATTTGGCTAAATGCATGTGGTGATGATGTCACAAGATGCTTTTCGACCTAAATCTGCAGTAATTTTGGAAAACTTTGCGTTCATTCTGAAGAGAATGTGTACCGCACTTATTTAAATGTTTTAAAGTGGTATACTGTTTTTTTTTACATGACTTAACACGCACCTTAAAGTAAAATTGACAATATTTTTTACAAACGTTTTAAAGTCGTATTTTGTCGCTTTCTTCCATGATTAACAGACAGCTTAGTGTAAAATAAGTACAATATTTTTTTTCACAGTGTGAGAGAATTGATCAATTCAAGAGTATTGTGCTAATTCTTTAATAAAAGCCACAAATGTGCTGTTTTTGGTTTAACACTCATGTCCAGCCTGCTGTTTTAACTACTTTTTTATATAAGATGTTTTATATAAAATGTTCTTAAATAAAAACAGAAAAAAAAACACAGAAAAAGTACCAAATTATAATATAAATATACCATTAAAAAATAAAAATAAAATAAAACTATAAGACATTTTAAGGGTGGAATAACCTTGTCCACCAGAGGTATACGCAGATGACAGATCAGCCGTGTGGTTTACCTGCTGAGCAGAGCTGAGGCTAGGATCAGGCTTGTCTGTCATCTGGATGATGAAGTCTGGCGAGAAACGTGTGTACTGGAGGATAGCCGCCATCTCTGCATCCACCTCTACAGGCACATTTACCTGCATGAAAACAGAAACAGCAGAACATCAGTGAAGCTGAACACGAGCTCATAGAAAAGAGAAACGAGGAGTGAGAACAATGAGGGTCTGGCTTATACATCATACAGCGTCCATTATCAAAAGCACTATACAAATAAATTGAAAAAAAGAAGGAAAGAAAGACTTTTGGTGTTTTATTTAAGCTATATTTCATTCTGTTAACTTATAGAAAAAGGAAATCCAGTGACTATGTTGAAGGAATGACTGTTTATAGCTGCTATAACAAGTGATAACAGGAACTGTTAACAGAACAGGAACAGGAACTCATTTCGTGGATGTTCCACAACATAAAATATATATAATTTGGATAAAACCTATGATGTGACTTTTTTTAATAAATTGTAACTGTTGGCAAGTTTCTGGGAATAAAACAGATCAGAACATGCACTTAATGGGAAAAAAAAAGACAAATGTGTTGTGGTAACTGTTATTTTCCTTTCTTATATATTTCTTACATTTATTAGTCCAATACTCATACAAACACAGAAATTAACTACTATAATACTGAGATTTCTCCTGAAATATCTTCACTTTGTAAATATAATTAATGAATTCTCAAAATGGTGTGCCACAAGGATCTGTTCTAGGTCCCTTCCTGTTTCCTTATAAATGCTGTTCTTAGGAAATTATTCATAAATTTAACCATAACATCTGTACTCTCTTAACAATTATATTCAAATATGAATGTAAGGCTATACAAATGTTGAAAAATGAATACATTCACTCATACTGATTATTATACTGAAAGTGACATATGAAAAAATACCTTAAAGGAGTTTGAGGCATCAAGCTTGAAACACTCTGCACAGTCTGGAACCGTCCCCTTGTATGTGACCAGCGCTGTGGTTTGAATGGAGTGTTTGGGCAATTTAAAGGCACGGTAGGTCCCTGAGGCATATTTAATATCACCTAGGAAATACATAAATGTTAAAGTAGTACAAAGAGATGTTAAAAAGAAAAAGAAAATGGTTTTAAATTGAAATATGAGATTTGGTATATGTATTCTGGAAACTGTTTATGACAAAAAATATAAATCACAGTATTTTTTTTAAAGTAAAATAATGACAGAAGCCCATGTCTCAAACTGCATACTTATGCACTCTTCTACTACATTTCTTCTTTTTCTTTATTTTCTTCTCTTAGTATTAATGTGAGTCGTGTGTTCACACTGAAAATTCCAATTCACAGACTCAACGCTCGTAGCTTTGCTTATGTAGCGGAAAATGGACGGGGCTACTATAAAGAGGCGCTGATGCTGGACTAGGTAAAATATTCAAAATGGCCTATGACATTCCAATGGACGTTTTATAAATATATATTACATTATTTCACGTTGTGTTTATTTTTTTATTTTTTCATTTCAAAATTAAAAATTCACTGAGCTAAAGCTACCGTGGCGGTGTCACGGGTTTGATGTCATTTGCGATCGACTGGTAAACAGCTTACACTTCCAGTTAGTAAAAAACACATTAGTGTTCCATTTGAGACGATAAGAAACCTGCTATCATACACTAGACGCTAGAGTACATAGTGTAAGTGCATAGTGTGTAGTACATTTGGGACGCGGCTATAGTAATTTAAATCTGTAATATAACACTATAAAATTTCTGGGTAGTTTACGAGAGCTACATGACCAATCACGCAGATCGACCTGCTTTCGCTTGGAGCTCTGGATTGTGCACGTCAATACGACTAGCTGCAACCAGCCGAGGTGTGCTGAAGCCCAGGTCCTTCATGATGGAGATGAAGTCATGCCAGTAGAGGGCGCCACCCATTCCTTCACCTGCCACAGAAAAGTACAACCACAGCATCATCTTCCAAAAGCTTCTTCACCAGAAAGAACAATGTACCGTGATACAAATATGGAGGAAGAGTTTGTTTTAGCATGTTAGCTCACGAGACGTTATTTGAAAAGTTCTGAGGGAACAATAAAAAATATATTCCATATATAAAACAACTAACAAATCTCAGCTCATAAATATATGCAGAATATTCAACACTTCCACAAGTTATATACCAAGCATTGTTTGATCATTCTGAATTTTATTAACAAATTATTTCTCTAAGCATATGATTAACAAACTTTTCATTCACTTTCTATGCAACAAATCTGTTTATTATTCATACTGCTGTTATAATAACAAGAAGAGTATCATAATTCTATAAATGATCAATAAAATGATCTTTATTCGTTTAATGGATCTGCATATTTAGGGCAGAAAAAATGCATTATTCATAATATCAAGGAGAAAAATTATTTTCCTAAAGAAGCTCTGTACTTTCTGCCACCTATGAACAATAATTTTATATTAATTTGAATTAAATCGTGTTGTGTTTTAATTATACATACATTTTATATTAGGTCCCATTATATTAATCCTGTATAAGAGTTTGGAAAAAAAAAAAAAAAAACACACCTCAGCTAAATAATCATCCTCATTAATATAAAATCCTTTATTCCTCATAATTTTTTATAAAAAAATTATAAACAATAAATTATTTTACTATTTTTATATATAATATTATTGCTATTATATTGTATATTATTATTATTATTATTATTATTATTATTATTATTATTATTGTAGTCGTGTTCTCTCAGGCCCAGGGGGATGTGTGGGATAGTACCATTACGATATCAGTCACACAGAATGAAAAGGAAATCATTTTTCTGATTGAGAGCATAATGCTGAATCCTACCCCAAAGCACTGGATCCAGTCTGAAAGACTCGGGGACAACCTCGCTCGCGTACATATCACTGAAATAAAGCTCACCTCCGACCTATAGAGTAAAGAGAAATAAATGAATACCAGAAATAACACATAAAGAAGGAAAATAAGCCGATGCTTTGAAGAAGAAATTCTTCACCTTGAGTACATTGTAAGCTTCACTTAGAACAGCGCGTTTGTCTGGACAAAGACAAATCACACAGTTTGACCTGCACAGAGGAGGTGGGTTTAAATATAAATCAGGACAATCAAGTCTGATCAATTTAGCTATAAATAAATAAATAAAAAAAAAGTCATCAATTTAGCTATAAATAAAAAAACAAGTCTGATCAGTTCAGCTAAAAAAAAAGACTGATCAATTTAGCTATAAATAAAAATATATATAAAAATGACTGATTACTAGGTCTGATTACTTCAGTTATAAATAAAACAACAAATCTGATTAAATCAGTTATAAATTTGTGAACAGGTCTGATCAAGTCAGCTATAAATAAAAAACAGGTCTGCACAGTTCAGTTATAAATTAAAAATGTCTGATTAATTCATATATAAATGATTAAACAGATCTGATCACTTCAGTTATAAATAAAATAAATCAAGTCTGATTAATTCAGCTATAAATGATAAAACAGGTTTGAATAATTCAGTTTTTAAATTACAAAATGTCCAGGAAATTCTATTATTCATAAAAATGTCTAAACAATTCAGTTATAAATTAAAATAATGTCTGATCAATTCAATTCTAAACAAGAAATGTCTGATCAATTTATTTCTGATTTTTAAAAAATCTGACCAATTTGGTTCTAAAAAATACATATATGTCTGATCAATTCAGTTCTAAAGCAGTTCAGTTGTGAATTTTTTCAAAAATCTGACCAATTCACTTCTAAAGAAACAATGTCTGATCTATTCGGTTATAAATAAAAACAGTTCTGATTAACTCTGTTACACAAAACACCACATCTGATCAATAGTTATAAAGCAATAAACAGGTCTGATTATTTCAGTTTATTACTTTTTTCTGAGCATCTGATCTGTTCTGATTTCTTCTATACGGTGGCCGAGAACAGCAAAACAAATTTACAAATCCGAAAACACATTTCAGAGAAAGCGGAAAAGGTAGGTATACCTCTGAGACATCTGTCACTCAAGATATACAGGATGTAGGAAATTGTGCATCTATCTTTATTTCTTGTACATGTGTGGAGTTCTGCCTTCACTTTAAACCATTTTTTGATAGTGCAACTTTAAATCTTATTAAATAAAATAACAAACATATATATTTAGATTTATTAGAAAATGGAGTTCATTCAGCGCTACTTTGAGGAAGGACGTTCATATGGCGTGATTTTGGATATACTGATAGCGTATCATGGCGTAAAGATTAGTTTGCAATCTCTAAAAACACACCTGAAGAACGCAGGTATGTTTGGAAGACAAAACTATTCCAGATTAAAGGATGTAAGGAGCGCTGTAAGAGCAGAGCTGTGTTCATACACACACCAATCCACTTTCTACTGCTGCAGCCTGCTGGACTTCCTGTATATCCTGAGTGACAGATGTCTCGTCCAATCAGCTGTAAGAATTCCATTCACAAACTATACCTACCTTTTCCGGTTTGTCTGAATTGTCTGTGTTTTCTGATTTGTTATTTTGTTTTGCACTTCTCGGCCACTGTACTTTCAGACCTGTCTCTGTTCCACACACATGAAGCTCTGAACAGAACATTAACATCTCATGCTGCTGAACATGAACCATGTTACACACACGACTACATCCATAGATCCGTCCTGTATCCCTGCATCACCCAGCTTCTCCATGTATCCATGAACAAACTCAGTGTTTGGCTTGGCATAGCCAAAATGTTCCTGGTGGTATCCCATGTATTTCCTTGATGTCTGTATCTGAAAAATATGAAAAAAATGGAAGAACGTGAACATTTATACACATTTACTCACCTATTCAATCACTTTCCCAGCCTCCTGAGACCAATTCACTAAATTGTCCTAAACTGTTTTATTTTAAACCATTTTCTGTTCCCTGTATGGTGGACTGGATTGCTGTCTTGTTGGATGCACCCACGTTTTTGTCCATGGGGAACACAATCTTTTGCACTGAAATTGTTTTGTGATGCTCTATGATGCATATACGCTTTCAGCTAATTTCCTCTACAGAAATTAGCATCAAAGTCATCTCAAGATGTCCTGACAGTGTCGTTTGTTCCATACCAGATCCTCAGTCATGTCAATGCCAGTGACACGTCCATCTTCTCCCACCAGTTGGCTGAGGACGTAGCAGTCCCGACCCGATCCGCTACCCAAGTCCAGAACCGAACATCCTTTCAGCTTCTCTGGAGCCACCAGGCCACAGCCAAAGAACCTACAACAGTGACAAGTCATGAGACTTCAGAACAGGAACTAACCTTTTTAACCTCTTATTTAAAAGAAAATGTAACTATAAAGTGATAAAAGTTGTGGTTTGATTAGTAAATAATTTCATGATCAGTTTACTCCAATGGTGTAAGAGAAAAAGAAACTTCAGGATGTTGTTATAGTTAAATAATGAACAGATATGGTTCACACCTTTTGCAGACCTCAGGATGGACATGTGTGAGGGCCTGCTGTACGCTCTGAGACAGCAGCCGAGACACTGCAGAACAAGCAGCACTCGTCTGTAAAGCATCTGATGACTCCGAGATGTAATAATTAACAGACAACACATGAACCAACATAACATCACATGAAAGTCATTAACATGACATTAACATACATTAACACGACAAAACATGAATAACAACAGAAAGACATTAAATCACATTAACAGACAAACACATGAACAAGACATTAAATCAAGAAAAAGGTATAATCATGATCATTAACTACTTAACACGACATAAACATGACATTAATCACGTGATCAGCATTAACAGACATGTAGAAACTGAAAAAAAAAAAAAAAAAAAAAAAAAAAAAAAAAAAAAAAAAAAAAAAAAAAAAAAAAAAAAAAAAAAAAAAAAAAAAAAAAAAAAAAAAAAAAAAAAAAAAAAAAAAAACCCCCCCCCCCCCCCCCCCCCCCCCCCCCCCCCCCCCCCCCCCCCCCCCCCCCCCCCACGACATTAACATGACATTAACAGACAAACAGAAATTAACATGACATTAACACACATAACATGACATGGTTCACGACCTTTAACATCACATGAACACGACATTGAACATCAGCATGAACACGACATGAACATGAGCATTAACACGAACTGAACATGACATTAACAAACATTAACACACATAACAGCAAACATTAACACGCATTTCACAGAAACACGACATTAACATCACATGAACATAAAATAAACACATGAACAGAAATGAACAGAATGACATTAACAGACATGAACAGAAATTAACAGAAAGAACATCACATTAACATGACATGAACACGAATTAACAGACAGAACATGAACACAACATTAACATCACATGAACACGACATTAACTCACATTAACACGCCATGAACATCGACATTGAACGCGACATTAACATCACATAACATGACATTAAATCGACATGAACACGACATTAACATCACATTAACACGACATTAACATCACATTAACATGACATGAACATGACATTAACACGACATTAACACACATTAACATCACATGAACACGACATTAACATCACATGAACACGACATTAACATCACATGAACACGACATGAACATGGCATTAACACGACATTAACATGACATTAACACAACATTAACATACATTAACACGACATTAACATCACATGAACACGACATTAACACATGAACACAACATTAACACGACATGAACACGACATTAACATGACATTAACAGACATTAACACACATTAACATGACATTAACAGACATTAACATCGACATGAACACGACATTAACATCACATTAACACGACATTAACATGACATTAACACGACATTAACATCGACATTAACATACATGAACACACATTAACATCGACATTAACACACATTAACAGACATTAACATCACATGAACACGACATTAACATCACATAACATGACATTAACATCACATTAACATGACATTAACATACATTAACACGACATTAACAGACATTAACACAACATTAACATCACATGAACACGACTAACATCACATAACACGACATTAACATGACATTAACACGACATAAACATGACATTAACATCACATGAACACGACATTAACATCACATTAACATCACATTAACATGACATTAACATCACATGAACACGCATTAACATCACATTAACACGACATTAACATCACATGAACACGACATTAACATCACATGAACACGACATTAACATCACATTAACCGACATGAACACGACATTAACATGACATTAACACGACATT
>JAUCMX010000011.1:21760718-21830718 GCA_033459395.1 Hemibagrus guttatus
AACTTTCCCTAAAGTTTATTAATGAACTTGTGAGTGCTAACAGTGCCGTAGCATGTAGCATTGCTCTGTGGGTTTGTTGTTAAAAATTATTACAAATTTTTTCTAGTAAATTCTCCAAATCTTGCTTTTATCTAATCCATAAACAGGAATTATTAATTGTATAGAGTTGTGAAGCAGAATCTCATTACCTCAAGCCTTGTAGTCTCAACCTACTTCTTTTTCTTCTTTCGGCTTTTCCCTTCAGGGGTCGCCACAGCGAATCATCTCTCTCCACCTATCCCTATCTTCTGCATCTTCAACAACACTTGCACCCACTAGCTTCCTATCCTCATTAATTCCATCCATATACCTCCTCTTTGGCCTTCCTCTTTGCCTCCTGCTCCACCAATATACTCACTCTCCCTCCTCTGAACATGTCCAAACCATCTTAATCCGGCCTCTCTAACTTTGTCCCCCAAACGTCCAACATGAGCTGTCCCTCTGATGTACTTGTTCCTAATCCTGTCCAATCTTGTCACTCCCAAAGAGAACCTCAACATCTTCAGCTCTGCTACCTCTAGCTCTGACTCCTGTCTCTTCCTCAGTGACGCTGTCTCTAAACCATACAGCATGGCCGCTCTCACCACTGTCCTGTACACCTTCCCCTTGATTCTCGCTGATATTTTTCTATCACACAGAACTCCCGACACCTTTCTCCACCCATTCCAACCTGCCTGCACTCGTTTCTTTACCTCTCTCCCAGATTCTCCATTACTCTGGACTGTTGACCCCAAGTACTTAAACTCCTGTACCTTCTTCACCTCTTCACCCTGTAACCTTACTGTTCCACTTCCCTCCCTTTCATTCACACACACGTACTCAGTCTTACTACGACTGACTTTCATTCCTCTTCTCTCCAGCGCAAACCTCCACCTCTCCAGGTTTTCCTCCACCTGCTCCCTGCTCTCACTACAGATCACAATGCATCTGCAAACATCATTGTCCAAGAAGACTCCTGTCTTCTGCTTGGCCTTAGACACCTCTCTCTTCACTCTGCACTGTAACTCCTTGTATTCTTGTCTATTCTCTTCAGTCCTGTCCATGTCGCACTTCTTCTTGGCTAACCTCTTCCTCTGGATACTATCCAGAACTTCCTCATTCCACCACCAAATCTCCTTATCTTCTTTCCTCCTTCCAGATGACACACCCAGCACCTTTCTTCCTGTCTCCCTGATCACTTCTGCTGTAGTTTCCCAGTCATCTGGCAGCACTACCTGACCACCCAGAGCCTGCCTCAACTTCTGTCTAAATTCCTTAAAACATTCCTCCTTTTGAGCTTCCACCACTTGGTTTTCTTCTCTATCTCTATCTCTGACCTCTTCTTCTTACAGATCATCAAAGTCATCCTACACACCACCATCCTATGCTGTCTGGCTACACTCTCTCCCACTACCACTTTACAGTCACTAATTTCTTGCAGATTGCCTTTTCTACATAGGATGTAGTCTACCTGTGTTCTCCTACCTCCACTCTTGTAAGTCACTCTATGCTCCTCCCTCTTTTGTGTGAACCACAGCCATGTCCATCCTCTTAGAAAAGTCCACTACCATCTGTCCTTCTAGGTTCCTTTCCTTAACTCCAAACTTGCCCATCACCTCCTTATCACCTATGTTCCCCTCACCCACATTAAAATGTGCTCCTATCACCACTCTCTTACCCGCGGCAATCACCTCATCTAATTCACTCCAGAATCTCTCTTTCTCCTCTAACTCACAACCTACCTGTGGGGCAAAACCACTAACAACATTCAACATCACCCCTTCAATCTCTAACTTCAGACTCATCACCCTGTCTGACACTCTCTTCACCTCCAGAACATTCCTCACAAACTTCTCCTTCAGGACCACACCTACACCATTTCTCTTACTATCCACACCATAATAAAACAGCTTGAATCCTGCTCCTATACTACGAGCCTTGCTACCCTTCCACCTGGTCTCCTGTACACACAGTATATCCACCTTCCTTCTCTCCATCATATCAGCCAGCTCTCTACCTTTCCCTGTCATAGTACCAACATTCAGAGTTCCTATTCTCAGTCCTACACTCTTACCTTTCGTCTTCTCTCTCTGTCTGCGCACTCTCCTTCCTCCTCTACTTCTTTGACCAACAGTAGCCCAATTTCCATTGGCATTCTGTAGGTCAACGGCTCCGATGGGGGTCATTGTTAACCTGGGCCTCGGCCGATCCAGTATGAAATTCAGAGTACTGATGATTCGCATGGTTAAATTTGGCAATGTTTTACGCCAGATGCCCTTCCTGACGCAACTCTCTCTGTTTATCCGGGCTTGGGACCGGCACAGAAGTCCCTGAACCGTGACCCCCATGGCTAAATTAGTCTCAACCTACTAGCAGTCCTATTATGCTAGTTTAACACTTTAAACTAGTAGTTAGCTTGCTAGCATTAGTATTAGCATTAGCGGTTCACTAATGCCTGTTTATTTAACGTAGCTATGCCATCAAAACAACTTATTCATAAATTATTAACAAAAGTTATCACATGTTAAGCTTCCTAGCCTACTAAATGTCAACTTAGATGTGAATGCAGAAAGAATAAAAGTGATTGTGAGCACATTTACAGTTTGTCAGTCTTACCTGTGTTTATTGTGAGCCTTTAATATGCTGTAGTTTCAATGTTCCTCAGTGATGATGACGTTAGATCAGACTGCAGTTTTCACCGAAGCCCAAATATTAAATGATCCTCAGAGTGCTGGTTAAATGGTTAAGTGCTGGTTAAAGTGCTGCATACTGCATACTATATGCCACAATACAACCAGGTATTTAGGTAAATCCGGTATGCTTTCTCTCTCTCTCTCTCTCTCTCTCTCTCTCTCTCTCTCTCTCTCTCTCTCTCTCACACTCTCTCTCTCTCTCTCTCATCCTCTCTTTCTCTCTCACCCCCCCTTCTCTCATTCTCTCTCTCTTTCACTCGCTCTCTCTCTTGCTCTCTCTCTCTCTCTTTCACTGTCTCTCTTTCACAATCTCTCTCTTGCTCTCTTTCTCTCTCATTCTCTTGCTTTCTCTCTGTTTCATTCTTTCTTTCTTTCAACCTCTCTCTCGCTGTCTCTCTCATTCTTTCTTTCTCTATCACCCTCTCTCTCTCTCTCTTTCTCTCACTCTCTTTCTCACTCTTTCTCTTTCCCTTGCAAACAAAATAACCCTCAATAATAAACTTTATGCTAAACTCGTAAGTAAGATGTTGAGGTTCTCTTTGGGAGTGACAAGATTGGACAGGATTAGGAACGAGTACATCAGAGGGACAGCTCATGTTGGACGTTTGGGGGACAAAGTTAGGGAGACCATATTAAGATGGTTTGGACATGTTCAGAGGAGGGAGAGTGAGTATATTGGTAGGAGAATGTTGGACATGGAGCTGCCAGGCAGGAGGCAAAGAGAAAGGCCAAAGAGGAGGTATATGGATGGAATTAATGAGGATATGAAGCTAGTGGGTGCAAGTGTTGAGGATGCAGAAGATAGGGATAGGTGGAGAGAGATGATTCACTGTGGCGACCCCTGAAAGGAAAAGCCAAAAGAAGAAGATCTGGTTTTGATGAGATATATACCTGGGTATCGTCAGCGTAACAATGGAAACTAATCCCATGCCTTCGAATGATGTTGCCCAAGGGAAGCATGTATATTGAGAAAAGCAGAGATCCTAAAACTAATCCTTGTGGGACCCCATATTTCACTGGTATTACACTGGACAGTTCTCCATTTAAATCTACAAAATGGTCTCGATCAGACAGGTAGGATCTGTCCCTGAATACCTATGTGATTTTGTAAGCGATCTACGAGAATGTTATGATCTATAGTGTCGAATGCAGCACTAAGATCAAGTAAGACTAATATTGAGATGCAGCCTTGGTCCGAAGCTAAAAACAAGTCACTTGTGATATTTACTAGTGCAGTTTCTGTACAATGATGGGGCCTGAAACCTGACTGAAATTTTTCAAGGATATTGTTTTCCTGTAAGAAGGAGTATAATTGAGCAGACACAACCTTTTCTAATATTTTAGATATAAACAGAAAGTTTGAAATCGGTCTGTAATTTGATAAGTCATTAGGGTCTAGTTTAGGTTTCTTAAGAAGAGGCTTAGTAACTGCTAACTTGAGAGGTTTAGGGATGTGGCCTAAGTATAACGAGGAATTAATAATGTTGAGGAGAGGCTCTCCAGCTGAGTGTATCACTTCTTTCAGCAATCTAGTAGGAATTGGATCTAACAAACATGTTGTTGAATTAGCCGTGGTGATAAGCTTAGATAGCTCTTCCTGCCCTATACCTGTAAAGCATTGTAGCTTTAAATGTGGTGCTTTAGGCTGGACTAGATCACAGGATGCTGTCAAAGGCTCATCATCCATTAACAGGTGCCATGATGAGGAGATAATCAGTGTCATTCACTTCACCTCTCACTGCTCAGAATGTTATGGCTGATCAGTGTATTAATTAATTGAGCAATTCATCGAGCTCATTAAGATACTAACAATACTGATATCATCACAAACATAGAAGATTTATTCATTTAGTTTGACCCATGAATTCATTTCCATATGCCATGATGTCACAGGGTTTTAGGGAGGAATAAATTTCAGCATATCATCAAAACAAAACGGAGAAAAGCACATCCTTGTGAGCTTTCTTGTGTGTTAAAACACAAGTAATAAGTAAGTAGGTGAGATGCCGTCCTGTCAAAGCCCACATCAATTTCCACCGAGGAAAGTTTTATTGTTATGTCAGTCTGCATAAGTGCCCTGAAGAGTCCTCATGCATTTGGATTCTGACTTACCAGCCTGCTTGCAGTTCTTTTCAGAGTTGAAAAGTACTTTTCAGAGGTTATGGGAAAGTGGTGTCCCCTTTCCCATAACCAACTTCAAAAAAATTCCATGAAGTCTTGAAACCCCTTCTGTCCAGCTCTGTGAAAAGAAAACAAAATCCCCTTCTGTCTATACTGGGTACAACGGCCATCACTGAAGAAGTTCACCCCAATGGCTCTTGTGTGATACAGGATTTAGATTGCTTTAATACGCCGATCAAGCATAACATTATAAAAACTGACAGGTGAAGTGAATAACACTGATTATCTCCTAATTATTGCACCTGTTAGAAGATGTGTTAGAAACAGGAAAAATGGGCAAGCGTAAGGATTTGAGTGAGTTTGACAAGGACCAAATTGTGATGGCTAGACCACTGGATCAGAGCATCTCCAAAACTGCAGCTCTTGTGGGGTGTTCCCGGTCTGCATCTATCAAAAGTGGTCCAAGGCAGGAACAGTGGTGAACCGGCGACAGGGTCATGGGTGGCCAAGGCTCACTGATGCAGGTGGGGAGCAAAGGCTGACCTGGG
This sequence comes from Hemibagrus guttatus, assembly GCA_033459395.1. Lineage (NCBI taxonomy): Eukaryota > Metazoa > Chordata > Actinopteri > Siluriformes > Bagridae > Hemibagrus > Hemibagrus guttatus. Next base: position 21,766,099 of record JAUCMX010000011.1, read on the forward strand.
TCAGGGCTGTTTTGGGAGCAAAAGGGGGACCAACACAATATTAGGCAGGTGGTCATAATGTTATGCCTGATCAGTGTATAATACTAGTATTTTTTTTTACTGCAGTGGCAGTTCAGTAGTTCAGTGACTATTTTCCAAGTGTGTAGCCGTTAAAGCATGAGCCACACAAAGAACTCACAAGCATCATGCATGCAATCATGGAGTCCGAATGAGGCAGAGAAACACAATAAGGTTAGTAGGAGATAGTCTTGGCTTAGAGTTCTCAGACTGTCGAATGAGCAACAGGCCTGATTCATGCTGATGAATGCAGACATTTGTGTGTGTGTGTGTGTGTGTGTGTGTCTTTGTGTGTGTGTGTGTGTGTTGGAAAACTTTTCCCAGAGTTCTGCTTGACATTTTTGCATCCAGTCAGCTATGACCTCCCTCATGTCCTCAGTGTCCTGGGTCACTGTCAAAACAATGAACCGCTCTCATCTTTAAAGATGGCTTGAATATGAGTCATTTCACCTCCCTGGAGGTAGAAGTGGAGCTTAGAAAGAGCTTTTATACCTAATATACACAATTCTCTACTTTTTTAAACACCTAATTACATTTTAATTTCATAAAAAATATATAGAGTATATAACTCTATATAACTGTATTCTTCTTTAGACCTGTAGCCTTAAAGTGTAGATCTTAAGAATGAAATGCTTTAATTTGGTTAAAAATAACAACTAATGCTCTTAAATATACAGATGTTAAAATTTAGTTTATTAAAGTACCTAGTAAAAGATGAGTACAATCAATAAAATATAAAATAAAAATTATGTACAACCATATAGGGTGATCTAAATATTTAATAATGCTAAGTTACATATTAATAAAACTAAATGTAAAAGGCTGTTCTTGTTGTTATTAGCAGACTAGCTAGCTAGCTATTTTCTGAGAGTAACATGACTAGCTTGTAAAATATTTTAGGACTTTTCTTGTGTATTTTTAACACTGAGGAATTTTTTTGTGTATTTTTCTAACACTGAAGGAACTTCTTGTCTTAAAACACCCACATTAGCTTTGCTAGTAATTAATATGCTATGTTACATTACATATGCTATTACATTAGCATGTTAGGTAGCTGACTATCTGAATAATGTGTGGTTTTCTGTCAGGTTAAGATCAATTTAGCATTATTTTGCTTCACAAATGCATTACCGAGTATCTTTAAGGCTAGACAAGTAAACTAAACTAAAATCCAATTCGCCTGGCTAGCTATTAATGTGCTAAGATACATTAACTGGGTGATTGTAAATAAGCTAGCTAGGTAGCTAACTAACAAAAAGGTAGGCTTTTTATCTGCTACTGTAGTAGAATAATTAGCATTCCTTTGGCTCTTCTATGACATTCCAGAAAACAAAAACACATTGCTAGCTAAGCTTATTGCTACATTAATTAGGCTGTGACTGATTTATGGCTTTTTTATACTACACTAAGATTAATTATAGCTTTGTTCTTTTTGAGGAATGGATTATAACCCAATTTATAGCCATTTTAATATTTATATTTGTAAAAAAAAAAAAAAAAGTTATGTTAGTTAGGCATGTAATTAGCCTGGTGCTTTATTAGCTTATCTAGCAGCGAATAAGCTCCATCACATTAATTAGGATGTATATACTGGTTTACGCCAAATTAATTTTGGATTTATCTTTATTTAAGCAAATGCATGACATTTGAGGAAAGATCTTATGGGCTAATCTTGTTGCATTGTTTTTCTAATTAGCCTAATTAGCTCAGTTAGCTGTAAATGAGTGATGTCACGTTTAAATTAAGGTATCACATGAACAAGCTAGCGAGGTAGATAGCTAAGTAGCTTACTTCTGCAGGAGAATTAGCATTTTTCTTCTAGTGGAATGGGTTTATTTAATGACATCTGAGGAATGATTGTGTTAGCTATTCTAGCTAGGTATTTTTATAAGAATTTCTAGCTTGGTAGCTAACCAAACGTTGTTGCTGATGTTGTTGTGTTTCTGAGTCACATTGGTTTATTTTCCTTCAGGTCTTTACTAGAGCAATTTATTGCTGATGTGAGGTTTTTTAAATCTCTTCTTCATATGTTGTTGTTGCTGTTGTGTTTCTGCCACATCCAGATTGATTTTATGTTTCTTGTTCTTCAGGTCATTACTGCAGCAACTGATAGAGATTTAATGGAAAAAAAACTCACTGGCTAAGCTAGTTGCATTCATTGCATATATTTATTTTGTTACGTTAACTAGGATATTGAATTAGCTAGATAGCTAGATAGCTAAATGGAAATAGTTGATAGTTGATGTGTGTGTTTTTTTATTTATTTTTTTATTTTTATATATTTATTTATTTATATTATTCTTTTTTTTAAAGATTTCTTCTTGTATTTAATGAAATCTGAGGAATGATTCTGTTGGATATGCTAGTTAGGAATCTTCATGAGAACAAAGCTTGGTAGCTAACAAAAAGTTGTTGTGTTTCTGCAAGTGTCAGATTGATTTTAGGTTTCTAAAATATAAATAAATGAATAAATAAATAAATAAATAAATAAACAGTTGATAGCTGATGTGTGTTTGTTAGATTTCTTTTTGTTGTGGAAATGGGTTGAGGATATGTCTTGCTAGCTAAAGTTAATTAGGCATCTACATGAAGTTAAGACCCAAACCTACTATATATAACCTTTACACACTGAATAAAACAAGAGCACAACAACAGACTTAACATAGTTAGACATCTAAAAAACATGAGGCTTTGTCATGTGACTCAGTGGCCCTTTGTATTTTTTTTTTTTTTTTTTTTGCTAATCCACTGCAGGTCCCCACTTCAAAGCTGACATTTCCAGTGGCTTTTCGGTGTCTGTCTCTTCGGACAAAGTGAACGGTTGTCAGGAGCCGAGAGCTTGACCTCGGGCTCATGCTCGGTCCTAGTTGTTTAATTTCTGTTCCCTTTTTGTTTCTGCAATCAAAGAAAGCCAGAGGTTATTGTCAGTTCAAGCCTGACAAACACGTACTGTACACTGGAGAGAGTTCACAGTCTGACCAAAGGTTACGAGAAGTTTAAGGAAAGTGTAATCATTGGAAGATCAAATAAAGTGGAATCTGAAGGAGGGGTGTGTGTGTGTGTGTGTGTGTGTGTGTGTGTGTGTGAGACACAGAAAGCCTTCTGCTCAGCAAACAAAACCACTCTGTTCAGCTCCACACACACACACACACACACACACACCACGCTGAGGTCTTATTTAACCTCTGTTCTCCTTTGAACTCTGTAAAACTGCCTAGTTAAAAGCAAGCAACAACAACACATTCAAGGTCAGTTATTTCCCTTTCAACGCAAGAACAATGCACATTGGAAGCGTTTCAGCTACTGACTCACTGTACCTGAACATCCACAAACAGATGAAAAGATCACAAAGAGGAGAAAAATGGAAAAGAAGAAAAAAAATTCTTTATCTGTCCAGCATTTCTTCTCTTCCCTTCATTCACATCTCTTCTAAACCCTTCTTCTTCCTCCTCATTCTTCATCTTCATCTTCTTCTTCCTCTTCTTCTTCTTTTCTCTGGTTATATGTCCGTATCCTTGCCGAAGCACATCTAACGTGATATATGCATGTCATTTGCGAAAGGCAGAACTGGGTCACAAGGTGCCTTTCATGGCGTTTGGGTTTTTGATCAAACGTGGAATATGCATGATCTGGATTATGTATGATCTCTTTTTTATTATTAAAAATAGATGAACAAGAAGAATGGGCTTTTTTTAATATATATATATATATATATATATATATATATATATATATATATATATATATATATATATATATATATATAATTATTTCAGAGAAGGAAATAGAAAATGTGCTACTGTATACACGCTCCATGGCCACTTTATTAGGAACACTGTGTTAATCAGTCCCTTTCAGGATTTTGTGCTGCTTTAAGTTGTTTGCAAATAGAATTGGCAACGTTCTTCTTTTAAACCAACCAACACACAAAACACATATGTAATGACTTTTTAAGATAGCTGTATGTTCCACACACGTGAATGGAAAATGACTTGGCTGAATCTGACCTGTGATGATGTCACACGACCAGTCTTGGTCCAAATCTGTGCTAATTTTTTTTTTAAATATGCAATCTTCTCTAAATATCATTGATATTTGAAATCCTGTAGGAGTGATTAATAGTGTGTGGAATCGCCTTTGCCCTCAGAACAGCCTCAATCCTTCTCAGCGCATCTTCCTTGTTCTTGGTTCAGATCAGACCTGACCCTGGGGAGGACACTGAAGTACATTGATCTCAGTATCATGTTCATGGAACCAGTTTGTTGCATTATCATGCTGGAAGTAGCTATTAAAGGACGGGTAAATTGTGGCCGCGAAGGGATGCCTGCGGTCAGCAAGAATACTGTGATAAACTGTGGCACTCAAACAATGCACAACTGGAATTAATGACCATTATATCCCACACTATTATACCACCAGCACCAGTCTACACTGTGGATACAAGGCAGGATGTGTCCGTGGATTCATGCTGTTCATGCCCATATTCCAACTTTAGCTGTGGTTCTTAGCAGAAATCATGGAGTCCATGGGTAAAATTTAATATTACGCTATCACCACTGTGTGTCACATTTCCATTTACAGTTCTGGCATTTGACAGACGCCTTTATCCAGAGTAATGTACAATGATGCTTTAAAGTCTCTATCAATGAATACATTAAAACTTTAAAATTAATAGGTCACAGCCTTAGGATACCATGAACCCCAAAACTGTGTTCGTAGGAATTATAGCACAATTGGTTTTTTTTGTGTTTTTTTTTTTTAAATACAGTGGAACCTCGGCATACTAATGTCCTCCCTTATGAATTTTCATCATAAGAATTGAAATTTTGCAAGAAATTTGCACCGGCATACGAAGCATTTTCAGCATACAAACGAACTGAACAGAATGCCGGCTAAGTTGTATGTACATCTGGGAGCCATTCAAAACTTGTTTCCATCGGTGGAAAGCCAAGCGAAGCCAACTGAAGCGAGTTTACAAAATTTACACATTTTTTTTTACAGTCAGAAAAAGCTGTTTCAGAAGAGTCAACCCACGATACCAACGTTGCTTTCGGCATGCGTTCAAAAGCTAGGTGATTTTCCCGGGTGTTTTTTTTGTTGGCAGATCGGTGGCGTGGGCGGTCTGTTCTATTTTTAGCCCAAGCTTGGTGGCACGACTTCCTGTGAGGACCCTTGACATGGAAAGCTTAGCTTGGGTCAGTTCTTTGTAAGCAGCCATACAGTTTACATACACTTTGTATTGGTCATATTGGTCAAATTTTTGGGCAGCTGGAACAGATTATCTGCATTTACATTATTTCTAATGGGAAAATTTCTTTCGCAAAACACACATTTTCACCTTAAAAACTTCCACTGTACATAAAACAAACAGGGAAAATAAGAGCAAGTTTAAGTGTTTCAGGAAAAAGTAGGTCTTCATCTATCGTTTGAAGACAGTCAGTGACTCAGCTGTTCAGACATCAAGGGAAAGTTTATTCCTCCACCTCAGTGCCAGAACAGAAAAGAGTCTGCACCTTTACTGTATTCTCAGTGTTGTGTTTCTGTTAAACGTTGAACTTGCCAAAAAATGTTCGATTATGGTCTCATCTGACCAGAGAACCATTTTCCTAATCTAGTATACATGTATGATGTCATTATTTATAATCCCAGAAGAGGATGACTTCCTTTTGTCTCTGGGTTCTCTCAAGGATTCTTCCTCGTGTCATGTCATGGATATTTTTTCTTGTTGCTGCCATATTGCCACATCATATTATTCTTATTTCTTCTTATTTGATGTGGCTGATTTATATGCACAGTCTAAGCAGCAGTAGGCTGTGTTTTCATTTCACTGCAGGTTCTATACTGTATATAACTTTATACACCAGGCATACCATTATGACCACCTGCCTAATATTGTGTTGGTCCCCCTTTTCAGAACCAGCATTAACTTCCTCGGCAATCTGAGCAACAGTAGCTCGTCTGTTGGATCGGACCACACGGGCCAGCCTTCACTCCTCACATGCATCAATGAAACTTGGCCGTCCATGACCCTGCCACCGGTTCACCACTGTTGCTTCCTTGGACCACTTTTGATAGATACTGACCACTGCAGACCGGGAACACCCCACAAGAGCTGCAGTTTTGGAGATGATCTGATCCAGTGGTCTAGCCATCACAGTTTGGCCCTTCGTCAAACTCGCTCAAATCCTTACTCTTGTCCATTTTTCTTGCTTCTAACACATCTACTTTCAGGACAAAATTTTCACTTGCTGCCTAATATATCCCACCCACTAACAGGTGCCATGATGAGGAGATAATCAGTCTTATTCATTTCACCTGTCACTGCCTAGAATGTTATGCCTGATTGGTGTATATGACTAAAAACAGATGTAACTTGAATCTTCTTCTTCATTAAGGATCTACATCTCGGTCAAGGTTTATAGTTAAAAAGCACTATACAGATACTACTGGATTGCATGTGCATCTACATTTCTGGCAGACGCCCTTATCCAGAGCAACTTACATTTTTTTTATCGCATTTTATACAACTGAGCAATTGAGGGTTAAGGGCCTTGCTCAAGGGCCCAGCAGTGGCAGCCTGGTGGTCCTGGGATTCAAACTCACAACCTTCTGACCACTAAGCTACCACATCCCCCGCTACTTTCCCATATACTGTACAATAAGTACAAGCTCTATATTATTAGATATAGATTACAAATGAATCTGGTAAGATGGATCTTTTCTGGTGAAAAAAGTTCACTATGAGGTTCTCCGTGACTGTTTATATATTATAGCATTAATAAAAATAGGCAAATGTCTTGTTTCTATAAATAAAACAAAGTGTGGGTACTATACAATAAAGTAAAACTAGGTTACGCTCTAGAGGTGATAAAGTTGTAGAAAATAAGAACGCCATGTGTTTCACATCTACAGAATCCTCCTCTTAAGGTTATCGTGACTTTTTAGGTCCATGCCTTAGGGACTAAGGCCATACTCCGCCTGAAACCCAGCCAGAGACCCAACTCAAGCAGAGCAGCCTAGAGCATCATAAATCATATGTATGATTTAAAATTTCCCTCTTAAGCATAAGGGTCATTAGCTGCCATCAGCCAAGCAGGACATACTTTATACCTATTGTTCCACATTAGCAGATTGGTGCTAGCTGTGCAACTTTTTCGGATCTCACAAAATGCATGCAAGTGTTCGCCCAATTATCAAGCGGAGGATGTGTAAAAGAAGCGAAGCCCATCTTGTGAACGTGAAACATGGCCTCCATTTACATTACAGACAAGACAGCATCTTACAGCATGCTGCTTTAGCATCTGACTTCGCACTAGAGACGTTGTCATGCATAGGTAATGAATTAATGTCTAAATGACTTTAATGTGCAGAACCAGATAAACAATATATATGTTGTGTATTTTTACCAGAACACATTGTTTTCAGTGTAAAGAAGGTCTGATATAAAATGAGTCAGGACTCTGTTGGCTTTCAGTGTGTTTCAGACGTGTGTTTTTCCCTCTGTTGGATAACCTTACACAGAATTTTACTGGTTGAAAATAACTTTGTTCACTTGGAGAATCTCAAAGAGAAAAGGGTTTATCAACATTTGTGTGGAAAAAATGAAACGTTTTTCTCTTTTACAACTTTTGTATACATATATTAACCCCTAAAAGGCTAGGAAAAGAGTCCTGAGTGTCTACTTTCATATGAGCTTCATATTAACCACCACTGTGGAGTGGGACATGACAAAGACATTCAATGATCAACATGGACACAACAAAATAGGAGTAAACTCCATTTTTTGGGCTCTACAACAAAGAGTTCATTCGAAATGTCCTTATTTCTGACTATAGTAGTTTATAGTATATAGTAAAGTATTTATTTTAAGATATTATGACAATAGCTATTATTTGAAGATATTACTTCATTATTTTTGCCTTAAAATCTGATTATTTCAAGATATTTTATCATGAATCATTATCAAGTACATGATCTGGTTATTTCAACATATTATATCATTATTTAGACATTAATAATAATGTTATTAAGACATTAATCAGGAATAATGATACATTAAGTCAAAATAATATCTTAAAAATCACTTTATATCCGGCTTAAACTAGTTCTTTCAACGTATTATGCCGTTAAATTTAGAGTTTATATGGAAATAATGAGACGTCAGTTGTTCTTGTTGAAGTGAATGAGTATGAATTAATGAGATATAAAGTCAAAATATGGATTAGTAAGAATAAAGTTTTGAAATAACAAGATAGCTTAAAATAATATGCCTGGAAACTGAACTTTTATTAACTGAGCATATTGAAGATATGAGATAGCACTGAGATAGTGCATTAAAATGAGATAACGGCAGAGCGTAACCGAATAACGCGAAAATGACCTCACTCGTGCTTCACAAATTGTGGTTCAGGGCTTTCGTAAAATCTGAAACTGTTTTGGCAGGAAGTTAATCCTGTCAGCGTGCTTGTTCTCGCCTCCCCCACTCCCTACCCTGCTTTGATACACACACAAAAGGAAGCCATACATGCATGTGACCCAGTTTAAGAGGAAAATATATAAATGTGTATAAAAAAGAGAGATTATATTTAGGAAGTCTTTCATGTATCGCCTCGCTCGGTGCTTGGCGCGTTGCTGTGATCCGACAGATGCTGCAACTGAATTTCTTGACATTCATGACAGCGTACAAGACATCTGTGTGATCAGGCTACTGTGCCACGCTACAGTGATGCTATAGTTGGTTCAGTCAACGTAGCGAAATTTATGTGGGTAACACAAATAAGAAAAAAACACAGAATTTCCTTTTTCACTCTATTTCCTGAGAAGAAGAAGAAGAAGCAGAATACTTTCTGGCCTGTGGCTTTTTGCTATCTATCGTGTCTCTTTCTTATCGGGTTCCTCTTTACAGGCCACAGATCTGTCTTGATGCTGACCTCAGTGAAACACAGAGCCATCTCTTCCCCATCACTTCCTCTTAAGTCTGAGTCACGCTGACCCACATGCATTAAGGTCACAATGAGGCCCAGAAGAAAAATAATTGGAAAAAAAAATCTAGCTTTTTCTGGCGGTGGTTTGTGAAAGTCCATCATATGATGCACATTTTCTATTACAGATAATACAGACTTGTAGCTTCACTGTGTTTCTCTCCTGTTTCACCCAGAAATTAAGTTCAATGTAAAGTTCGTAAAATCTTACAAAATTGTAAAGAATTACAAGTTTACAATGGGTGAAATTCTCATCAACATAATTCACAACAGTCTCTGCCTCATCACCTGAATAAAAGTCACACAATGCCTTTGTTTCCACACATTATTTTAAGCTATCTTGTTTTTTCAAGACTTTTTTTCTTACTAATCCATATTTTGACTAATTATCTCATTAATTCATATTCATTCATTTCAACAAGAACAACTGACATCTCATTATTTCCATATAAAGTCTTAAAAATAATGGCATAATGCGTTGAAAGAACTAGATTAAGTAGAATATAAAGTGATTTTTAAGATATTATTTTGACTAAATGTCTCTTTATTCCTGATTAACATCTTAATAACATGATTATTAATGTATAAATAATGACATAATATAGCTATAACAAGTTATTAAGTCACAATAATTAGATAATGATTTAAAATATCTTGAAATAATCAGATTTTTAGGCAAAATAATAAAATATCTTCAAATAATAGGTACTGACATTATATCTTAAAAGAAATACTTGTAAAAAAATAAGGACATTTTCAATTAACACTTTTTTTCCCCCCAGAGGCCAAAAAAATTGAGTTTCTTCCTGTTTGGTTGTGTCCATGTAAAGTATTGAATGTCTTTGTCATGTTCCACTCCACAGTGGTGATTAATATGAAGCTCATACGAAAGTACTTCCCTACTAGAGGTGATATATTCATAGAAAAGTTCCAAAAAAATCCCAAAAACTTTTAGTTTTTTCCACAGAAGTGTTTGTATCTTCAAAGTAAATGTTGATATCAACCCATTTCTGCTCTCTGAGATGCTCCAAGTGCTTGTTCATCTAAAAAGCAGCTCAAATTTAATCTTCAACCAGTAAAATTCTGTGTAAGGTTATCCAACAGAGGGAAAAACACTCGTCTAAAACACACTGAAAGCCGACAGACTCGTTTTATATCAGACTCACACCCCTCTTTTGGAAAATTTTTCTAAAACTGCTAAGGCAATACTCTGAATCATTCACTTACTTCTGTTCCGATGAAGGCATTCGCAGATAACTGAAACATTTCAAAATTTAGCAACTTATGTTTGTCTTCTTTGTTGAAATTTCATTGTGAACACGTTACTCACATTTCACAATGGTAGAATAGTGCATAAGTTTACAAACAGGAGTTTTAGTCTCTGAGTGTCTGAGACATATCCGTGAAATTTTTGATGAAACCTGTTGATATATTCTTAAAGCAGATACAGTGGAACCTCGGCATACGACTTTAATTCGTTCTGGAGGCGGGTTCTTAACGCAAAAATTTTATTTGCGAAACGAATTTTCTCATAAGAAATAATGTAAATGCAGATAATCCGTTCCAGCCGCCCAAAAATATTAGCAATATGACCAATATGAAGCGTATGTAAACTGTATGGCTGCTTACAAAGAACTGACCCAAGCCAAGCATTTCAGGTCAAGGGTCCTCACAGAAAGTCGTGCCACCAAGCTTGGGCTAAAAATAGAACAGACCGCCCACGCAACCGATCTGTCAACAAAAAAACACCCAAAAAATCACCTAGCTTTTGAACACATGCCGAAGGCAACATTGGTATTGTGGGTTGACAGTAGCTTTCACTGACTGAAAAAAAATGGTAAAATTCATAAACTACCTTCGGTTGGCTTTCCACTGACAAGTGTTTTGAATGGTTCCCGGATGTACGAGCAAATTACGAGCAATCGATTCGGTTATCGGTTCGGTTCGTGTGTATATTTTTTTGTTATTCAAAACTTGTTATTTGGGCAAAAAAGAGCAGCAGCTGCAACCTAAATAAATCTGCCTTGAATTTAAAAAAGAAAATGTTTGAGCATTTTGTAGCTCGTCTACAAAACTACAAAAATGAAGAATCAGTTTAGATTGAAATGTGGGCTAATTCTGCAGCACAACAACCGTCAAATAAAACAGCTTTTTTTTTTATTATTAAAGTTAATGATTTATGATATTATTAATACATTTAATATACTTAATTGAATTAAACGGGTCTTTTAAAGAAAGCAAAAAAGAAAGCAGAAAAAAAAACAATTCAATGTGTTAATAATAAAATAATATTATATAAATAATAAATAATAATAATAAAAAAGTTTCACTTTGTGCATTTTGGAACTTTATTCAAAATCTGTGCAAGTAAACACCAAAATGAATACATTTAAAAATGATATCACAATAATATTCAATATGCTGCAGTCCAAACATTTATTTTCTGTTGTTTAAAACCAAGATAAATCCTTGAAGCATTAAAGTAATCCATAATTGCACTGTTGCTGTACATGACTTGATTGTTTTACCGGTTTGGTTTTTCCTTTTGTAAAAAATAAAATAGAATAAAAACCAAAATAAATATATATATTTTTTTTATATGCACATCGCTTTCAAAAGTTCAGATATTTTACTCAGCAGTCTATTTCTTAGAATAAACAGACAATACTTTTTTTTTTGTAATCAGGCTTCATGACAAAATATTTATGCTTAAGACTTGAATTCCTCCATGAGCAGTAATACGTAGGAACCTTCTCATGCATCTGCATGCAACAGGCAGCTGTGGACTGTTGAATATCTGACATAACACAACATTGTTGCAGAACAGATTATTGTCATTTTTACCAAGAGACACATGCAAAAAAGTAGGACCAAATAATAATAATAATAATAATAATAATAATAATAAAAAAAAAATAAAAAAAAAAAAACCCTTTCTCTAATTATGTACGTATCACACAGCCGTGCGGACTCTTTAGGAAATTCCAAAACTAAAAGGTTTCTCTTTTTTAGTCATATAAAATAGCCATCTTTCATAAAGATTACGGTATGTACATAAATATAGTTTATAACAAGACTTTAAGATTGAGGGACAAAAATAACGTTATAGAATATTCCCATTCGTAAAATGTAAGACCGTTATCATATACATTATCATATGTGGGGAATGAATTTGTAGCACAGTACTCCCGTAAAACACGACCATTAAAACAACACACATTCTGCACATAACTAGAACACTCTCTGCATCTCCGGCAAGCTTGATTTGTCTTCTTGTAATGCATCTGTATTGCATAATGCTAGACATATATGGCACATGCTGATGCCGATACCTATTCATATAATCAGGTTACGTTTTCTTCATTAGCTGAGCAACATGTCAAATATTTCTAATCAATTAATGTTTATTTTTCTTCATCATCGTCACATAGGGTATTGCAGGAATCTCTTTTCTTTTCTTGGCTTGGTGCAATGAAATGCTGAGTTATTTGTAAAGCACTTCACAAATTATTAAAAAATATATTTATATATATATATATATATATATATATATATATATATATATATATATATATATATATATATATACCAAAATGAATCAAATGAATGAATAAAAAGCCACCAAATACCAAATGATGCAAATCACATATCATGCACATACTATATCATGTTTTTATACTGATGAACTGATGAAAAATATGGGCTACATGAAGAACTGTGTACTTCTGTGCAGCACATCCCAAAGGTCGATTAATTAATTAATTAATTGGAGGAAGCTAAGGGAAGTTGTTGGAAAAAAATTAATTACATAACCTGTATAACCTGCAGCATAACTGACTATCAAAACTATCAAATTTCACCAATGGAGGAAGTTCGATTAGGAAACGTAGATATATTATCAGGAGCATGTCACAAACATTTCATATTTGAACAACAGGTTTAAAAATTCAAATCAGAATACTAAGTATTTTTGTTATGTTTTTCAAACTGAAAATCGTCAGGTTAAGAAATGGCAAGAAATTAAACTACTGATTTTACAGAATAGAGAGTAGACAAAAGGTTTCATATTAAGAAAGAAAAATGCAATACAGAGAAGCAGGAAGGATGAAGAACAAGAACATTTCATTCCAAAGCAGTCCTCTTCATGACTTCTTGTGCGACCCGTTGATCCGCGGTGAGTCACAGCTATGAGTCCCGTTGTGATGTGGGTTTTGTTGCAAATGTACTTTGAGGTCAAAGGTCTCAGTCTCATCTTTCTCCTTAGTCTGCACTCTACAAGGTCCTGACTTTGCTTCGAGCTCCACTCTGTCCCTAACCAAATGTGCATTGCTCCTCTGGAGCATATAATACAAAATAGGGTTAGCTTTAGTCAATCGTGGAGAATCCAGGCGGTAGTCTTGTGTTTTATCACCGTTCACAAAACCAGTTGATGCCTTCGAGTCTCTCTGTGAGACGACATCACGTTTCAACCTGGACGAATCCTGCTGAACATCTGAAAGAGACTCTACTCTGTTTGTTCCTGATGATGCTGAAGGTGGCTTGCCATGATTCAAGGTCTGTCGAAAGCTTTGATGCTCACCGTTGTTACGTGGTTCTTTGATTGTACTCCCATTTTGGACTGGGCGTTCTAGCGAACTAAATGGAGCTCTGGATTGAGACAGTTCCTTCAAACAGTTGTCTGAAAGAAGTAGCTGCTTCAGGACATTGAATCCCCCATTTTCATTTCGCGGTGACTCACACGGTGGAAACTTAGCTGGCGGACTGTCTGCCTGTGAAGGGCTGGATGGATCACTGGATTCTTGAGTTTCTGGAATTCCAGAGGTTGAGCAATCGCTATCATCCTTTTGACTGCCAGAACTATTACACATTCTCTGCTGGGTCACTTTAACATGGTCCTCTGGGTCAACTGAAAATCTCCTCTTCTTGGGGATGGTTGGTCCCTGGTGATGTTCCATTGGTTCCTCTTTAATGCATCCCTGATTTGAGTGCTCTAAAAAGTTTGGCTTCAGGTTTCTGGGCTTCTGATGCAAGAGATGACAAAGAAGACCGTCTCTGGGGACAGCCACTGGGGAAAGTGTCTCTTGCTTTATACTTCCCTGATTGAGAGTGTGGGGACTCTGCCTACGTGAGTCTGCTAATTTGTTCTGCCACTGATTCGATACTTTTTCATCATTAAACATTTCATCTTCTACAGGCTCAGTTTTGACTGCAAGATCCGTCGAGGGTCTGTCCAACATATTGTGGGATTTAGAATTTTCTTGCTTTCCAGATTCTCCCTTTCGCTTATTGCCAACTCTTTCTTTTTGAGATTTATTCCCCAAAAGAAGCTGTAAGACCGTACGCCTTTCAAGGAGATTTTCAATCTCTGAATTATGTTGTGTAGATTCTGCCACAAGAGAGTTTACCGATTTCACATGAGGGGTGTTATTTTTCTGAACTGGTACAGCAAGCTTTTCTAACAAAGTTGAAGACTTTGAAGTTCTAAACTCTTCAGTTTGTCTTTTGACTGGAGGCAGAGGAGCCTTCGGTGTGGGGGAACTGGCAGCGTTTTGTTTTCCACACTGAGCTAAATTTTGTAACAGTTTACTAGCACTAAAAGCTGCTTCTTTGACACTTGGACCACTTGCAAGTGGTTTATTCTTGCACAGATCCAAGGGTACTGACTGTGTATGAGGAGAGTTGTATACTTTGTAAGGAGATGCACGGATGTTACATTCTCTGCCTTGGGAAAATGTTGGCAGTAATTTAGGACTTCTGGTATTCAATCTACAATTAGGGCTAGGCTCTCTTGTATCCTTACACTGACCCGGATAAAAAAGAGTGTGATTACTTGTTGATGCACTGCTGACCTTAGGTAGGATCTTAGGCTGTAAATCTGGATTATCAGGGACTTTGTTTGTCTTCTCGGTGTGTTTTTGATCAAGGAGCAATTCCAATAGGGTAACCTTGTGGTGGGGCTTAATCTCTGAACAAGTGTGTAACTCTTTGGGTTCTGTAGGGAATTTTGCAGTTGGACTCTCTGATGTCCACCTGGTTTTCAGTGACTCTGTGACCTTGTCTAGTGCAGGTGAAGAAGAAGAAGAAGATAGTGGTGTTGAGTTATTCACTTTGTTCTTCAAAGAGAGGTCAATAGGAGAGCAACTGGAGCGAGTACTCTCAGCGTCACTGCTATCCTTTGGTAGACTGATGGAATTTGAGTGTTCGCTGTCCGAGAACATGGGGGACCCTCGACTAGAAAAGATGTTGGCGTCCTCCTTCAGGTGATCCTGAGAAATAAGTCTCTGTGGTGTGTTGTGGCTGTTGAGAAGTTGAAGGAGCAGACTGCTGCAGTTCTGTGATGGCCTGCCATGCCTTTCAAAAGGTCTACGCTCCCTGAAGGGATGTGTTCTCCGCTCTGAACCCACCGACCTACTTTGTCCTGTATGTAGGCTTTGACTTTGCCTGCTAGAGCTTGTTGGCATTTGAGAAGGTATCCCATTTTTAGTCTGTAAGGAAGTAAGTCCATCATGGTTTGTCTGAGATATTGTAGGCTGTTTCTTTTCTTGAGTTTGCTGTGTAGCAATGGCTGCAAGCCTTTCACTGGCTGATCGCCCAGCTAGTTGAGCTTTAAGTGCATGTTCTCTGGAATACTGCTGCAGATGAGCCTCACTTGAAAGCAGCAGGGCAAGCTGACTGCAGGCCACACTGGGTTTTGGTGAAGGAGCCGGACTCGACCTGATGTTTACAAGACTGGCTACAGCTTTTAGACGCTCAGTGCAATGGAGGGATTCTGATGAGGAGGACCGAGCATTGCGCTGTACCGCTCTGGGAGACTTTGATAATCTTTCCTGGCTGGGCTGTCGGTGGTGGTACATCTGGCTGCTGGTATTGTTCTGCATTGTACTGTTTCCAGCCAAACACAGACCAGATCCTTCAGAACTATTGCCATGCTCTGGTATTTTGTCCTCTTTATTGGGTTTACTGCTTGAACTGGATGCCTTGTGTGGCGTCAGATTTTGTTCAATCTGCTGTGACAGGGCCACATTTTGGAGTCTTGTGCTAAAATTTTGAAGCAGGCTTGCCAGCAATGTGCTCTCTCCTTTACATTGCAGTGAACCATTCAGGCCACCACAGTGTTCCTGCTTTCTCCCATTGAGCTCAGGAGAAGCCATGGACATTTGACGCACCTGGCTCTCATGTTCGGTCCAGACTTCAGATCGAAGCAGCCGAGCTTTTTTCACGTGATGTGTTGACCCTCCTTGGGGGGTTGTTTTATCCTGTTCCTGCTGAGGGCTATGCTTGGGCAATGGAAGCCCTGGTGCCTCCTTGTTTCTCTGTTCCTCATTGCCTTTTTCAGCCTCACTTTGTTGTGTTGCTGTGGCGCTTTGTGCTCCTGCTACCCGATGCATGAGTAAGCCTTCCAGATATGTTAGAACAGCAGAATCCTGGTGTGTCTCAGGGCCAGTCTCTTCCCCATGAGTCATGTTCAATATTATGGTCCCTTCTATGGCTGGCCACCACAACAGAGAAGAAAAATGTTCTCAAAAAAGTTTCCACCAAGAGATCCAATGGCTTTTCGCTTCACAATATAGGTTTTCAATCTACACAGGTTTGAGAGATGAAATGCAATTCTACAGGGTATTTCCCTGTCACAGAAGATGATGCTTTTTTTTATTACTATGGCAGAGATATGACCACGTTCATGGTGTTGAGATTCTTGTGAGTTTCCATTGTAGTGGATCTATAACAAGTCTGCTTCTTGGGTACCAACTCAGACAACTGGTCATACCATGATTTCCTGACCACAGGCACAGTTGGAGGTGATCCTGAATAATAAAAAAGAGAAAAAAAGTAAATCAATGACAAACTATCCTTAGGATCTACAGGGTTCTGCACATAATACTAGATTTATCTAAATAGAAATTGTTCAGTATACAAAAATAAATAATTTAAAAATAATAAAGACAAACAATAAGTGATATTTTTCACCTCAGGTTGGCTAGCAACAGTTTGGACAAGTGCAGAAGGACATTAAGCATGAACTCAGCCTGGAGTTAACTCACACAAAAGATTATTTTCAAGAATTAGCTTTGCTCGCTTTCTAAGAGGCATCTGATCAGGTCTTTCATTCTGCAACCCTCATCCCAGCTTCTGTCAGCTTCAATACCTACTGAGGGCAATATACAAGTCTTGCTTGAGTAGCTCTCACTAAAAAACCTGTCTGTCCTTCCTTCCTTCCTTCTTTCCTTCCTTCCTTCCTTCCTTCCTTCCTTCTTTATTCCCTCCCTCCCTTCCTTCCTTCCTTTTTTTCATTCGTTCGTTCGTTCGTTTTTTCTTTCCTTCCTCCCTCCCTCCCTCCCTCCGTTCGTTCGTTCATTCCTTCCTTCCTCCCCTCCCTCCTTAAATCCCTCCCTCCCTTCATTTCTTCCTTCCTGACTGAAACAGGACACAATGGAGCAAACTCAATAGAGGAAGTTTGGCATCGCTGGGTCTTGACCTGACAGCCTTCTGATTTGTAGCACAAAGACACTGAGCCACTAATTATGTTTGTGTTTTACTGTCTTTTTTAGAAAACCTGCAAACATTAACCTTCTGAATCTTGTTAGATTTGAAAGACTTTTCCTTGTGCTCATGGAGATTAAGCAAAAACAAGAAACTGCGGGAGGACTGAAGGGATAGAACTCTCGCCAAATTAATCACACAGCTTCTGGATCAAAAAATTGGCTTTATTTACAGTTTACGATTTACAGTTTGTGTTTACTCCACTTCGCATAAACATGGCGGTAGATGGGTTGGCGACTGCTAAATTTAGTTATTTCAATACAAATGATATATATATATATAAACAAGCCATGACATTATCAATACTAAATGAGACCCAAAGCAAGCAATATAGCTCAGCAATCAGTGAAATGTCAGAGCTAACCACAGCTAACACTAATTGGCACCTTTGCTGGCTTTGCTTTCCAGAGACCATAAAGGGGAAGGAGATCTCATGACCTTGTCAAGCTACTGCTCCATGAAGCAATGGTGGCAAATGAGAAACCCACTAACAGCCTCAAAAAACAGACCTCTGGCATCTGACTGAAAGCACAGATGAGCTTCTTCACAAAGTATTACTTTCAATAATTTTTAATATACCTCAGTATATTTTCTTATCCACTATATAATCTAAAGCTTCATGGTTTCATCCTGGACTTTGTAGTGAAGCAGTTTGAGTTGAAAAACAAATCTTGGATTTGAGCCAAAGATAAATGTCTTTTTATTGATTAAAACAACAAAGTGTCAAAACACTGCTGCTACTTATGGAAAGGGGGAGTTAATCAATTATTTAAAAAAAATCCCATTTTTGTCAACTGGCTTCTTTTTTATTTTAAAACAATGCGGACGAGTGAAATACCCAAATTATTCACACACATTCATGTAACTATAGCAAACCCATGACTAACATCATGGTCCCTTAATTGCTCAGGTTTGGTTATATTATATTTGAAATCACACCTTTCCAAGATTTGTACAAGTGAAAATTTACAACACTTTCCAGCCACATTAAAACAGAAAACAGTAAATTCAGTTAAAAAATGTAAAAACACTCACAAGGATGAAGATATAACAGCACCCACAGTACTACAGTATAACTGTCCTTATACTTATTGATATTCAAACAAAATGGGTTTATATTTCGAGCAAACACATGCAAGTATGTTCAGTAGAGAAGATCGGTAGGTCCAAACTAAAAAAATAACCGCAGTAACAGTCTGAGTTGGTCAAATTTTTTGTAAGAAAGAGACGAGATGGGTCAGGAGTGTCTGCGGGAACATGTCAGAACTCCTTCGGGAGTGGGAAGGAGTAGGATTAAACTTCAAGACGGATATATTTAGCCAGCTTTGATGGCTCTGCTGCACAATGAAGTATAACACACACACACACACACACACACATACACACACACACAATGTAAAACTGTACATGAAAATAACGTTGTAAGCTGGCAGACAGCACCCAGAACCTTTTATTTATAGTTAATTGATGAATAATTTAATGTTCTTTGCTTAATTAAGGCTGAATATCCTCAGTATAACCCCTCTGTATGGAGGCTAGATGATATAAATGGACATATACGAGTATATAGTGAAATATTTTTATGAATGCTTTATACATACATAAAGAAAGGACTAATCTTGGTTCCTGAGTGAGCTAGCTCCTAGTTAGATAGCAAACACTAGCACTCAGGTTTTTATCTCCATTTAGGAATTGGGCATTTTAAAATCAGCATTAACACAAAAGGAAGGTCCATAGAAAAAAACAAAACGTAACTGAGACCAGAGAGAATTCACGAGTATGACTAAGCTGTGGTTATGCTATGAGTCTAAGAATCTTTAAAATCCTGGTTATTTATGACCTTGTATCGGCTGTTCTATTCAGGTCTACTGCGTCATTACATTATCACCATAAGAGATGAGTGAAGACACGCCTGAACATGTATCCTGGGGGAAAAAAAATCCCTGCGAAATGAGCAGCCCGATATTAATGGAAAGAGCCCGATATCCGGACTGGATCCTTCATTTGTCAAGAGCAAGGTTTAAGATTAATTGACCCCGGGAAAAAAATACCACATAATAAATTATGTCCACGGTCCAAAAATTGTATTCCATTTATGCTATTTAAAATGCATGATGAGGCAAAAGAGGCAGAACTCGCTCCTGTTTGAAGTCAAGGTCATTTCCTGAGCCAGGACTGTTGGAGTTGATGCAACAGCTGGCGTCCATACAAAGCATTAGGCCCTAATAAAAAGTGACAAACCTGCCCTTGCTTTTGCGCATACACATCCAACATCTGACAACTCTTTGCAGCGCAGATGTGGCCTCAGCATTAAACGGCGGCTCAAGGTTGGCACGGCTCGACACCGACACAGCAAGCGCGCTGCTTAAGCTCTGCTTGCACACTGGAGCTGCAACAACACATTCCTAAGATAACGTTTCATGACTCAGTCAATCATGGCACCTCTCAAACTGGGTCACTGTGACCTACTTCTAAAGAAGCATGACGGGCATCACATGCTGCCATTTTCCAGCTGGAGTCCCTCATTAGTTCTCCACCAATCAGGCTGGAGTTAAAGGCATTAGTTTGACCTACATTGCTCATCCAAAACGGAGGAATGTGCACACGGCTCGAGTGAAATAAACAGCACTGTTTTCAGAGTTAGTGTCAGGAATTACAGCGTGACCTTAGAACAGCGGAGTATTGCTAACGGCAGATAAGCTTAGTTTATCTGACATACGAGAAATAAAACACGACAGGGTGCGTTGTTTTAGGAAAAATTTCAACAAACCGACAACCGGCTTGACGAATCAGTAGTTCGGAAGTTTATTAACACGCTACATCTGCTGGGTTTTATTCCTTTTATACAACAATTTTATTACAGCAAAAATTTTATTCTTTGGTAAACAATGGCATACTTTGTAACCTTCATGAAACTAGTTATTTCTTGTTATTGTTTATAACACAGCAGCCATTTTCACTCCTGAAATTAACATAGAGCTTGAAATGTCAATAGACATTTACATACACTATATAGTTTTGTGTAGCATGTGTAATATCCATTTCTAACTCCAAGTCAGTTCTGTCATATCTGAATGAATACAAATTCCAGAAATTTCTCTTAAATCTTTCCTTCTCCAGACCGACATTTATCTCATTTCTTTAATACAACTGAGGGTTAAGTGCCTTGCTCAGGGGCCCAGCAGCAGTAACCTGGTGGACCTGGGATTCGAACTCACAACCCTTCAAACTCACATTAATACCTTAACCACTGAGCTACCACTTTCCTTGTGTTTGTTGGATTTGTATTTTTTCGCTCACTTGTGCTTCAAAAGTTGTCAGCATGCATTTTTCCGATAACGTTCCAGTGTGTTCACGTGATACGAAGTCACAGGATGGAGTTGACTCAAAATAAAAACATTCACATTGAATACTTTCTATAAGTCAAAGCTAAATACTGCACAATAACAGCTGAGATGCAGGATAAGCGAAATATTTTCAGCTAAATTGTAATTGTCTGTGGAAAATGGCTCGGTTTCCTTAGCTGCAGGAATCAGAGCTGGATATTATCTGCTGATAATTTCACAGATCTGTGCTAAGATATTAAGACTAGCGGGTTATGTGCTAGGACCGCTAGGAGCGGCTCTGAGAAACACAATTACTGACCTGCCATAGTGTATACTGGAGAAAGATGTAATAACATCAACAATGAACAGAACTCTCTGTGGATTGCGGTGGGAAAATACAGCGTTATAAATAAAATATAACTATACCCTGTGAAAACATCCATAAGACAGCAACTAGGGTGTATTAGCGAGAATCATTAACATGAACGACCTCTGAAAAATCCTGATAATAGTCTCTGACAATGTGCAAACAATAAAATACAGTGTATTTATCCCCTCTGTCATTAACCAGAGCCATTACAGCCTAATAAACGCCAGGATAGTTGTTATTGTTATTGGCTCAACGTGATGTAATCAGACGCAAGACGACTCCGAGCCGACAAAATATCGACTGCTTCAATATTTCCAGTCCATATTATTGGTCACTGTGGGAATCTTATGCCAAGCTGCAAGCTTAATAGCCTAACAGGGACAATTCAGTCTTTCATAAACACAAGCAATTAAACTACATTTTGCTGGTGTTTAAAAAGATATGTATGTTATACAAATAAGATCTTCTGAGTTGACAGAAAAAAAAAATCCCCGTGTCGCTATTTACTGTAAAAAAAGATAGCGATCAGATCGTCGTATAGATGTCCCACCGGGTTCAATCAAAGGCTTTGAGCTCGCTGAGGTTAAATCTGCTCATGTCATCAGCTACTTCCTCTCTCTGTGCTTTAGACAAACACTGTAAACTCTGCTGTTGCCTCTGCAAAGATGATTTTCACGATTCAAGCACACTTTAAGTATACAGCATGCCTTAATACTGTGTAGTAAAATACTAGATATAGAGTATGTGCTGAGATTTCTCCTCAGTCTTATGACATTAATGATGACAAACAGCTAAATAAAGGATTATGCTCTGCAGCTCTAATTGTGCTGTTTCTAGAAATACAGATTCCTATTTAGCTGATAACAGAAACCGAAGGTAAAGTCCTATAAAGTATGAAACATATTCCAGCAGGCCTTAGCGTTCTGTCTGTTTTCATCTGATTGAAGTAGGAAGAAAACTTGGTTGGATAAAGTATGTGTGGATTTTATGGGATGGATTTTGTGCCAGAAATAAACGTCTTCCATACAAAATAAAACAAATTCACATGTAATCTAATTCAGATTCACATTTATTTATTTATTTATTTATTTATTTATTTAATTAATTTATTTATGTTACATCTGAGTGCTTCAGAAAAGCTGTTTGATCAGTGATATTTCATCCAAACAGACACAAAATGATCAGGTTTTGTGCTGAGTTTGAGTTTAATTAACCAAACTTGTCGACACGGTATATTTTACACTGTTATACACTTATAAAAAGGTGATTAAAATTTTTATTTAATTATTCTCATTTTTAATCTGATGTTTGTCAATCTTTATGATTTTTTCAAAATGAAAAAATGCAGTTTTAAAATTAAAATTTTAATTTCTACCCACCTGTGGGGGCGGGGCTAATTTCTAAGACTGGAAAAATATACACATCAGGTTTAAAAATGTTAGACTTTTTAGATAGATCCCTTGCATGGAACTACAGTGAGACAGCCATCTTAAGAACTATTTGAAATTATATCATTATAAAAATGATAAAATAAGAAAGAAATATTTTTAAAGAAGGAAACCTCACTTTTAATGAATCACAATAATGCTCACTTTTAATGAATCTAATAAATGAATTTATGAATTTAATAATTTCACTCAGAAACCTCACTTTTAATGAATCACAACAAGGTGCCCTTAATTCTAATATTATTATAATTATATTATATTAAAATTTATACTAATATAATTTTTTAAAATATAGTATATTAAAAATATTTAATATAATTATATATATATATATATATATATATATATATATATATATATATATATATATATATATATATATACTTTTACTTTTTATATAATAATAAGTAAATAAGTAATGTCATATAATAATAATAATAATAATAATAATAATAATAATAATAATAATAATAATAATAATATATGGTTAAACAGCATTTACTAAAAATTACAAAATATATCATTTTTATATATAAATATTATTGGAAAGTAAACAGGACACTTCTGTAACTTGCACCAGTTTCTCATCCAGATGTTCAAACATTTTTTTCTAGGCACTTTAACTTATTTGTTTTTTCTTTGCTGTATTTCTGCCTTCTCCGTCTATACCATTCGAGTTGAGGCTCATTTCTGGCCTGTAGAATGTAATAAAGCTTTAAATTTAAATTAAATATCTTTGAAATTCAGAGAAGTCTGGACACACTTTCAGTAATACAAATCCAACCTTTAAATTGCAGAAATGAAGAAATGCACACCTTTTTATTTCTGTTGGGATTCATTTCTGGCCCTGAAAAATGTAACCCTTTTTTACATACTAAAGTCAGTCTGTAACTCAAAGCACACCTTCAGACATCAACTCAAATAATATTTATTCTAGCCTCCAATTAATTGTGTGCTCAATTTATTAAGTGTCTTGTATCTACACCTGCTCATATTTAGGGGTGGAGCTTAATTCTGGGCCTGAAAAAATATCAACAGCGACTTTACAAATTCGGTAGACGAATAAAATGTGATTTGATAAGTCAGCTTAGAAATTATGTATTAGAGTTCTAGATGATTTTAAAAGGTATAAAGAACACACACCTCACCTCACCTCACCTCACCTTAAGTAGACATATGACACCAAACAATAAAAGCTAATTCTCTCAGAATGTAAAAAAGCAGACTTTTGTAACTCGTGTCAGTTCCTCAGCTAGACGTTCAATCATCCCAACACCGAGTATAGAGACCTACCATGATGCTGTGCGCCGATGCCAAGAACAGGTACAGTGTGGTAATCAATTTGCTCTGCAGGCTGGAAGGCAGGTCTGAATACTAATGTCTGCACAGCACCCCCTCTCCCTCTCCCTCACTTCGACACTCCACTCCTCTCCTCTCTTTCTCTCTCTCTGTACTTCCTCTTTTTTCCCCCTTCCTGTCTTCCTTTCTGGGCTTGACACCTCAATGTGCCCCGATCCAGAGCAGTAGCCAAAGGGCAAGAGCTCGTCCTCTGTGCAGATAACCACTGCCACTAATCAAGTGTGTGTACGTGTGTGTGTGCGCGTGCTACAGTATGGGATTAGAGGGCTTGCTCAGTGCAACTCAGCACAGAACAGCGGCTAAGTGCTCGCACAACAAGGTCATCATTAAACCTGCAGTAACCCTGCTACTGCGCCCCGTCTCCTGTCCACACACACACACACACACACACACACACACACACACAGATCCTAACCCTCATTTCACTTTTTCAAGTGCACACAAATCTCCGCCGCCAATCTCCGCAGGGTGAGGATAATTCATCATATTTTACTAGTGACGGCTTTCCACCTCGGCTGAATGATATTGAATCCTGGCACGGTGACAAGAGCGAGGCGCAGGCGGGTTCCTCTCCGCCTCTGAGGATGCTCCACTGCGTCGCTACGCACTCACATTTATATCGGTGAAGTGTGTGACTCTGTTTCTGTGTGTGTGTGTGTGTGGAGTACAGCAAATCTGAAAGGTGGACTATAACTGTTTCACTCTGCTTAGGGATGAAAGCTTAAGCCATGCCGAGCGTTATTGCACCGAGTTCGCCCCGCAGCACTTCTCTATCTTTTTCCTTTCTTGTACAGAAAGAGAACGAAGTGCAACCTGCAAGCTGGCTCGATAAATCGCATGAAATAACATTCTTCTGTTTACTGTGAAAACTAAACCACATCATCATCAACAACCAGAGTTTTTCCCAGAAGCATTCAGCTTATAAATCGAACAAACATTTAAACGATACCTCTTAAAAAACATACTCGCTTATTATCTTTGACAAAGTCTGGTGAAGTTACTAAGTGTTTTATTCCTCTTATGCCATAGCAATTACAATATTTATTAATAAACGAACAACACTTCATATTTTCCTACTCATATTGTTGCAGCATGAACCGAGCTTATTATTTCAACGGCTACTCTTTTTTCTCTCTTTAAGTTAAAAAAAACATACATAATGTGACTAAACACTTAGGATAGGATAAAAATATGAAGCACACCTTCACGTTTCCACTGACACCTGATACTCCTTCCAAAAGAAAAACGACTAACAATGTTTTTAATCAGCGTGTCCGAGGCAAATCCCCGTGTAAGAATGTTCTAGAGCAAGCACTTAAATATAAATCAGTGATTTGCCTTTAATCAAAGCAAATCCGATTCAAGAATTCAGCAGTGCTGTGGAATAATCATCTTTTTGCCATGTAACTGGGACATCATTTTTAAAAATGTATAACAGACATGCATTTTTCAGACACGTTTTTTGTGGACATCAAGAGACATACGGGTCACTGGCGTTAGTCTTCTAAACATAGAAACCAGAATATTAAACATTGAAATGTTTTTTTTTTTTTTTGCTTATGAATATGTAAATACGATTGCCCTACATCGTCTGCTATTCCACTATGTAAAGAATATAAAGTCTAGTTCACAAGACGGAGTTTGATAGCAGATGGAAATACAATGTCCTTATTCTGTCAATAAGGACACAGCTAGAGCAATAAAGGGTTACTGAGTACATAATGAGCATCATTATCACTCCCAGACAGAAGGATTTGACCTCCATGATGCTGTTTCCTACTCAGCAGGAGGGTGCTGGTGAGGAAACAAAGACTGACAGAGAAAAAGAAAGAGAGAGAGAGAGACAGAGAGAGAGAGAGAGAAAGAGAAAGAGAGAGGGGAGAAAATGACATGCAAATGAGAGCGAGTGAAAACAAACGACTCAGAAATCAACCGCATTGAAAATTTCATTCTCTCCGCTCCAGAATGAGAAGAAAGAAAGAAAACTAGGACATAAAGACATTTCGGTGTGTCACGTGACCTTGACACGATGACATCAGGTGGCACTTTTTCACCAGCCACCTGGCTGATCTTCCACCTTCTTGCGACCTCATCCTCCGGTGACCTGAAATGCCATGCCAAGCCCCTCCCCCCTTCACCCGACAGGCCCCTCCTCCAGCTCTGGGAAGGTCGAACAGGTCAGCATGTCCTCATCTGTAATCTGCTGCCATTCGTCAGCAGCCAGGGCCGGGGGAGGCAGCCTCACGACGGACGGAGGGAGAATGCCCAATTAGGCAGCTGTCACACAAAGCGGGGGCTGCAGAAAGTCAGCAATAGAAGTAGGGAGGTAGGAAGGAAAAAAAAAACATTCCCTACTCTCTGCTGAATGGACGAGCAGCTGATAGTGCCAATAGCAGCGTTATTATGTTAACCATTTCCACCCGAAAGGGCATGCGGAGAGCGCGAGGTGGCTGTGGTCACCTCTACTTTATCTGGCTCGTAACAAAATATTACAACCGGTGTCACACTCAGCAGCTCACGAACCTGGCCCGGCTTCTAGCACCTCGAGTTGGGATCGTGCCGGAAATGTGGCTGTGTGTATTTTTTGCATGTGGACCTTTTCACGTCAATTAATCTCACCGGAGAGATACCAGGACCTGGGAACGAGTGCAGCAACAACAACGAAACAGCTAACACTCTGAAACTTTATATTAATGTACTGTTTTTGATAAGATTTTCTATACAACTTGTTCACAGGGATTTATATGAGCGAAGGAGACTCCAGTGTCAGCGCTTTCAAGATTCAGAAACTTCAAGAGAGAGAGGGAGAGAGAGAGAGAGAGAGAGAGAGAGAGAGAGAGAGAGAAGAAAAAAGAGAGGCTGGTGTCTGTTTATAGCTACTATAGTCTAAGTGAGAACAGAAAGTAACTTTGATTATTCTAAATACATACTTCAATTAATTAAAGTTTGTATGCAAACTGCAGTTAATGAGAATAAAAAAACACTTTATTTATCGCTGTGGGATCTTAAGGAAAACCATAGCTAATCACAGCTGCGTTGATATACTGTGTAATCGCACGACTGAGTGTAAAATATCAGCATTTCAGTTCTATAAACAAGAAGTTAATATACTTTTTTGGATTTATGGCCAATATTGGATTTATCACATCCGTCGCTGATGTCACAAATGTTACCATAGTAACCGTTTTGAACTAGGAAGTGGAATTTTACACTGGGTTCACATAGACGAGCAGAGGGATACACGTGACAGAGCGTCGTAGTGCGCATATACGGAATATAAGCATTCTTGGAACTGGAACGCTGATCGACCAATCACATTAGAGGAGCGGTTGTGTAATGGAAATGAATCTGGCTAAGAAGAGTAAATCAGCTTCATCACATGACACCTATGCCACAATTCCCGATTACATGAATCGTCGAAAAACCATTCACCAACATTGCTGTGCTTTTCCGAGCCTTTCTCACATCCTTTTCTTCACCGTCACAATCCCTCCTGTTTTTTCGCCATCCCCGGGAACAGCCGGCAAACTACAGTTACCGAATATTACAAGTTTAATCAGAGATAAATGAGGCCCTGGAAGGGAGAGGGAGCTGACTGCGGGTTGAATAATCTCCCAATTCTTAATTAAATGACTGAAGAAAAGCCAGCACATTAAAGGAAAGAGAGCGCCTGGTCCCCTGCCTTCTCCCTAGATGGGAGCGAAGTTAATAAGACAGTGAAGCCTCCGCAGTCATCAAGAGCCAAAATCAGGCGCCGGAAGAACAGAGAGTTTTCAAGGATGTGACCGAGCTCTGACAGAATAGGGCTGAAGGCGAGTTAGATAACGCCACCACTGTGAGACTTAAACAGAAAGCGCCACTTTAATATCAAATCATAG
Source organism: Hemibagrus guttatus (assembly GCA_033459395.1). NCBI lineage: Eukaryota > Metazoa > Chordata > Actinopteri > Siluriformes > Bagridae > Hemibagrus > Hemibagrus guttatus. The sequence goes on from JAUCMX010000011.1 coordinate 21,794,059, forward strand.
ACGACAAGCAGAAGTCTGATCATTTGTAGTGTGAAGTTTTTAATGATAAACGACACAACTCGATTAATCACGGAATTGTTTTCTGTTTTAATTACAGAACAATTATGTGGCATTGAGTAAATAAAAAACGAAGTCGTTAAAGATCCTTCAATTTATTAAATAAACACTTTGGTAAAAGGAGAGCTTTATCTTCTTTGTTTAAATGAAGCACAAAGAAGCTGCAAGGACAGCAAAGTTTTCAACCCAACCACACAAAAAGAACTGAAACTTAACCAAAAAAAAAGTCTTTGTAAAAGGAAAATGCGATTTTTCTTCTTTTTTTTTATCTCTGCCTCAGTAAGAAGGTCACACATCTCTGATTTACATTATCACCAATATGCCTTATTATCTATTTCTTAATCCACTTGAAACGCTCGTGTACATCACAGATATAACGTCCGCACTTACACTTTCCCTTTGTTTGCCACAGCCTGTTGTTTGAGGAAATTAATTGGATTTAATTTGGATAATTCGCAAGCTAAGCAGACACAGACTGGATTTAAAGCAGCCACACAAAAAACTCATTCATCCATGCAAAAAAAAAAAAATATATATATATATATATCCATGACCCTGGCAAAACCTGAACGCAGCATAAACCTTCATGTCTTAGCTCTGAACCTTCATGTATTACATACTGCTTCGAAATGATTTGGTGTTTTGTTACAGACTGTCTTAGCTTTCCAGAAAAAAAGCACTTGTAGCTTCATACTTGATGTTCAAGGTGGACGTTAAACAGCAGGCCCACAACATTCAAACTGATAACACACAAAATTCACCAAGTGTAGAAGTTATGGAATATCAATAATTAGCATGAGGGTTACAAGATAAAAGTATAAACTCAAATCACAACCTAATTTAGTTAGTGATGGTAAATTAATGCCTCTTTCACCAAGGAACCAAGTGGAAAAATATTAGCGAAGACTAACTAGCAACAGTCTTAGCCTCCTGGTGGTCCAGCGGCAGGATTCTCATTGCCGTGGCCTAGGTTCGATTCCCAGGCAAGGAGCTAACCCAGCCACTGAAGAGTTAACTGTCAGTGCCGGTACCAAGCCTGGATTAAATGGGAGGGTTGCATCAGGAACGGTATCCGACAAAAAACCTGTGCCAAATCGAAACGTGCGGACCAAATGATACAAAATACAAACTAGGTGAACGCTACATTTACATTAGACAGATGCCTTTATCCAGAACAACTTACAATTTATTTCATTTCATACAACTGAGGGTTGAAGGGCCTTGCTCAGGGGCCCAATAGTGGCAGCTAGGTGGACCTGGGCTTTAAACTCACAACCTTCCTATCAATAGTCCAACACATTAACCACTAAGCTAACTACATCCATACCACAATGCTAATAGCTAGCTGTGACAATACATACACCAAAAGTGTATGCAGTAGCTGACTAGATTACGGCATAAGGTATTAGGACTGATTCTCGCCATTACGTCTGTTTAGATTAGAAGTTTAGATTTGTTCCAAAACCTCTTGAAGCTACACGACTCCTTAAAGCTAACGCAAAAAATCGCCTTATAAATAAATCAATTCAAGAGAAATGTACAGATGGAGTTTAGAAATGTAGCAACTAGAAATTAGAGATACAGTAAAAAATTAATGCTACTCTTCTACATCACATATATTCTTCCCAGCTAATATTTTTTCCCCCTAGACTAGAGTCCTTTAGGCACATCTAGCATGAGAAGAAATATCCTTCAATATGCAGTTTGATCTTCTAGCTAAAAATGTGTCAAACATTTCAGATGTTTCTGTGCCATCGCTTAATACCGGATTTAATAAGACATGCAAATTAAATTGCTTTAATTCATCTGGGGCTCTCAAATATTTGCCTTGACAACGACACACATCTTGTTTCTAGTTTCTGGGAATTCCATGTGGGAAGAAAGCTCAGATTTGGGTAGTGAAAGTAAATGTGTGGATGGCTTGTTTCTGTCAGTTCCTCTTTTTTCAGCTCAGAAGTAGCATGAATAATAAAGCACACGTCCGAGCGTCTGCTGACTTAAAAGGTGAAAAATATGTTAAAAACCACAGACACGTACGACACACTGTAGCATTAGTGTGTAAACGATTTGTTCGCCTCATGGGGAGAGTTAAAACCAAAATACATTACAAAATAGCAGCAAACAGGCCATACAATCAGGGATTATCAAGGTTTTATTTTTTAAATTATTTGCTTTTAAGCTGGCAACCTTTGATACAATAAGGATTTTTTTTACTGACATGTAATATACACATGTTGGTTTTTCAATGTTTGTAAGGACCATCCACTTTCATAATACATTCTACAGCTAATTAATGCTATGCTACACCTTAGTCTCAGTGCTTTTTGCTTTAAAAAAAAAAAAAAAAACCCAAAAAAACAACTTTTTCTGAGGACGTGTGAGAATACCCTGTTAATAGGGGACCGGTTTGGTCCTTATAAAACACAAAGTGCTCAAAAAAGTTATACTTTACCTGTAAGTGCCGACAACTGGAGACTATTTCCCAAAACGTTAGATAAATTTCTCTTGTAGAAAACTTACTATTTTTTTTTACAACAGCACCTTTAAAAATCTGTATATTATACATTTTAGATTATATGAATGAGCAGTTACTAAAGAAACGATAACAGCACATTAATATAAACCTATATCTTGCAGCAGAATGCATGATTATTAATCGTACAAACAGATAATCAACCTCCATTTGATCTGAAACAGTTTTAAACAGCAAGGAGTCAATTACACACAAACACACAAACGTTTGGATTTCTGTCTTTATGAGGACCTTCAGTTGATTTACTGATTGATGAAGCAAATTACTATCATACCTTTAACTAAAATCTTACCCAAGCTTTAACCTCAGTGACTGAAATGAAATATGACTAGTTTTGTACATAAGCTTTATAGTGTAATGGTTTTGTGAGGACATTTGATATGATCCTGGATTATGAGGACCTGTGGAATTTTTTGTGCCTAAAAACACCAAGGGCTAAATATATGTATGTACACACATACACACAAAGGAGTGCACAAAAAGATATAAAAGTCCTCACAAACAAATCTGGGATCTTAAAACTATGTATAATTTTTATTGAATATGATTTAAATAGCAATCGACTACAACAGTGTGCCTTTTTTGTTGTCTCTCCCTTTTGATTAGTAAAAATACTTTTATCACCACTAAAATTAGCTTAAAAACATAGGTTACGATGACAATCTTGAATATTTGATAATATCCTTTCATGTATATATACTGTGTTTAGGTTCTGCATATTTGCACATATAATAGTAGATAGTTAGCAATATTAGCTAAGCTAGTAAGTTGCTTACATATTATCTTACTAGTTAATTCAGCTAGTTAATGTAGCTGTCTATATATGTAGCTGTACATTGTGTCATTTTGTCGATAATTACAAATAAATAAATAAATAATCTGCACTTACACTAGCGCTTACATTTTGCTTCTTTAGTCATCAAATAAAAATCTTTTATGGTAGCACTACTTGTTTGCCCTCCTGCGATATGTATGTTGCTTGTATTTCTTCATTTGTAAGTTGCTTTGAATAAAAGTGCATGTTAAATAGTGTTGGTACAATGAGCATGGTTGCTAGCCAGCGATATAGTATTTATTTAATTGCTTAATCAAAGCCTGCAACCAGGTTGTATATGTAATATCCAACACCTAGATAGCATCCATTAAAGTTCAACCATTACATAAGATTTGATACATTGCATTTCCATATGAATGTCTAAATTCAGATATCTAGCTGTTACAGATATAACTCAACTCTATATATGGTAATACAGTTAGATTAGAGTTCTCAAAATCCCATTCAACTCATTTTACACTTTCAACTAATGCTCTACCCTTCACCTTCATGACTCCATTATCAGAGTTAGCATGTAGCCAGAACCGTTGACTAGCGCTGAGTGTTGATCCTCATGGGTGGGTTCCCATTTCCTACCCTGGCCTTCTCACAGTGTCTCTGTACTGCTTTCCTGTCCTAGAAGAGCTGACTGTACACTTCTCCGTGCTTTGACTTTAAATAATAATAAGCACTTTTGAAGGACTTAAAAAAGACAAAAGTAATGAACGCATCTCAGCAGAGGTAACTCAGCCCTCGCCATAGACGGATGGGCAGGACAAGGCCTTGCAGTGGCAGTGCTCGCTCTCACCAGTGGTAATTAGCACAAATGAAGCAGGATTAAGAAGTTAATGGGGGGGAAATGGCACGACTCACAAAGCTAACGAGTCAGCAAACTTTAGGGGGTCGTCTTCTTGAGCTGTGTTTACATTATCGCAGTCCCGCTCGGCCGTTTTGTCTGGCTTTAAACGTGTCCTATAGGGTGTATTCTAATACTTTTGTCCTGAGTTATCAGTGTAATTCGGGGAGAATGATTCAAGTCTACACAAATATACAGAAAGAAATATAAAAAGATGTAATATGAGCCTCATATACCCTCTTAAACTGAGACTGTTAAGGAATAAATCTGAGCAGACCTGAGCAGTTCTGCTCCAGCAGTGGGTGGAGCTTATTTCTGGGCCAGAAAAAACCCTGATATAAAGAAATTTTGCAACTGAAATTTTCGTATTTTTTTTAGTTATAGTTGAAGTTTGATGAATATTACCAGGACTGGGGATATTTTCAAAAATGTCCAACTGTAACTTTAAGCATGAAAAGGTCATCAGTAGCTACTTCCTGCAATTGAATCAAGTTGCACTCGGGTTTGTTTGAGGGTGATGAAGATGAAGTCAAATTGATATGACACATCGTGTCTTTATTATTTGTCTGGAATCTTTGTTGGATTATACAAAGTGGAACCTCAGCATACGAATTTAATTTGTTCTACAGGCGAGTTCTTAAGGTTAAAATTTGTATTGATAAACAAATTTTGCCATAAGAAATAATGTAAACGCAGGTAATCCGTTCCAGCCGCCCAAAAATATGACCAATATTACCAATACGAAGTGTATGTAAACTGTATGGCTACTTACAAAGAACTGACCCAAGCCAAGCATTCCATGTCTAAGGTCCTCACAGGAAGTCGTGCCACCAAGCTTGGGCTAAAAATAGAACAGACCGCACACACCACCGATCTGTCAACAAAAAAACGAGCAAAAAATCACCTCGATTTTGAACGCGTGCCGAAGGCAACATTGGTATTGTGGGTTGACTTTTTCTTTTGGTGATTTTTTTAAAGAAAAAAAATCTGAAATTAAGTTACAGTTTTGGCAAAACCTGATTTATGCTGTCATAAATCAGCAACACCCAGTGGGTTTTTCGCAGGATGCTGCAGCAGGACAGGTCGAGTGTTTTCCTCGCTACTGTCGCCTCTGGCTTCCTAATTAGTAATCTCCATCCAGATTTCTTTAAAGTTGCTTTTCAGGCCATGCACAGCAGGAGTCCAAAGTCTAACAGCACTAGTGCTTTCTTTTTTTAACTCCCTACACAGTTTTCATTTACATTTCTGGCATTTGGCAGATGCCCTTATCCAGAGCAACTTATAATTCATCTCATTTTATACAACTGAGCAATTGGTGTTAAGGGCTTTGCTCAGGGGCCCAGCAATGGCAGCTTGGGGGACCTGCGATCACAACCTTTGGATCAGTAGTCCAGCACCTTAACCACTAAGCTACCACTTCCCTGCTGTTTTCATTACATATGGTATTATATTACACAATCACTGGAGCGAAAAGTAGAATCTTAGTTGTTGTTGTTGTCCTTCAGCTGTTCCCTGTTCAGAGTTGCCACAGCAGATCATCCGATCTGCATATTTGATTTTGGCACAGGTTTTACGCCGGATACCCTTCCTTACACAACCCTCCAATTTTTTTTTATCCAGGCTTGGGACCGGCACTGAGAGTTAACCCCTAAGTGACTGGGTTGAAAAGTAGAATCTTAGTATTTCCTGCTTTTGCTTTAGTGAACAGAATTTGTGTAATCAAACCTGATGAGCCATGATAGTGACACCAAATCCACTGGAATGACATCTTAACACCTACTTCAATAGCAGTGGTAATAATAATAATAATAATAATAATAATAATAATAATAATAATAATAATAATAATAATAATAATAAACTGGATTGATTTGTGTTCACATCTGCTTAAATAAAATGGATTAAATGCACTCTGAACAGATCACATCCTGTTTATATGTACTGCTTATAAGTGTTTAAGTGCTTTAAGCTATGACACCAAGCTAACTCAGTGTGTTGAGAATAAAAACTGGGATGTGGTTAGTTTAGTGGTTTAGGTGTTGGTCTACTGATCGAAAGGTTGTTAGTTCAAATCCCAGGACCACCAAGCTGTCACTGCTGGGCCCTTGAGCAAGGCCCTTAATCCTCAGTTGCTCAGTTGTATAAAATAAGATAAATTCGTTCTGGATACGGATGTCTGCCAAATGGCAGAAATGTAAATGTAAAAAAGAAGCCGAAGAGAGAACAGCCCATCTCGAGACATCTTCAAATCGGGAAGATGAGTAAAAGTGGCTGAGAAAAAGAAACCCTGGAAGAACTCAGGACTCATCGAGTGCAGCATGAACTCACTCCTGCTCAGCGCATGAGACGACTTTCACAGCAACCCAATCCTCCCTGTTCTGTCCCTTCCCCCACATACATACACACACACACACACAGCCACATAGCTTCACTCCATTCACATACACTCGACATCTCATTCTCTCTCTCCGGCAGCTGAATGTCAGGGGGTGAGCGTTGCGTGACCTTGAGTGGCGTCAGAGGCACAGCGAGGCTCGCGTCGCCTGCAGTCGCCCTTCAACAACATCAGCAAGAAAAAAAAAAATCTCCACACTGGCTTGACGCATATCTCAATATCCTGCCTTTTCTCCAGTGGCTGTCTGGATTATCAGCACGAACAGAGAACGCTTCATCCAATCTGTGCACCTTTAACCTCACGCTTAGACGACTAGCTGATGAATACAATATACACACCAGACTTATTCCAACGTTTCTAAAGGTCTGGTTACATAAAATTCTTTGCTGGATGGACAGAATTATTTCAATACTGTGATACATTTGATCACAACAATGTTAGTCTTCAAATATAAATAAGCTGAATGGAAAGCAGCTTATTTAATGTTCAATTTTTTAAAATAAATTAAAATATTAAACAATTTCTTTGTGCAACACAGCTGCCCCTTTCTAATCAACACTAAACTAAATATTGTGATACCTTTAGCATCGTGTATCGTGGAACTACACTATAGAATCGTGATGAAAATATCACGTCGCTTTTAATAATTAAGCCAAAAAGTTGTAAAGCCACATGTCACCAGTGCCAGGAAAGATCCCGTGCTATAAATTATTCAAAAATATTACATTTATTTATGGTTTATGAAAAGGATCATTTTATTTATGGAAAAGATCGTTCTAAATATGGAAAGGATCATTCTATTGATGAAAAATGACCATTCTCAATGTAGAAACTGTAATTCTGTTAATGGAAAGGATCGTTCTAAATAAGTTTGTCAGCGTACAGAAAGGATAATCCAAAATACAGGAAGAATAATTCTATTTACGAAAAGGATACATTCCAAATATAAAAAGGATCGTTCTAAATATTGAACAATTCTATATGTTTTTATATTGTATTGATTATTTTATTTCTATTCTACTTCTATGTCACAGACAGTCGAAAAGCATTTCGCTCCCGTGCCATGAAAGATCCTGTGCTATAAATTATTGTATTAATTTGGCCTAGATGCATAGAAAATACTATGTGTATTCTATTGTGCATTGAAAAATATTACATTCTGACAAATTCTGTCAAGAAATAAAAATCAATTATTAACCCACCATGTAGCTAATTTCATAATAAAATAATAATAATAAAAATAATAATAATAATAATAATAATAATAATACTACTAAAACAGTACTGCCTAAAAGTGCAAGAAATATATTCTTTCTTTCTTTCTTATTCACTTACAAATTTGATGAAACAGACTATAACTATAAAAATTATTTTAAAATGCTATCAAACATCATCTATAATATACCGTACAAAATAAATTTGAAAAAGTATCTGAGTTTTTTATCTATGTATCATATCACTGGTTCATGGAATAGTTCATAAAATTAAAAAAAAAATTTAAAAATGTAAAAAAAAATAAAAAAAAAAGAACGAAAATTCGGTTTTGTTTCTCATAGCCACTTTACATTCCCACGTTTTTGAAATCTTACAGAAGGAGAAGAATCGAATCGAACACTTTTATTGTCATTATACAGCTGTATAACAAAATTAAGGCTCATTTCTCTAACATTATGTTTTCACTGTCCACTCTTTTTACAACAAATGTTTCAGACCTGAAATAAAACAAAACATCTATAGAAATCTGTAAAAAAAAAAACCTTATAGCTAGTGTCTGGTCATTAATATTCATTAATGAAATAAAATCACATACGCTCTGTCCACTATATTTGACAAGCCACAGCACTACAGACGGATCATGTTTAGAGTTTTTCACACGTTTCTCATCTCTTCTACAGCATGTGTTTATTCCAGTGAACTGAATTACTTTACAGGATGCGTATCAGACCCCGGTCCAGCAGTTGATGCCTGCTGCTATATACAGAGATGTTATAACCCATCGTTTATATTCTCGTATATTCTCATGTGCGCTTCATAGCCACTCTAAGACTCAGCCAAGGCCCAGATTATTATGTACAGTATTACATTAGCACTTCGTGCAGTGACACCCAAGACGTGCAGCTTATTCCGAGAGCAGCCTGATACAAACAGAACATTTGTGACGCCAACGATGACAGGTTCTCGGAGGTACAGGCCCCCTTCCAAAGAAACAGAGCTGGCCCTGCTGGTGCATGAAACTTTACACCGGGCAAAAACGGCGGCCATGCGTGCAGCCAGCTGTTCTTGTCCTGCACTTGAGGAGGCCACGCTGCTGCCATAACGCCAACGCTTACTCAGTTAACCTCCGGGAAATCATCGCGCAGGGAATGGAATTTTGGTTGCGTACATCATCCTATTCTGGTGTGGCCTGAGAATGAAAACGTTGCCAGATGCCTTATCTGAAAGTACTATGCTGTGGCATAACAGATAAGTTTACAAGCTTGGCACGGACATGCGGGATGCCTGGACATGGTTTCCTTGACACAATATAAAAAGAAGGGTCACCTATTCGTAGTGTAGGGTGTGTCCTGGGTTTAAATATTACATTTCTATATGTATAAAAGAGAGCATGAAAAAAAACAAACAAGCTCTTTTGGCCAAAATATCTTTCCTGATGTAAAGAAATGACTGTTTAAGCTGCTCTCATGAGTGGACAGATAGAACTGTACTATAGAACTATAAATGGATAAAAAGTACACCTTGTCCTTGTCCAAGGCTTGCTATTTCTGGGACTGGCTCTGGATCCACCATGGATGGACATGTAAGTGAAAACAAAAACAAAAAAGTTGCTGAAAGTGAGGACCAGATAAACAATACTCTCCAAGACATGCTGTTACAGGAAAACAATCAGCATCACAGGGTTTAGAGCGACTCCACTTCACGTCCAGCTGCATCACAGCACAGCATCAGGGATTATTTTCCCCTGACAGCACAAGCAGCATGACTGTGACATGAACAGACTTCTTCATTTCCAGCAAAGTACTAATGAGGGTTATCCATCAGCAAGCTATCAGTCACCAAGAACACAGTTCAACAAAGTCATTAAACATGAAATTCATTATTAGGACGTGTTCAGAGCTTCATCACCTGAAATATTTAGTTATCAACTTCCATTACCAAGAAAAAAAATATATATGTATATATATTTTTAAAAAAAAGGATATTTACTGTAAATCACATTGTTCACTTAACTTATCCTGGTAAAAATATGTACGCTTTATGGAAAGGATCCATTTATTTATGGAACAGATCGTCCTAAATATGGGTATAAATATTATTTATTTATTTATAAAAGGATCATTCTATTTATTTTTTTATGATAATTCAATTTATTTTATTTAAAAAAGGGATTGCTCTATTCTTTCAAAGGATAATTCTATTTATTAAAAAAAAGAAGATAATTCTATTTACGAATTCTAAATCCAGAAAGGATCGAACTAAATATGGAACTAATTCTATTTATGGAGAAGACAATTTGAAATATACAAAGGATCATTCTATTTATGGACAAGATCATTTGGATGTGTTAAATCTCTGCGTTTCCTGATTATCCACATGAGTGTAATTCTATAAACTTTTCACTCTACTACAGAAGAAACTCTGCGCTCTTTCAGACGTTAACTAGATAACAGATACGGAGGAAAAATAGGTCACCTTTTAACTCCTTTTAACCGGATTAAAAAAAGTTTGAGCTTAAACTTTACGAAAGACCACTTTCATTAACCCCAGAGAAGAGAGATCTCACTTTTCTGTAGCTGAGCGGTTTGGAGTCTTGGCTTATCAGGCAGCGTGCATGTGAAACGGCAGATCTTAATTAAATAGTGCTTCTAGCCAAGTATTCCTCACACCCATTTCACCCACCTCACGCTCGGTTTCTCCCCAATCAGACTGAAGCTCATTTAAATGGCAAAGGACTGTTTTAAAGCAGGAAAATCCTTTGCTCGTGTGGTTTAGAATAACTCCAGCAAGCGGTTTAGTTGGCGATCAAACGATTCAGCGTGTGTTTATCAACTGTATTGTTTGAGTCAGCTTTCTGATTTCATGGATTTCCATCAAAAATCGGATCGGATTCTTCTACTGGCCTTCATTTATACGCATTTTTATATTTTTCATACAATTTTCTAACTGTATAGTTAATTCTATTTTTATTGTAATTTTCCTGTAATTCTATTCTTAGAATATTTGCATTTTTCTGCATATTTTAATCCTTTATTTTAAACTATTTTAAAACTTTATTTTATTTCTTTTGGACTTTAATGTCAGCCAAAAAGTTAGATTTTTTTTTTTTGGAAACAAACAAATCTCTCAAGATTTATATTTCCATTATTATTGATATTATTGATCAATTAGGAAGGTTTTATCCACAGTTTTATTTTTATTTTGGAATATTTTAATTTTAATTCTTTATTCTTTATTTTATTTCTTTTTATTCTTTCTGATTCGACTTTAATCCAAACAGCCAAAAAGTTTGAATTTTATTTTAGTTTTTTTGTTTAGAAACAAATAAATTTCTGAAGATTTATATTTCAATTATTATTGATATTATTGTCAGGAGGAATGAGTCTCCAGTGGCAGCGCTTCATAAATCATACGCTCTACTCTGGAAGTCTTCAGTCTTCAAGTAATACTTTCTGGTTTGTTTAGAACATGACAAGACATGCTTTTTACTTTTTAGTTTCACAAGAAGGGAAATAAAAAGAGAGCCTGCTGAGGGAACGACTGTTTATAGCTGCTATAATGTAACTTGTTGTCTTTCTGTGTTATCGTTAAGGTTTTATTGTAAAAAATGAAGTTTTTTAGAAGAAGCCTTTATTTTTGTCACATATACATTACAACACAGTGAAATTTTTTCTTTGATTATCCTAGATTTGGAGATTGGGGTCAGAGTACAGGGTCAACCATGATACAGTGCCTCTGGAGTACTGAGGGTTAAGGGCCTTGGTCAGAGGCCCAAAGGTGGCAGCTTTGCAGTGCTGGGGCTTGAACACTGACCTTCCAATCAACAACTTAGAGATTTAAGCAATTGAGCTACCACAGTTAGCATTGACAAAATGCTGTGGTTTTACAGGAATAGAAAACTTGCTGTTTTTGGAAAATAATCTCTGAGATTTGTATAACAGCTGCAGCACGTCATGTCCATGATAATTATTTTTCTATAATGGAAACATAAAGCCACAATCTGACACATCAAACGATTTAGCATGACAAGCTGTGCTTTTTGTCTTATTAACTTCACAACAGAGGAAATAAAGAGAGTGCTTGCTGAGCAAAACGTCCGTTGATAGCTGCTATAACATAAGTGACAACATAACTGCACAACTCCAGGACACCTTTTATCCATTTTAAATTAAAACAAGTTACGTTATAGTAGCTATAAACAGTCCTTCCCTCAGCAGGCTTTCTTTTTATTTTCCTTCTCGTGAAACTAATAAGCAATATGCACAGCTTGTCATGTTATAAACAAACCAGAAAGCATTAACTGAAGACTATTACAAAGCTATGGCACTGGAGACTCCTTCCTGACTTATTTATAAATATTCACACTATCTTCATATCATTTCATATGGTATCATCATATTCGTATCATCAGTCATCGTATTGTATTTAAATGCTGTATTATTTTTTTTGATATTTTGTCTATTTATTGTTCCTCTGTTCTGTACAGTTAATTCCATTTTATTTTACTCTATTTTATTTTTAATTCCAGGTTTGACTACAAAATATTATTTTTATAACACAGTTGTGAAAATCGTGTATGATTGTGTATGATGATGAATAATTTGAATTTGAGAAACTTGTTTTTATAACTAGGCAACTTAAAACAGATAAAAAATATTATTTTGTCAATGTGTTATTCTTAACCAATTCAGACCCTAAATTAATATTAAGAAAAAAATCTCTTTGTTGTCTTAGATTTCACTTTTCCGCCTGTGTTTGGGAAACAAGCGCTTGTGTAGTACGTGTTCTTCAACACGGAGCGTTAATACAGCCGGACACAGAGCCAATATAAACAGACGGTATAAAAATAGTCGTTTTGTGAGCTGGAAAATGTTGTTGTGTTGGACTGCGGCGTGTCTTCTCTGTCTCATGCATACCTCCCTGTGTGCAAACTGCCAGTCTAACCCTGGCCTGACCTTCAGCACAGAGAGGCAAACAAGTCTGACCCGCTGCTAAACTTCCCTCGGCTGGATGATAAGCGCCTGTTTAATTATATTCATCTACATGGATCTGACATTGTTCCAGGATGAAGTCAGAGTTCTGCAAGGTTACCGAGTGCTGAAAGTGGATGGGAATTTTAAATGCCGCACGCTGCAGCACTTTGCAGCCAGCGACTATATTTTCTGCTTTGTTCCACGAGCCACAGAGGACAAGCATCACTATTTGGTAGAGGACAAACACAGGAAAGTTTGCAGATATAACCGGTATATACTCACAGATTTGGAATTTCACCAAGAAACAAAACCATTACCTAAATTTAACCCTTTTTACACTGGAGTTCCAGTCCACCAGTAAATACTGAAACGGACTTCTGGGACGTTTTTAATCAGTATAAAGAAATGAATGATGTTCAGGCTGTGAGTCTGATATAAAATGAGTCTGTTGGCTTTCAGTGTGTTTTAGACGTGTGTTTTTCCCTCTGTTGGATAACCTTACACAGAATTTTACTGGTTGAAGATGAAATTTGAGCTGCTTTTTAGATGAACAAGCACTTGGAGCATCTCAGAGAGCAGAAATGGGTTTGATATCAACATTTACTTTGAAGATACAAACATTTGTGTCAAACACTACAAATTCTTAAAGTCCTGAGTGTCTACTTTCATATGAGCTTCATCTTAGCCACCACTGTGAAGTGGAACTTGACAAAGACATTCAATGCTGAACATGAACACGACCAAACCAGGAGGAAATTAAAGTTTTTTGAGGTGCTGGGAAAAAGTGTTAAAATGCTGGAGTAAGCAAGGATTTGTATAAAATAATGTATGTACTTCCTGTAACTAAAAGAAAAAAACATTTTCTGAGGTAAGCTTTGCTTTTTTTGCTAAGGTTAACTGTCTAACTGATATGCTTTCTTTGCTAATGTCAGGTTAGACTAGCATTGGCCAGTATACCAGTAGCTAACAAACAAAATTTTACTGGTTGAAGATGAAATCTGAGCTACTTTTTAGATGAACAAGCACTTGGGGCATCTCAGAGAGCAGAAATGAGTTTGAGATCAACATTTACTTTGAAGATTAACCGTTTTTTGGAACTTGAATGAATATATTACATGTGTTTTTCTGTTTATTATTAGACTTCGATTAACATGGAGTTTGGAATCATAAGCGATAATTGGAAAGATTAAATGTAACCATAAACGGATAAAAATTCATAATCATTGATTCAAATATTGCAGATGAATAAAACACTATAGGATGCGACATTATAGCAAAACAATCAACTCTGGTGTAGTAACAGTGACTCCGCTTCATCACACCACCACATTGTTGATTAGTTTCCTATAACAGCACACCAGCAACCCAAGTAGTTTATTACATACTACAACTTTCTTCACCAGATCTTTTTATCAGTGCAGGAACACATCAAAAAAATGTGCCTCCTCATACCTTCGGATGAGGTTTATGAGCAAATCCAGCCTCGTTGATTAATTGAAGCTGGAGTGCGTCAGAACCTTCATGTATGTAGAGGACACTGAAGCGTTCGTGACAGCAGTCATTCCCATAACTCACACACAGGTCAATTCTCTCTGATAGATAGGTTTACATGTGTGTGTACCCTGGGGAAAGAGCGAGCAGGGCGCCTATAAAATATCCGTAATGGCTGCACTCGCTGCTCCTCCAGTCCTCATCACATTTACAGGCAACCCGGATGTTTTATCACCTTCATCTCTCCTTGTTAGCTCTGCTTCGCCCACACAGCTCAGGTGGATGTATCGACACTAGCGCTAATTAGATCATTGCCCTTATTTATGGCATTCAAATGTTTTCAGGTCAGACCTAATCTCATCCTAATCAGTAAGGTCAACCCACAAAAAAACCAAAAAACAGAATAGATTTAAACACACACACACACACACACACACACACAAAACTCCATCGGTCTGAGCTAGCTGAGGGTCCTGTCCACCACTAACTGCTAAATACTGTTATATAAGCAGCACAATGGCACAGATAAAGGTTCACTGTGGCTTCAGTGAACCGTATTTGAAATGGTGCCACTGCATCACAGATGAGATTTACATCAGCGCACAGAGGGTCACAAGCTGTCTTATGGCTGCTAATATTAATGAGGTGACATAGTTACCATAGTTACCATGTTTCTACAACCTCTTGAACCGAAGAGTGCTGAAAGTAGCGTACACTTCCTGGATGAGTTCCTGTTTTGACTTCCCATCACACTGCAGGAACAGTGATTGTCACGATAGAGGAAAAAAAAAAGCAGAAGTGACGCAAACCGCAGCTCAAATCAGCACGTGACAACATGAAAACACAGCAAACACTGTACATGACGGAGGTTAAAACAGAACGGCTAACTAAAAGGCTAATTTCTATTAGATGAATAATTTTAACTGTAGAAATTTGCATTTGACTCAATTCAGAGAAATGCTAAACTGACATTTTCAATTAAGAAACTTCTAGATAAAAAATGACACATTATCTGTTGCATATTAGCTCAGATGTAACTTTGGAAAAATGATCAAAACATGCTAAACTAGCTAGCTAGCTTTAGCACTAACAGTGTTTTTTCTAATTTCCAAGCTCAAGCTTCCGAGTAAGACCTGCTTTTGCCTCTGAGTGCTTTCTCCAATGGAATGTTCCTAAGTTTCTATGCCTGTGCTGAAAAAGTTCCTGAAAAGTTCCTGAAAGTGTTCTTTGTTTCCTGAAAAGCTTTCCACACTGTCTCATTTAAAATCTCCTCAGCTTGACTTTGACACGTTGGATTGAGATAAACTTGTCTCTCAGGCTGGGGGAGATACAGCCACTAGAATTCAAGGTGACAGCTTCATCACCTCTCATATCTTATGCAACAGCCACTTTGTCAGGGAAAACATGTTTGGCGAAAAGCCATCAGTCATCACTTTATCGAAAAGAAGACAAGCTATTACAATCAGACTCCTACCTACAAAGAGACACCTACTAACATATCAAACGCCTTCCTTATGCTATCAGCAAAAGATCTAGCGATCAAACAAGTGCCACATTTTTTTCTGCACCTTTAGCCCAGATAATTTTAACCGAGCGTAGCAGTTCTGGCTCTGTGCTCTACTTCCATTATGCTGATGCCTCAAATGAGCGCAGCAACTCTGCACAAAGCTCACTAAGCCTACGTCAAGCAAAGAGACCTAAATCTGTGCAAACACTTGTGTGAAGCCTTTTGACTTTTTTTTCCACGTTGCTACTGAGATGGAAAGATTTTAGTGGGATGTTTAGAGATAAAGTTTAAAACCAGGTGCTAAAAGGGTGATTAATTAATGAGTCACCTTTGATTCATTGAAAGCGACGAAATTTTTGCCCACTTCTCATCGTTAAAGCACTGGCTCTCAAAATACGATCCATAAAACACTGAAACGTTAAAAAGAAATTGTTAGAGTTATGGAAAATACAAGCCAACGTGAGCGATGATATATTTATTTACACTGAAAAAATAGAACTAAACTCTAATTTTCCATGTTGCTGGGCTGATCTTTTCAAAGTTCTCTATCTTGTGCCTTTATTATGTTTTTTTTCATTTGGAATAATTGTTTAAAATACATAATGTTTAAAACCTGTGTGGAAATTCTGTATGTGCAAGCATCAAATGAAACCTGAAGAAATGTGTCAAGGTTCTTAAGGTGCTGAAATCAGTGCTGGTTTTCTGAAATTATTCCCGCTTTCAAAAGGTACCTGAAATTTGGAAATTATTGAAAGAATTTCCTGGTTTTGTGAGATCATTCCTATGCTGAAAATGTACTTATTATTATTTCAGGAAAATCATCTAAAAATGTTTCCTTTGAAAAGTTACCTCTAAGTTTGTAAATTACTTAAATGGTTCCTGGGCTTCTGAGAATATGCTTGTACTCACACCTCACCTAAAGTTTGTAAGTTAGTAAAAATGACCTGGTTTTCTGAGATTATTCCTGCTTTTAAAAGGTACATAGAGTTCATAAGTTACTGAAAAATGTCCTGGTTTTCAAAAATCATTCCTTGGCTGAAAATGTACCTGAACTTTGTAAATTTCTGAAAAATCTTCAGAAAAAAAAGTTGATTAAGACTTCCTGGGCTTCTGAGAATACACTTATGCTCACAACATACCTGAAAAAGTTTGAAAGCTAAAGAAAAAGTTCCTGTCTTTTGCAGTTTTTTTGCCGTTTTTTGTTTTTGCGATTCTAGTCCTGAAAATGTGTCTAAAATTCATCTAAAAAAACATGCTCTTCTCTGCACTTCTGAGAATACACTTGTACTCACAAAATTCTTAAAGTTTGTAAATTACTGGGGAAAAAATCCTTTTGAGATTATTCCTGTTGTGAAAATGTACTTGCGTAATGCATAAGTTCCGGAAAAATAAGCTCCTGAGTTTCGGAGAATATTACTGTGTTGAAAACATAACTAAAGTCTGTAAGTTACTAAAGTTTGTAAGCTGAATAGTTCTTTGAATTTTAAGAAAAACGCTGCCTTGAAAATGTATAAAAAGTTAATAAGTTCCTGAAAACAAACTTCTGGACTTCAGAGAATGCCTGCGTTGAAAACATACATAAAGTTCATAAGAAGAATAGATGATCAATAAAAACGTACCTAAACATAAAGAGTACGTTTAAACCTAATATCTGCTTTCTGGGATTATTCCTGTGTTAAAAATACAATTGCTAAAAAGTTCCTGAATTTTTGAAAAAGTAAAACTGAACCTTAAGTGTGAAAGTTACTGAAAAAGTTCATGGTTTTCAGCGATCTTTCCTCTGCTAAAAATGTACCTAAAATTTGTACGTTTCTGGAAAAGTTCCTGGGTTTCTGAGATTATTACTGCAGTGAAAACAAACCTAAAGTTTGTACTTTATGGGGTTCAGCCTATAAATAATAACAACACGGCTCTAATGTGTTCTGCTGGTGGAAAGTTCAGGAATAAAAAGTTCTACAGCTGCAATAAATGGCCAAGATATTGTCTTACACATTTAAATAACGAGGCTAGTATTTGAAAAGTTGGACGATGTTCATAACCAAGAATCCATGAAATTGATCTTACAGTTAAAGAGTCCTTGACTTCAAGAAACTCTAAATGACCTTGTCGTCATGACATATCCCGAATCTCTCTCCGACTTTCTGGTCGTGGAAAAAAAAACAGTCCTAAACCCTGCGTGACCTTGACTTCACCAGTGGAAAACAACCTTGAACTATTGTCAACACCTGACAAAGGCACAGAGGTCTTTATCTTCTCAACAAAGTGATCAAGATCAAGTTTCAGGGCCCATTATTTTGGATGGCCACTAAAAATACATGAGCGAACAGAGCTGTCCTGGAGAGATCTGCTCGGTGATCATGTCAGGTTGGAGGAACATATTTTGAGGCTTGTATTTCTGTATTTAACCCTTCATGGCCTGGACACAAACTGAAATGTCAAACAGACTGTGTGAACTTTACACATTCCACAAGTTACACATGTCATGTGTAAACTTTTTGCATTTAGTGCATGTGCTGGTATTTTTTATGATTCATTTAAATTCATGTTTTTTTCACACATAATTAATTTATTATTATTTTTTGGTCAAATTTTAATTTCTTATTGCTTCACTTTTAAACAATACAGTTACTTTAACATTGTCATTTATGTTTTTCCATATAATTATTAATTTTTTTATTTTTGGTCACCAAATTTGAATTTGTTTTTGCTTTACTTTTACATAATACATTTATTTTCATGTCATTTATGGTTTTTTCTATATAATTATTCCATTTTTTTATTGTTTGGTTTCCAAATTTTCATTTATTTTTGCTTTACATTTACACAATAAATTTAATTTGATGTCATAATTATGTTTTCCCCCCACATGATTAATTTATTTTTAGTTTTTATAGTTGATCTACAAATTTTCATTTTATTTAACTTTTACAAAAAAATTACTTGTAGTCATTCATGTGTTTTTTGCACATAATTTATGTATTTTTATTTTTTTGCTCTAAAAATTATATGATAATTACATGATTTCTTTTCACAATTTCAAAAATCTTCTAAAACTCATACATCTAAAATCTTTCATTTTACATTAAATTTCATGTTGTAATTTGTTTTTATCCCCAACATAATTCATTTATTTATATATTTGTTTTGTTGGTCTAAATGTTGAATTTATTTTTGTTTTACTTTTACACAGTACATTTATTTTATATTAATTGTTCACGTATATAATAGTGCATGTGTTTTTTCTCTCATATGCAATTTTTTTTTTTCATTTTTTTATTTATTAATAAATTTATTTTGATTTATTTTCACATGCATTATTTAACATACTTCTTTTGTGTTTTATTTTTGAATTTCTTTTTACATATTATTCATTTTACTTACATGTTAGTTGACATTTATATTCATAAATTACATTTGTCACATACTCGTGTCACGTTGAATCATAATTTCAGATCATAACATGCAATTCCTGTTTATAAGGTGAAAAACAAACACATTATTGAGTTACGTTGTATAGATTTACACACGATGTCAAAATCCCAACTCTTACGTCGAATGGTTAAAAAGTGGCATCCATTTGAGAGCAATAATCCAAACCAAACCAAAACAAGGGATTAGAACAGGCTCCATGACCATCACCTCTCTCAGAGGGCATGCATTAGCATATGAAAGTGTCATGCTCACAACACAGGACTGCAATATTTACTCAGCTGTCTTTGCTGCTTCTGTCCTCCCTACACCACAGATTCCTTCCACACATACAGGGCAAACACACAGCGCTGAAACAATGTCCCATGACCTGTACTGTAAAAAATGTCTCCCCTGGGTTGCAAGCATGAACTCTACAATGAGCCACGGTGTGACGGTGGCCACCGTTGCTCGGCAACAGATCAGCCGGGTCTCTTACAATATAGCAATTCAGTGAGCAACACTCTCGAGTGCTTAGACGTTCAAACTGAAATAGCTCTTGACAATGAACTGACTTCACCTGTTCCAAACATCTGTTCAGGACGTTCTCTCTGAGAACCCAGTGTTTATTTAGAACCAGGTGTGCTTGTGGTTTGCTTTCATATCCTTTCTTAACTGTGTTTTTGCAATGACATGGTAAATGTGAACTGAAATCTGCCTTGTATTCCATTGTATTATTATTAACTGTAAAACTCTCTCAGGAGAAGCATGGTGGCTTAGTGGTTAGACCATTTATTTGCCTCCCACCTACAAGGTGAGGGGTTCGATCCCCATTTCTGCTCTGTGTGAGTGGATTTTACATGTTTTCCCCAGCCTTCGGGGGTTCTCCCCATCCACCCCCGGCCCCCCTCAGTCTAAAGACATGCCTTGTAGGTTGATTAGCATCTCTAAATTGTCTTTAGTGTTTGAGTAGGTGCGATTGTGCCCTCTGATGGGCTAGCACCCCGGCCAGGGTGTCCCCCACCTCGTTCACTGAGTCCACTGGGATACACTCCAGGATCCCTGTGACCCTGTGTAGGATAAGTGCTACAGAAGATGGATGGATTCTCTCAGGAGAAATTTGTTCAAATACAAAAGCGGAAAAGCAATGAGCTTGGCTTTCATGCAGTTGACGTGAGAAAAGGTACAAACGCTAAACCTCGACCCTGACCTTCACTTTATTTTTCATACCTTTTAATACAAATTGAGCCATGCAAATGGTTACAAAGTTGTGAAACAATGTTGCTATAACGATTGATTTTTTTCCTCCACATTTACACTAATTACAGTCTGCTTTGCTCTGAAGTGTGTTTAAGTGTGACTCTTACATTTAGTAAATCTAGTAAAGTAATCAAGGAGCTCCATGTTCTTCAACATGCTAAGTAACTGAAGTTAACTCAAATAAAACTAAAAATGCAATCGAGTTTACATCAAGTTTCTTAAAATGTCTAACTCAAGTGATTCAAATTTCTTACAATGCTTAACTCCAGTTTTCTCAAATCTAGTAACTCAAGTTTGCTAAAAAATCTAACTCAAGTGACTTAGGTTTTCTAAAAAGTGGAACTCAATTGACTCAAGTTTCTTAAAACTAAATTTTATTAAAAAGAAAAATCTAACTCAAGTATCTCCAGTTTCTTAAAATATCAAACTCAAGTAATTTCCATTTTCTAGAAAAGTTTTAAAATCTAACTCAAGTAACTAAAAAATCTAACTCAAGTAACTCATATTTCTTAGAATGTCTAACTCATTTGACCCGTTAGCTAAAATGCTTAACTGAGAGTCGAACTCAAGTTTAAAAAAAATCTAACTTAAGTTATTCACATTTTCTAAAAAGAATCTAAATCAAGTAACTGAAATCTTCAAACGTCTAACTCAACTGATTTAGATTGCCATAAATGTTTAACTTAACTGTGATTCCTACTACCTAAAATTTCTGAAGAAACTCAAATATCAAACTCAAATGAATATTTCTAGCAGCACTCGCATGTCCGAGGTTTTCTTTCTTTTTTACATATAGTACACAGGCATGAAAGGAAACCAAATTCAGCAAAACAAAATGTCATCCTGCACTTTCTGGTGGAAATGTGCTGCAAAGGACATTATATAGGATCAGCACTAATGGCTTTGATCATATGAACAGAGTGGTTTCTTATTGACATGCCGGATACACATGAGCCCATATGTCCGGACTACTCAGTGTTAGCCGAGCTCATTCGATATGTGTGGCTTGTTAGTGATTTCTCCCTCAAGTCCATAGACCTGAGTATCATAATGAATTTGACCTTCAGCAGATTCAGCGGGGTGAACAGGAACAGGTCCCGAAGGAGGGTTTTCCAAAGCTGAATTTATATCATCTTCTCCTGCGTGTCAGTACGAGCTGGAATTCGAATTTGACTCATGTCAATAGAAATCTTTAGATCCCACAGACTCGGGCGCTCAGGATCCTGGATTTAGATGCAATACATTTCATGATGAGATCGCTGGTTAAGAGGTTGATTTAAGTAAAGGTCACACACGTCTGCCAAATTCAAACTGTGGTTTACTTCAGTTTTATGAACAACTAAGGTTTAAAACAGGTCGAGATTATGACTTCCTGTCTATTCCAAACTTCGGAAAAGTACATCTTGGAAATTTCCCATCATAAACATGTAGACATCAATGTCTGAATCTAATAGCGTAGAACATGCAGTCATACCTTCCCCCTCATCCATGTCGTAACCTTGTTACATGTCAAAAGACATTTCAACATGGCAGTAAATCCATAACTCTCTTCTTTCCCCACTCCAGTACATGCCGATGTTCTCTCCGTAGCTCACCATACATCAATCCTTTCAGTCATTCATAAATTCTGAAAGAAAATGCCCTTTTAGTTAATTGCCGGGCAAATTTAATTTCTAAAAAAGCTCTTCAAAGAGCAAGAGGTAATGAAGTTGGGACGTCTCCGCCGATCCCCTCGGCACCCCGCCTCTTCTTCTCGCAGGGCCGAGTGTGAGTGTTGGACACTTACATTAGAGTCGGATGATTATGTAGGGTGAAGTGCTCCACAGCTCAGCTTATTGTAGCTGACACAATGCCCTTGTCTGAGCTACGCAAAGGACAACCGGTTAAGAAGTTTGTGAAGGACAAATCTACCCCCCACCCACCCCCTACCATCATCACCCCACCCGTAACGAACAGAACCGCGCTGCGGCACCCTTGGACTCGGAAATTCTCCGCTCGACAGGGGACATACATCAATCCGTCAGGGTCCAACCATAGACAAGCCTGTAACCTTCAAAAGTCTCAGCTTCGGTGTAGAATGGCTAGTATTCAGAGTGAGCCACTTTTCTCTCTGGGCTTTGCTTAATATAACCGCTGGCTGGTCAAATTAAGATGCCGTTGAATAACACTCTTAAGTCCAATTTAAGTGCAACCCCTACCGTGTCCTCTCCAGCCCTCAATTATACAGAGCGTGCCACAGAGTAACATGCTGCAGACTTCTTCCTGTGGTCATTAGCTACAGGGTGAAAGAATAGGCACTCTGTGCGTGAAAAAAAAGTAGTTGGTTATATTAGTCATAGAAATCCGATATATGTATCTGAATGAACTCTGTGTGCCAGTCTGGGAAATCCCTTTACATGTGTTGAAGTATGTGTTGACTTTTTCTACTTTTTCTTTTGAAAAGGGTGTAAAAGTGGACAAAATCACATAACTTCTTTTTACCAGGAGCCCCCAAAATGGAATTTCCTCCTATTTTGTTGTGTCTATGTTCAGAATTGAATGTCTTTGTCGTGTCCCAGTCCACAGTGATGCTTAATATGAAGCTCATATGTAAATCCACTCCATGAAGCTTTTACTGTTAAACGTTGCATTTAATCTTAGATGTTTTCCTCTAGCAAGCTTTTTACAGTTTTTCACAGTCTATTTTACTAAGCTTTTATGATTCTAAAAAGATTTTACTGTAATACTTTATAGTAGTGTTCGTTAAGCCATAACTCCACACTGATTTAACTACAGCGCTTTATGGTAACTATAATGATTATATACTTAAACATGGTTTTACTGTGGCGCTTATTTGAATTTGAACTGTTTTGCCACTTGTAAAGTTACTATAATGTTTGAATGACATGGATCACAATGTATTACTAATCCAACATGTAATACTCAAAGCTTAAGGTCTAACACATGATGGTTTTACAATATAATATTATAACATAAAATAAAAATTTAAAAACACTATTTTTTGCTCATAGGACAGGATCGTGGTTTGATATTGGGTTAGACGGAAAAAAACTTGACCCTGGTTTAAGCTTGATACAGAAAATCTCAATTAGAGGATGTACGATTATAATTACGACACATTTTTTTATTCCAGTATAATTCAACTTAAATGAAACGAATGGCAAAAGCTGATGACTGTATGATTTTATATTACTGTATGTAATATAGTGAAAAAAACAACACTACTGTTAAATAAACGTACTCGAAATAAATATCTCCTTCTGCAATTTTACTGTGCTCTTTAACTAAGGAAAAAAAGTTTAAGGTTTTTCACTTTTCCTAAAGTAGAGGCTTTCACACCTCCAAAATCTCAACAAGGCATTGTTCGAATCTTCAGTGCTGCAGGTCAGGAAAATATATTTTTTTAAAAGATTTTTTTAGCCTACTCACGCCTACATGTAGAAAACATGCAACTTTTTATCAGGACACTGTGAGACAGCAATTCTGTGGCTGTATCACTACTACAGTGTAAGCAAAGAAAATACGTTATCACAGGCACTCATTTATTTCTTCGACGTTTATTCCGTCTACCTTCTCCTTTCTTCACTGAAACTTTCTTTTCCTTTATATTAAAAAACAGTAGCGCTAACATCTGCGACAAGAATAGGGTTTTCTTTCCACTATATAGTGCACGCTATATGGGCAAAAGTATGTGTACCCATGACCATCTCACTCATATGTGATTCTTCCACAATTTTTCTTAATTAAGAGACACAAACCTGTTCTAGCATGACAATGCCCCTGTGCACAAAGCCCCTGAGTTTCATAAAGACACAATATTATTTATATTTATAATTAATGTTTTCATTTTAGTGCACTAAGACACCAAGGCAAATTCCTTGTACATGTAAAACCCACAGTATTTGGCAATAAAGCTGATTCTGATGTAAGAACAGAACTCGAGTGTCCTGACTGCAAGGAGCTCTGACTCAGACTCAACCCCACTCAACACCTTTTGGATGAACTGGAACTGGAACTGGAGTGTCTCATCACAACATCAGAGTCTGATCTCACTAATGCTCTTGTAGCTGGATGACTCACAAATGGGATTGTGGTAGCTAGGCGGTTTAGGTTTTGGACTACTGATCAGAAGGTTGTGAGTTTAAATCTCAGGTTCAACAAAAGCTGCCACTGCTGGGCCTCTGAGCAAGGCCCTTAACCCTCAATTGCCCAGTTGTATAAAATTTAAGTTGCTCTGGATAAGGGTGTCAGCCAAATGGCAGAAATGTAAATAAAAATCCCCATAGCCATGATCCAACATCCAGTGGAGCCAAGCCTTCCCAGAAGAGAAGAGTGGAACTTATTATTTATAACAGCAAAGAGGGAATCAATCTGGAATGGGATGTTCAACAAGGACATATAGGGATGATGATCAGGGGTGTACCACATAGTGTAGGTTCAAATTACAAAAATAAGGCTCCGAATCTCACTTCCTGCCACACTACACCTATAAGAAGATAGATTCATTTTTCAGAACAAAGAAATTGCAGGTTTAAAGGAAATACTGATGTCCAGCTAATCTTATACTTACTACACACAAGCAAAACATAATAATAATAATAGTAATAATAATAATAATAATAATAATAATAATAAAGATTAGGTAGACGTGAGAATCATTTACTATTGATGCTCATAGCTGAAACGTCGGTAGATGAAACTGATCATTTTGATCGCTCGCTAAAATTTGTTAAACATGGTTTTATTGTGGCGCTTATTTGAATTTGAACTGTTTTGCTACTTGTGAAGTTACTATAATGTTTGAATGACGTGATTCACAATATACTATTCGTCCAACATGTAATACTCAGGACTCAGGAGTCAGATAATAGAGTCAGAAAATAACATCAAATAAAATGTTAAAACAAATATTTTGCTAATAGGACAGGACCGTGGTTTGATAATTTGGTTGATTTAAAACTAGACAGAAATATTATATTATAATTATAATTATGACAAATTTTTTTATTCCAATATAATTCAACTCAAGTGAAACTTGAAAAAGTGAAGCTGATGATTTTATATTACTGTACGTAAAAAAAAACACCCTCGTCAAACGAACGTACTCTAAATAAATATCTCCTTCTGCAATTTTAGTGTGCTCCTTAACTAAAGAACAAAAGACTTTCGATTTTTATTTGCTCAGTACGTGCCTCGCTAAGACATTCATGAATCGTTCCACCCTTGAATTATGTTGTATTGTTCATATTAGGATTAAGGCTACAACTGTATTAACGTTCTTTTTTTGTATACAGCCCACATTACTATAAAACCTATCATAAACAGACATCTATCCCCCAGCTCTCTCTACCTCTCCTACAGTGTCCTGACTTGTGATATATTTGAGTACACGAGGTACTGAACTGTTTGTCAGAGCTGTATTGAGCTCCGGCTTATCTTTCAACAGCGTGTTGTTATGATGACGGGAAAACAAACCTCAAGTCATTTAGCGTTAATATGCCGTGACCTGTTGAAGAGAATGCGTACAGGGAGGTACGGCGAGAACCTGCAGTGAGGCACTGATACCGTATAGTGTGAGGTAAAAACCTGTTGCCAAAAAAACTCTCATCTGACCCTTGCTTGTTTAGCGTCTGGGAGAGTTATAAAGAAGCCGAAGGAGATTTCACGCATGTGCAGAGAGTCGCCTCCGTACAAGTGCTATAAATCGCATGCATAATACTAGTCCACTCTATAAAAATGTCACCGGTACACCCCGCTCGCCCTGGGCTGACATTTCTATTCTACAGATGGAAAAATCATTTCAGTGCGGCACTGCTGACAGATGAGCTGGCACCCAGAGACATGATTTAAGATCCTTCTTTTCCTTTTGCCCTCTACTTTTGCTTACGCCGTTAGTTTTAATACAGGACTTTTTTTTTTTTGCTTGCATTTGTTTCCTTTTTTCCCCCTCCCCCTTAGCTTCTAGCCTCCTCTTCCACCTCCTCCTCCTCCTCCTCCTCTTCATAGCACGAGCCAATTTAAGAGCCACTGTAAATGTCTTCTCCTTAAAAGCTGCTGCAGAGCTAAGATCTTTTGCTGGCATGCTTTCGTCGAGCCGTGGCGTTTACAAGAGCACGTCCTGCCAGTCATTTCTTTCTTTCTTTTTTTTTTCTGAACAAGGCAATGCTTGCGTGTGCACTTCACCGCTTGATTTATCTGACCTCGATCTTACTACGAAGGCTGCTGTTGTGTTTCTTTTCTTCTTCTTCTTCTTCTTTTTTTTTTCTTCCAAAACTATGAATAATGCAGCTCAATCTCCATTACGATCAATCAATTACGGGTCACGACGGAGAGACGTGACGACCTTACGTCCAGTAGACGAGTCTGTCATTATCTCCCGAACAATTAGCCGCGTAACGCATGCATGCACAAGGAGGTTGCACATCGAGTCACACTGAAGTGTGTTCTTCTCCTGTCCTTATTTTCTCATCCTGCCTTTCGCACGCACTCACTTCCACTGCTCTCTTCTGCACTCACACTAGCAGCAGCGTTTCTAATTCTCGTTGTAATTGCATTCAGCATGAAGGTCAAAGTCCCATCACCTGGGCCGTGTAAGTTCAAGTCGGCATGTGATAAACATGCACAGAACAAACAATGCGAGGGTTCAGAAACCTTGTAGTTTGCACTCAAAATGTCTAACCTGTGCTTGGTGCAGTTATGAATGAGAAGGAATCTGTAGTATAAAAGTACTGCAGCCATTATAAAATCATCAGGTAATAAAATTCTTTCTGCAAATATTTCTGCAACAATTTTGTCAGTTCTCTTAGTTTTCTTATTTTATTTTTTAAAAAACAATACAGAAATAGCATCCACTATATGAAAATAAAGTTACTTGAGCTTTTTTTATTTTTTTTTTTATTCATTTTTTTTATCGATAGATCAGGGAATTTCAAATGAACAAACAAACAAACTACACACAAAGCATTTCTTACTTTGCTACCGCATGTGCAGTACAATCTTCTTCTAGCCATGGAACAGAAAATACTGGAGTAATAACATCGACTGCAAGGGGAAAAAAAGGTTTTACGGGTCTTTTGAACAGTTCTGACGTCTTTGGTTTTAATAATGACTTTATTTTATATAACACATTTATGTAAAATCCTAAAAACATTAAAAAACTACAGAAGCCATCATGCTAGGGCAAAGGTTAAGGTTAAGGTTAGTCCCTCTCTTTATGGGTTCTTTGCCTTCCAGTATCACAATACAAAAAATAAATAAATAAATAAATTCACAAAATATCTGGTTATGCTATACAAGCTCTACAACAGCAACTATACCTCGACCGCTCACATTCAACACAACCAGGCTGTGAATCCTAACGCTCGACACTGACCGACACACAAAGGAACATCTCATGATATCTTGAAGATATATCTAAACCTTCTCTGGGAATATGATGTTGAACATAGGTATGGCTTGAATAAATCTTCTTGAAGCTTAAGTCAGGTTTTTACTTTCTCCATGATGAAAGAACTCGCAGAGATTGGGGAAACAACCACAGTGTAGTGTAGTGTAGTATAGTGTAGTATAGTGTAGTGAAGTGTAATGTAGTGTAGTGTAGTATACTGTAGTGCAGGATAGTGTAATGTAGTGTAGTGTAGTATACTGTAGTGCAGGATAGTGTAGTGTAGTGCAGTATAGTGTAATGTAGTGTAGTGTAGTATACTGTAGTGCAGTATACTGTAGTGCAGTATAGTATAGTGTAGTGCAGTATAGTGTAGTATAGTGTAGTGTAGTATAGAGTAGTATAGGTTAGTGTAGTATAGTATAGTGTAGTGCAGTATAGTGTAGTGTAGTGTAGTATAGTGTAGTGCAGGATAGTGTAGTGTGGTGCAGTATAGTGTAATGTAGTGTAGTGTAGTATACTGTAGTGCAGTATACTGTAGTGCAGTATAGTATAGTGTAGTGCAGTGTAGTGTAGTATAGTGTAGTGTAGTGTAGTATAGTGTAATGTAGTATAGTGTAGTGTAGTGTAGTATAGAGTAGTATAGGTTAGTGCAGTATAGTGTAATGTAGTATAGTGTAGTGTAGTGTAGTATAGAGTAGTATAGGTTAGTGCAGTATAGTGTAGTGTAGTGTAGTATAGTGTAGTGCAGGATAGTGTAGTGTAGTGTAGTGTAGTATACTGTAGTGCAGGATAGTGTAGTGTAGTGCAGTATAGTGTAATGTAGTGTAGTGTAGTATACTGTAGTGCAGGATAATGTAGTGTAGTGCAGTATAGTGTAATGTAGTGTAGTGTAGTATAGGTTAGTGTAGTATAGTATAGTGCAGTATAGTGTAATGTAGTGTAGTGTAGTATACTGTAGTGCAGGATAATGTAGTGTAGTGCAGTATAGTGTAATGTAGTGTAGTGTAGTATACTGTAGTGCAGTATAGTATAGTGTAGTGTAATATAGAGTAGTATAGGTTAGTGCAGTATAGTGTAGTGCAGTATAGTGTAGTGTAGTATAGAGTAGTGTAGGTTAGTGTAGTATAGTATAGTGTAGTGCAGTATAGTGTAGTATAGTGTAGTGTAGTATAGAGTAGTATAGGTTAGTGTAGTATAGTATAGTGTAGTGCAGTATAGTGTAGTGTAGTGTAGTATAGTGTAGTGCAGGATAGTGTAGTGTGGTGCAGTATAGTGTAATGTAGTGTAGTGTAGTATACTGTAGTGCAGGATAGTGTAGTGTAGTGCAGTATAGTGTAATGTAGTGTAGTGTAGTATACTGTAGTGCAGTATACTGTAGTGCAGTATAGTATAGTGTAGTGCAGTGTAGTGTAGTATAGTGTAGTGTAGTGTAGTATAGTGTAATGTAGTATAGTGTAGTGTAGTGTAGTATAGAGTAGTATAGGTTAGTGCAGTATAGTGTAGTGTAGTGTAGTATAGTGTAGTGCAGGATAGTGTAGTGTAGTGTAGTGTAGTATACTGTAGTGCAGGATAGTGTAGTGTAGTGCAGTATAGTGTAATGTAGTGTAGTGTAGTATACTGTAGTGCAGGATAATGTAGTGTAGTGCAGTATAGTGTAATGTAGTGTAGTGTAGTATAGGTTAGTGTAGTATAGTATAGTGCAGTATAGTGTAATGTAGTGTAGTGTAGTATACTGTAGTGCAGGATAATGTAGTGTAGTGCAGTATAGTGTAATGTAGTGTAGTGTAGTATACTGTAGTGCAGTATAGTATAGTGTAGTGTAATATAGAGTAGTATAGGTTAGTGCAGTATAGTGTAGTGCAGTATAGTGTAGTGTAGTATAGAGTAGTGTAGGTTAGTGTAGTATAGTATAGTGTAGTGCAGTATAGTGTAGTATAGTGTAGTGTAGTGTAGTATAGAGTAGTGTAGGTTAGTGTAGTATAGTATAGTGTAGTATAGAGTAGTATAGTATAGTATAGTGTAGTGCAGTATAGTGTAGTGTAGTGGGGTGCAATATAGTATAGTGTAGTGCAGTATAGTGTAGTATAATGTAGTGTAGTGTAATGAAGTGTAGTGTAGTGTAGTATAGAGTAGTGTAGGTTAGTGTAGTATAGTATAGTGTAGTGCAGTATAGTGTAGTGTAGTTTAATGTAGTGTAGTATAGTGTAGTGTAGTGTAATGAAGTGTAGTGTAGTGTAGTGTAATGAAGTGTAGTGTAGTATAGAGTAGTGTAGGTTAGTGTAGTATAGTGTAGTGCAGTATAGGGTAGTGTAGTGTAATGTAGTGTAGTCAAGTATACCGTAGTGCAGTATATATATATATATATAGTGTAGTGTAGTGCAGTATAGTATAGTGTAGTGCAGCATAGTGTAGTGTAGTGTAGTATAGTAAAGTGTAGTGTAATGAAGTGTAGTGTAGCGTAGTGTAGTGTAGTATAGTGTAGTGTAATGAAGTGTAGTGTAGCATAGTGTAGTGTAGTATAGTGTAATGTAGTGTAGCGCAGAGTAGTATAGTGTGGTATAGTGTAGTGTAGTGTAATGAAGTGTAGTGTAGTGTAGTATAGCGTAGTGTAGTGTAGTGTGGTGCAGTGTAGTGTAGTGTAGTATAGTGCAGTATAGTGTAGTGTAGTGTAATGAAGTGTAGTGTAGCGCAGTGTAGTGTAAGGTAGTGTAGTATAGTGTAGGTTAGTGTAATGTAGTATATTGTAGTGTAGTGTAGCATAGTATAGTGTAGTATAGTGTAGTGTAGTATAGTGTAGCATAGTGTAGTATAGTGTAGTGTAGAGTAGTGTAGATTAGTGTAGTGTAGTATAGTGTACTGTAGTATAGTGTAGCATGGTGGAGTGTAGTGTATTATAGTGTAGTGTAGTATAGTGTAGTGTTATGCAGAGTAGTGTAGAGTAGTGTAATTTAGTGGAGTGGAGTGTAGTACAGTTAGTGTAGTGTAGTATAGTGTAGCATAGTATAGTGTAGTGTAGTATAGTGTAGTGTAGTGTACTATAGTATAGTGTAGTGCTGTGTAGAGTAGTGTAGAGTATTGTAATTTAGTGGAGTGTAGTGTAGTACAGTTAGTGTAGTGTAGTATAGTGTAGCGTAGTGTACTATAGTATAGTGTAGTGCTGTGTAGAGTAGTGTAGAGTATTGTAATTTAGTGGAGTGTAGTATAGTACAGTTAGTGTAGTGTAGTATATTGTAGCATAGTGTACTATAGTATAGTGTAGTGCTGTGTAGAGTAGTGTAGAGTAGTGTAATGTAGTGGAGTGTAGTATAGTGTAATGTTGTGTAGAGTAGTCTAGTATAGTGTACAGTAGTGTAGTATAGTGTAGTGGAATGTAGTGAAATGTAGTGGAATGTATTGGAGTGTAGTGTAGTATAGTTAGTGTAGTGTAGAGTAGTGTACAGTTAGTGTAGTGTAGTATAGTGTAGCGTAGTGTACTATAGTATAGTGTAGTGCTGTGTAGAGTAGTGTAGAGTATTGTAATTTAGTGGAGTGTAGTGTAGTACAGTTAGTGTAGTGTAGTATAGTGTAGCATAGTGTAGTGTAGTATATTGTAGCATAGTGTACTATAGTATAGTGTAGTGCTGTGTAGAGTAGTGTAGAGTATTGTAATGTAGTGGAGTGTAGTATAGTGTAGTGTTGTGTAGAGTAGTGTAGAGTAGTGTAATGTAGTGGAGTGTAGTATAGTGTAATGTTGTGTAGAGTAGTCTAGTATAGTGTACAGTAGTGTAGTATAGTGTAGTGGAATGTAGTGAAATGTAGTGGAATGTATTGGAGTGTAGTGTAGTATAGTTAGTGTAGTGTAGAGTAGTGTAGTATAGTGTAGTGTAATGTAGTGGAGTGTAGTGTAGTATAGTGTAATGTAGTGGAGTGTAGTGTAGTATAGTGTAATGTAGTGGAGTGTAGTGTAGTATAGTGTAATGTAGTGGAGTGTAGTGTAGTATAGTGTAATGTAGTGGAGTGTAGTGTAGTATAGTGTAATGTAGTGGAGTGGAGTGTAGTATAGTGTAATGTAGTGGAGTGTAGTGTAGTATACTGTAGTATAGTGTAGTATAGTGTAGTGTAATGTAGTGGAGTGGAGTGTAATGTATTGGAGTGTAGTGTAGTATAGTTAATGTAGTGTAGTGTAATGTAGTGGAGTGTAGTGTAGTATAGTGTAGTGTAGTGTAGAGTAGTGTAGTATAATGTAGGTTAGTGTAGTGTAATGTAGTGTAGTATAGTATAGTGTAGTGTAGTGTAGTATAGTGCTGTATTGTGTAGTGGAGTGTAGTGTAGTATACTGTAGTATAGTGTAGTGTAGTGTAGTGTAATGTAGTGGAGTGTAGTGTAGAGTAGTGTAGTATAGTGTAGTGTAATGTAGTGGAGTGTAGTGTAGTATACTGTAGTATAGTGTAGTGTAGAGTAGTGTAGTATAGTGTAGTGTAATGTAGTGGAGTGTAGTGTAGTATACTGTAGTATAGTGTAGAGTAGTGTAGTATAGTGTAGTGTAATGTAGTGGAGTGGAGTGTAGAGTAGTGGAGTATAGTGTAGTGTAATGTAGTGGAGTGGAGTGTAGTATACTGTAGTATAGTGTAGAGTAGTGTAGTATAGTGTAGTGTAGTGTAGAGTAGTGTAGTATAGTGTAGTGTAGTGTAGAGTAGTGTAGTATAGTGTAGTATAATGTAGGTTAGTGTAGTGTAATGTAGTGTAGTATAGTATAGTGTAGTGTAGTGTAGTATAGTGCTGTATTGTGTAGTGTAGTGTAGTATACTGTAGTATAGTGTAGTGTAGTGTAGAGTAGTGTAGTATAGTGTAGTGTAATGTAGTGGAGTGGAGTGTAGAGTGGTGTAGTATAGTGTAGTGTAATGTAGTGGAGTGTAGTGTAGTATACTGTAGTATAGTGTAGAGTACTGTAGTATAGTGTAGTGTAGTGTAGAGTAGTGTAGTATAGTGTAGTGTAATGTAGTGGAGTGTAGTGTAGTATACTGTAGTATAGTGTAGAGTAGTGTAGTATAGTGTAGTGTAATGTAGTGGAGTGTAGTGTAGTATACTGTAGTATAGTGTAGTGTAGTGTAGAGTAGTGTAGTATAGTGTAGTATAATGTAGGTTAGTGTAGTGTAGTATAGTATAGTGTAGTGTCGTGTAGTATAGTGCTGTATTGTGTAGTGGAGTGGAGTGTAGTATACTGTAGTATAGTGTAGTGTAGTGTAGAGTAGTGTAGTATAGTGTAGTATAATGTAGGTTAGTGTAGTGTAATGTAGTGTAGTATAGTATAGTGTAGTGTCGTGTAGTATAGTGCTGTATTGTGTAGTGGAGTGTAGTGTAGTATACTGTAGTATAGTGTAGTGTAGTGTAGAGTAGTGTAGTATAGTGTAGTATAATGTAGGTTAGTGTAGTGTAATGTAGTGTAGTATAGTATAGTGTAGTGTCGTGTAGTATAGTGCTGTATTGTGTAGTGGAGTGTAGTGTAGTATACTGTAGTATAGTGTAGTGTAGTGTAGTATACTGTAGTATAGTGTAGTGTAGTGTAGAGTAGTGTAGTATAGTGTAGTATAATGTAGGTTAGTGTAGTGTAATGTAGTGTAGTATAGTATAGTGTAGTGTAGTATAGTGCTGTATTGTGTAGTGGAGTGTAGTGTAATGTAGTCTAGTATAGTGTAGTGTATTATTATTGTTTACTCAGATTAAGGGATTATTGATTAAGGGTAATTGCTCCTTTGTAGAGCTGTTCCTTTTTAACCAATATTCGAACATGATGTGAAAAATTCCTATTTGAACTATAATTTGCACAGAAGAATATTAATGTACAGCCTGAGCGCATTAGACAGCTTCTAATTTTGTTGTTTAGTATCTGATCCAGCCGTGAATCCATTCAAAGATTTGAACGTCTTCTTGATCCATCAGTAAACAAAACTAATGATACAAAAATGGAAGCTAACAGCAAGCAGCTGAGCAGCCTTGAGTGGACCATTATGACCCCAAATCATCTAAAAAGGAGTGTGTGGAAGTATTTTGGGTTCTACACCATAGATGGTAAAGCTACAGTCAGAGATAAAGACTTGTGACATCTGAAATTCGTCCGAACTTGATTTTTTCAAAAAAGTTAATCCTTTGTTTGACAGTGAAAGAGAAAACTCACAAACATCATCAGTACCCTTGGACCAAATCTCACCCTCTCCACAAGTAAACATCATCATCTACATCTACAAACACCTGAACTGATAACTCTGTGACCCTGTTAACCTTTGACACATAACCTATCGGCATTTCCTTCTGCTCCAGCAATGCAAAGAAGTTAATAAAGTCTCAGTGACAGAAATCTATACTCAATTATTATGCTGATAAGCAGTGTTTAACACGTGGTTGATCCTCACCACCAGCTAAATACATCATAACATGACAGATTTATCAAGAAATGCTCACAACTCTCTGAAAAGTGTATCGAGTTAGCGCATTGTGACATCATTATCGTGATACACGCTGCTAGTTCCATGAAAAATGTCAATTTGTTAGTTTTGCCAAATCTTTAGCTGCTAAGTTCAGTTGTTGCAATCAGTTATTTGTTACAGTGAGACATAATGAAGGTAAAATAAAAATCCTAATGAGGTTCATATCACGATACTTGGAGACATTTTCACAATAATCGATACACAATATTTAGCTTAGCTCAACTGTGATTTCTGGGAAAAGCTTTATCAAGAAAAAGGAAGTAAAACACTGGAAATCAGTCGTTACGGTAGATTAATATAATGATAAAAATCATACAGAGCTCACAAAAGTGTATCGTGTTGATATTTTGTGATATCAACACCACGACTCCTGTTTTGCTCAACTGTCAAGTTCAAATGTTTGCAGAACATTTAGCAAAGTTAGCAAGAAAACAGATAGATAAAATAGTTTTGTTTTTTTTTCTTAAACTGTTACTGACAACAGATAATAATGAACTTGTTAGACAGAAAAGTCATTTATATTAATATGCTATAATGTTCTGATACCTTGTGACATTTCTATAGCTAAGTTCCATATAACATATAGACAACAATAACACATAATATATTGCTTTACACACTCCCTCAACTTAACCCTTCTTGTTCTTTCTTCTTTTCTTTTTATGTGCTCTTGACATATGTGACATCTTACCCAACTTCCTAGCATGGATGAAGGTAACGGATAGCCATAGACCTTCTATGTATGAGGAAACATCTGCAATCAGCCACAAAGGTTCAGTGGGTAAACCTTTTACCACACATTCAGAAAAAAAAGGGACTAAACCATTTTACAAAATAGGGGAAATGCTAACATAACCATAAACCGTTCCACCAAAACTCAGTAACTTTACAGTAAGGTTATAAATCCTAACGATGGCCACAACACTCAGAAAATAGTCTATCATGTTAATATGGTTCAACATGAATCATGTCAGATTATCATATCTCCCAGTCATAATTTTATTTATTACTTAATAAGCATGTTTAAAATGACTTTTATATTGCAATATGCCACTTACGTGACGGGTAATTTAATAACTTTGGTTTGAATCTGTATTTTCAGACGTGACGTATGTCCCAGTAGCTTCCTGAGAACAGCTTTCAGTTATGTAGCTGCATTATAATGAGACTGGATGGAGTAGTGTCCCTAACAGCGGATCAATAACATCCCTGATCACAGCTTTGACCACTCACTCACCTACTCTCTTTCCTTAAACCCAGTAAATAATACACCAACACTTTCCATGAGCCAGGCATTCATAATGCATTATAAGCACATTCATAATGATTTTAATTCAGAATGCTTGACAAACTAAATGAAATAAGCCTCTGACATAAGCCTCTACAGAAATGTTCAAAAACGCACTAGGAAAATGTTATAACGGCATGGTATAAGGCTTTATAGCAAAAAGTGACGTAATGAATTATAATACACATTTGACCTGTTTATAGCATTATAAGCAAGAACACTGCTATAGACATACAGTATGTTCATTCACATAATCTTTAATTGAAGCGTGTGAATGATCATAACATTTGTTATGAAGCCTCATAACACAGAGTGACCTAATACATTATAATGCATTATGCCTACTCTCTAACAAGCCTCTATGACTATATGCAAATGTTCATAAATACACACATAAAATGTTATAATGGCATAGTATAAGGCTTCATACCACAAAGTGACACTATGCATTATAATACATATTGAAACTGTTCTTAGAGATATTGACACTGCTATAAAGCTTTATAACAGCTTTTATGTTCATTCACATAATCCTTAATGCTTGTCCTCCAGTTACGATTAATTAAAGAATATGAATAATCATGAGATTTGTTATAAAGCTTCATAATACAGTGACATAATGCATTATAATGCATTATGCCTACACTCTAAGCTGGCACAAGCCTTTATTAACTGTATGCAAATGTTCATGAATGTACACATAAAAAATTACAGCATAGTATAAGGCTTCATACCACAAAGTGACACAAAGCATTATAACACATATTTAACCTGTTCTTAGAGTTATTGACATTGCTATAAAGCTTTATAACATTTGTTAAGCGTATTCACATAATCGTTAATGCTCCTCTTTCAGTAAAAATATATTAAAGCATTATGTGAAAGAACATAACATTTTTATAATGCTTCACAGCACAAAGTGACATAATGCTTTAAATAATGCATATTTACTGATCTTAGCATTAATTACGAGCACTGCTATAAAGCTTTATTGCAAAACCTGTGTACATTC
>JAUCMX010000011.1:21835718-22065718 GCA_033459395.1 Hemibagrus guttatus
GATAGGCAGGCAGGCAGGCAGGCAGGCAGATGGATAGATAGATAGATAGATAGATAGATAGATAGATAGATAGATAGATAGATAGATAGATAGATAGATAGATAGATAGATAGATAGATAGATAGGCAGATGGATAGATGGATAGATAGATAGATAGATAGATAGATAGATAGATAGATAGATAGATAGATAGATAGATAGATAGATAGATAGATAGGCAGGCAGGCAGGCAGGCAGATGGATAGATAGATAGATAGATAGATAGATAGATAGATAGATAGATAGATAGATAGATAGATAGATAGATAGATAGATAGATAGATAGATAGATAGATAGATAGGCAGGCAGGGAGATAGATAGATAGATAGATAGATAGATAGATAGATAGATAGATAGATAGATAGATAGATAGATAGATAGATAGATAGATAGATAGGCAGGCAGGCAGATGGATAGATAGATAGATAGATAGATAGATAGATAGATAGATAGATAGATAGATAGATAGATAGATAGATAGATAGATAGGCAGGCAGGCAGATGGACAGGCAGATGGACAGGCAGGCAGGCAGGCGTATGGATAGATAGATAGATAGATAGATAGATAGATAGATAGATAGATAGATAGATAGATAGATAGATAGATAGATAGATAGATAGATAGGCAGATGGATAGATAGATAGATAGATAGATAGATAGATAGATAGATAGATAGATAGATAGATAGATAGATAGATAGATAGATAGATAGATAGGCAGGCAGGGAGATAGATAGATAGATAGATAGATAGATAGATAGATAGATAGATAGATAGATAGATAGATAGATAGATAGATAGATAGATAGGCAGGCAGGCAGATGGATAGATAGATAGATAGATAGATAGATAGATAGATAGATAGATAGATAGATAGATAGATAGATAGATAGGCAGGCAGGCAGATGGACAGGCAGATGGACAGGCAGGCAGGCAGGCGTATGGATAGATAGATAGATAGATAGATAGATAGATAGATAGATAGATAGATAGATAGATAGATAGATAGATAGATAGATAGATAGATAGATAGATAGGCAGGCAGGCAGATGGATAGATAGATAGATAGATAGATAGATAGATAGATAGATAGATAGATACATAGATAGATAGATAGATAGATAGATAGATAGATAGATAGATAGATAGATAGATAGATAGGCAGGCAGGCAGATGGATAGATAGATAGATAGATAGATAGATAGATAGATAGATAGATACATAGATAGATAGATAGATAGATAGATAGATAGATAGATAGATAGATAGATAGATAGATAGATAGGCAGGCAGGCAAATGGATAGATAGATAGATAGATAGATAGATAGATAGATAGATAGATAGATAGATAGATAGATAGATAGATAGGCAGGCAGGCAGGCAGGCAGATAGATAGGCAGGCAGATAGATAGCGGATGGATGGATGGATGGATAGATAGATAGATAGATAGATAGATAGATAGATAGATAGATAGATAGATAGATAGATAGATAGATAGATAGATAGGCAGGCAGGCAGATGGATAGATAGATAGATAGATAGATAGATAGATAGATAGATAGATAGATAGATAGATAGATAGATAGATAGATAGATAGATAGATAGATAGATAGATAGGCAGGCAGATGGATAGATAGATAGATAGATAGATAGATAGATAGATAGATAGATAGATAGATAGATAGATAGATAGATAGATAGATAGATAGATAGATAGATAGGCAGGCGGATGGATAGATAGATAGATAGATAGATAGATAGATAGATAGATAGATAGATAGATAGATAGATAGATAGATAGATAGATAGGCAGGCAGGCAGGCAGGCAGATGGACAGGCAGGCAGGCGTATGGATAGATGGATAGATAGATAGATAGATAGATAGATAGATAGATAGATAGATAGATAGATAGATAGATAGATAGATAGGCAGGCAGGCGGATGGATAGATAGATAGATAGATAGATAGATAGATAGATAGATAGATAGATAGATAGATAGATAGATAGATAGATAGATAGATAGATAGGCAGGCAGATGGATAGATAGATAGATAGATAGATAGATAGATAGATAGATAGATAGATAGATAGATAGATAGATAGATAGATAGATAGGCAGGCAGGCAGATGGATAGATAGATATACAGGCAGGCAGGCAGATAGATAGGCAGGCGGATGGATGGATGGATGGATGGATGGATGGATGGATGGATGGATGGATGGATGGATAGATAGATAGATAGATAGATAGATAGATAGATAGATAGATAGATAGATAGATAGATAGATAGATAGGCAGGCGGATGGATAGATAGATAGATAGATAGATAGATAGATAGATAGATAGATAGATAGATAGATAGATAGATAGATAGATAGATAGATAGATAGATAGATAGATAGGCAGGCAGATGGATAGATAGATAGATAGATAGATAGATAGATAGATAGATAGATAGATAGATAGATAGATAGATAGATAGATAGATAGATAGATAGATAGGCAGGCGGATGGATAGATAGATAGATAGATAGATAGATAGATAGATAGATAGATAGATAGATAGATAGATAGATAGATAGATAGATAGATAGATAGATAGATAGATAGATAGGCAGGCAGATGGATAGATAGATAGATAGATAGATAGATAGATAGATAGATAGATAGATAGATAGATAGATAGATAGATAGATAGATAGGAGATAGATGGAGGGGGAGGGATAGATAGATAGATAGATAGATAGATAGATAGATAGATAGATAGATAGATAGATAGATAGATAGGCAGGCAGGCAGGCAGGCAGATGGACAGGCAGGCAGGCGTATGGATAGATAGATAGATAGATAGATAGATAGATAGATAGATAGATAGATAGATAGATAGATAGATAGGCAGGCAGGCGGATGGATAGATAGATAGATAGATAGATAGATAGATAGATAGATAGATAGATAGATAGATAGATAGATAGATAGATAGATAGGCAGGCAGATGGATGGATAGATAGATAGATAGATAGATAGATAGATAGATAGATAGATAGATAGATAGATAGATAGATAGATAGATAGATAGATAGATAGATAGGCAGGCAGGCAGATGGATAGATAGATATACAGGCAGGCAGGCAGATAGATAGGCAGGCGGATGGATGGATGGATGGATGGATGGATGGATGGATGGATGGATGGATGGATGGATGGATAGATAGATAGATAGATAGATAGATAGATAGATAGATAGATAGATAGATAGATAGATAGATAGATAGATAGGCAGGCGGATGGATAGATAGATAGATAGATAGATAGATAGATAGATAGATAGATAGATAGATAGATAGATAGATAGATAGATAGATAGATAGATAGATAGATAGATAGATAGGCAGGCAGATGGATAGATAGATAGATAGATAGATAGATAGATAGATAGATAGATAGATAGATAGATAGGCAGGCAGGCGGATGGATAGATAGATATACAGGCAGGCAGGCAGGCAGGCAGGCAGGCAGGCAGGCGGATGGATGGATGGATGGATGGATGGATGGATGGATGGATGGATGGATAGATAGATAGATAGATAGATAGATAGATAGATAGATAGATAGATAGATAGATAGATAGATAGATTGATAGATAGATAGATAGATAGGCAGGCAGATGGATAGATAGATAGATAGATAGATAGATAGATAGATAGATAGATAGATAGATAGATAGATAGATAGATAGATAGATAGATAGATAGATAGATAGGCAGGCAGGCGGATGGATAGATAGATATACAGGCAGGCAGGCAGGCAGGCAGGCAGGCAGGCAGGCGGATGGATGGATGGATGGATGGATGGATGGATGGATGGATGGATAGATAGATAGATAGATAGATAGATAGATAGATAGATAGATAGATAGATAGATAGATAGATAGATATACAGGCAGGCGAATGGATAGATAGATAGATAGATAGATAGATAGATAGATAGATAGATAGATAGATAGATAGATAGATAGATAGATAGATAGATAGATAGGCAGGCAGGCAGGTGGATGGATAGATAGATAGATAGATATACAGGCA
Source organism: Hemibagrus guttatus (assembly GCA_033459395.1). Lineage (NCBI taxonomy): Eukaryota > Metazoa > Chordata > Actinopteri > Siluriformes > Bagridae > Hemibagrus > Hemibagrus guttatus. Next base: position 21,839,851 of record JAUCMX010000011.1, read on the forward strand.
GGCAGGCAGATAGATAGGCAGGCAAGCGGATGGATGGATGGATGGATAGATAGATAGATAGATAGATAGATAGATAGATAGATAGATAGATAGATAGATAGATAGATAGATAGATAGATAGATAGATGGACAGACAGGCAGGCGTATGGATAGATAGATAGATAGATAGATAGATAGATAGATAGATAGATAGATAGATAGATAGATAGATAGATAGATAGATAGATAGATAGATAGATAGATAGATAGGCAGGCGGATGGATAGATAGATAGATAGATAGATAGATAGATAGATAGATAGATAGATAGATAGATAGATAGATAGATAGATAGATAGATAGGCAGGCAGGCAGATGGATAGATAGATAGATAGATAGATAGATAGATAGATAGATAGATAGATAGATAGATAGATAGATAGATAGATAGATAGATAGATAGATAGGCAGGCAGATGGATAGATAGATAGATAGATAGATAGATAGATAGATAGATAGATAGATAGATAGATAGATAGATAGATAGATAGATAGGCAGGCGGATGGATAGATAGATAGATAGATAGATAGATAGATAGATAGATAGATAGATAGATAGATAGATAGATAGATAGATAGATAGGCAGGCAGGCAGGCAGGCAGATGGACAGGCAGGCAGGCGTATGGATAGATGGATAGATAGATAGATAGATAGATAGATAGATAGATAGATAGATAGATAGATAGATAGATAGATAGATAGATAGATAGATAGATAGGCAGGCAGGCGGATGGATAGATAGATAGATAGATAGATAGATAGATAGATAGATAGATAGATAGATAGATAGATAGATAGATAGATAGATAGATAGATAGATAGATAGGCAGGCAGATGGATAGATAGATAGATAGATAGATAGATAGATAGATAGATAGATAGATAGGCAGGCAGGCAGATGGATAGATAGATATACAGGCAGGCAGGCAGATAGATAGGCAGGCGGATGGATGGATGGATGGATGGATGGATGGATGGATGGATGGATGGATGGATGGATAGATAGATAGATAGATAGATAGATAGATAGATAGGCAGGCGGATGGATAGATAGATAGATAGATAGATAGATAGATAGATAGATAGATAGATAGATAGATAGATAGATAGATAGATAGATAGATAGATAGATAGATAGGCAGGCAGATGGATAGATAGATAGATAGATAGATAGATAGATAGATAGATAGATAGATAGATAGATAGATAGATAGATAGATAGATAGGCAGGCGGATGGATAGATAGATAGATAGATAGATAGATAGATAGATAGATAGATAGATAGATAGATAGGCAGGCGGATGGATAGATAGATAGATAGATAGATAGATAGATAGATAGATAGATAGATAGATAGATAGATAGATAGATAGGCAGGCAGGCAGGCAGGCAGATGGACAGGCAGGCAGGCGTATGGATAGATAGATAGATAGATAGATAGATAGATAGATAGATAGATAGATAGATAGATAGATAGATAGATAGATAGATAGATAGATAGATAGATAGGCAGGCAGGCGGATGGATAGATAGATAGATAGATAGATAGATAGATAGATAGATAGATAGATAGATAGATAGATAGATAGATAGATAGATAGATAGGCAGGCAGATGGATGGATAGATAGATAGATAGATAGATAGATAGATAGATAGATAGATAGATAGATAGATAGATAGATAGATAGATAGGCAGGCAGGCAGATGGATAGATAGATATACAGGCAGGCAGGCAGATAGATAGGCAGGCGGATGGATGGATGGATGGATGGATGGATGGATGGATGGATGGATGGATGGATGGATGGATGGATAGATAGATAGATAGATAGATAGATAGATAGATAGATAGATAGATAGATAGATAGATAGATAGATAGGCAGGCGGATGGATAGATAGATAGATAGATAGATAGATAGATAGATAGATAGATAGATAGATAGATAGATAGATAGATAGATAGATAGATAGATAGATAGATAGGCAGGCAGATGGATAGATAGATAGATAGATAGATAGATAGATAGATAGATAGATAGATAGATAGATAGATAGATAGATAGATAGATAGATAGATAGATAGATAGATAGGCAGGCAGGCGGATGGATAGATAGATATACAGGCAGGCAGGCAGGCAGGCAGGCAGGCAGGCAGGCGGATGGATGGATGGATGGATGGATGGATGGATGGATGGATAGATAGATAGATAGATAGATAGATAGATAGATAGATAGATAGATAGATAGATAGATAGATAGATTGATAGATAGATAGATAGATAGGCAGGCAGATGGATAGATAGATAGATAGATAGATAGATAGATAGATAGATAGATAGATAGATAGATAGATAGATAGATAGATAGATAGATAGATAGGCAGGCAGGCGGATGGATAGATAGATATACAGGCAGGCAGGCAGGCAGGCAGGCAGGCAGGCAGGCGGATGGATGGATGGATGGATGGATGGATGGATGGATGGATGGATAGATAGATAGATAGATAGATAGATAGATAGATAGATAGATAGATTGAGTACTTTATGTTAAATAAAAAAAATACATACACATCATTCACTTATCAGGGTCATTGGCACCATCCATACACAAACACACACACACACACACACACACACACACACACACACACACACACACACATTCATATGCACATTTAAGGGAAATTTGTTTTGTTCCACCTATGGGTATGTTTTAGAAGGAAACTGTACACAAGCAAGACAGGGACACTACATATAACACTTTCCTATACATGTAGAAATGAAGAATGTGTGACTGAAGATTAAACAGCATTAAAATGTATGTAAAGTAAAGGGTTTGTCAATTCTGTAACACATATTTTGAATTAAGCTAGAGACGCTTGACTCGACAAGAATCCCACTGAAGAAGGAACCCTTGAAGAACCGTTTTTCTAAGTGCGTATAAACTGCCGTAAAAGCGTCATAAAATGTGTAGTATGACATTTTACATGAGGTCATGAGGTAAAACGGCGCCATAAAATATTCAGTAGCGGCGAAGCTCCGAGGCGCTGGCTCTGCGCCAACAAAGAGACGTTCAAAGGTCCTCTGTGGATGTAAATGACATTTTCATGGAATTACAGTCAAATTCAGACATTCGGTATCATGAGGGTTTGTACAGATCAAGTACGTATGACAGGAGACGCATATTTTTTACACAAGATGTGAAAAATATTAGCAAAAAAATAAATAAAAGAAGCGATAAAAAAAACAACAACTTTAAAATCTCTGTTTATCCCTTACCCACATTAATCAATAAAACACCAACAATAAACAAGGGAATAAACTACTACATTAAAAATGTATTCAAATTATAATAACAGAACATGTGTAAAAGCCAAGGGTGCACAAACCTTTGCACTCAGCTGTGCAGCTATCTACATCCATCTATTTTAATGTCCTGTTATATGATTGTTGATATAACTGGTGAACTTTGATGTTTATGTTTATGTCAGCAACTTTATTGCATGTTGGTTGCCTTTGACTGACTTCTTTGTGATTAGTGTTCCAGCAGTGATGAGTTCCAGCACATTCCCCATCCATGTCTCACATCCTTCACAATTTATTCTACAGGTATTGTGCACAGGTCTCAGGTCTTAAGCTGTGTCCCAACTGACATACTACACACTTACACTATGCACTATTCACCGACCAGGCATAACATTATGCCACCTGCCTAATATTTTGTTCCCTTTTTGCTGCTAAAACTGCCCTGATCCATCATGCACTGTGTATTCTGACACCTTTCTATCAAAACCAGCATTAACTTCTTCAACAGTAGCTCGTCTGTTGGATCGGATCACACGGGCCAGCCTTCACTCCCCGCGTGCATCAATGAGCCTCGGCCGTCCATGACCCTGTCACAGGTTCACGACTGTTCCTTTCTTGGATCACTTTTGATAGATACTGAGCACTGCAGACCGGGAACACCCCAAAAGAGCTGCAGTTTTGGAGATGATCTGATCCAGTGGTCTAGCCATCACAATTTGGCCCATCGTCAAACTCGCTCAAATCCTTACGCTTGTCCATTTTTCCTGCTTCTAACACATCAACTTTGAGGAAAAAATGTTCACTTGCTGCCTAATATATCCCACCCACTAACAGGTGCCATGATGAGGAGATAATCAGTCTTATTCATTTCACCTGTCATAATGTTATGGCTGATCGGTGTATACTCTTTCATCTAGTGTATGAATCTTATCTCAAATGGAATGTTTTTATTTTTTTGTGTTTTTTTCCCCTAACCTACGTATAAGCAGCTTAATGATCTCAAACCACAGCAAATTTTTAAAATGTTAAAATAAAATCACACAATGTGAGCTAATTCTAAAGACATTTGTAAGACGTCTCATCCACCAGAGTGTCTGCAGCCATCTTGGACATTTCTTCTCATCCAGCATCAGTGCCTGTTAGCCCCGCCCCTCTGTTTTCTGCTCCGTAAGCAACACCCTGCGAGTGTTGAGTGCATGAAGTGTCCAACATTCACACTTGTTTTATTTTTCAGTTGAATATATCTGGGTACGTGAAGTAAATTTCTTCTTCTTTTGCATAGAATGGCGTGAAATTTGGATCGCACTTTTAGTGTCCTTTAAAGTCCCTGTAAAGTTTTATAGCTTGCAGTATGAATATGTTAGCTTTAAGGTTGTCTATAAGCTAGTGTGTTCCAAAACAATGACAAACTTCACATATAGGATACACATTCATTCAAAATTTACATTCTCTCTGTGCCGTTAATACGAATCAACAGTTTTGATGACATCAGTCTGCACTTCAGCTTCAGATTTTCTGTCTAGACTTACAACTAACTAACCCCCAACTAGCCTGAGCTGTGAGGTTGGCTAAATTCTATTGGCTTTTTAAAAAAAAAGGGGAAGGAGACACTCGATATATGATATATGTCTTGCCCTGGCTTTTTGTTTCAGTGGAAATTACGTTGTGCATTTTGGGAGGACTTTAAGGTCCAGCATTATAAGAAAAAAAAAAACTGCAAAACAAAAGCTTTTATTTCAAAGAACGTACTAAAGAAATACGTCCAACATTTTTCCTATGACAAGAATGACACAATATTCTATTCAATTCAATTTGTATGGCACTTTTAACAATGGACATTGTCTTAAAGCAGCTTTAAAGAAGTATAGAAACATAGAAAAAAATCATAAAGTTTAAAGTTAAGTTAATATTTATCCCTAACATTTATCCCTAATGAGCAAGCCTGAGGCAATGTGGTGAGGAAAAACTCCCAGAGATGATATGAAGAAGAAACCTTGAGAGGAACCAGGCTTAGAAGGGAACCTCATCCTCATTTGAGTGGCACTGGACAGTAAATAATGTAAATGTTAATAATGTCCTTTCTACAACAGATTATAATCATGAAGAATTGTGCAACCAAGAGCTGTTTATATCCAATATTGCTATGTAGATACCTAAAGGCATGGCATTATTATGGAGATTAAATATTGTTAATATGTTAGAGTTTGTTTAAGCTTGAATTTAATTTTCAGAAATCAAGCGTGTGCAAATTTTTCGGCGTGCAACTCTTTCAAAATTCAATTATCTACTTATCCATTCCGCTGAGTAATGTGAATCAATCGAGTCATTATTAGAGCTTTAAAGCACTTGACGCTATTTTATCCATTGGGCAGTGTGACTTCCTCTTCCTGTGGCTTTGGATTTGAAAGCAGGTCTGTCTAAGATGGCACTCTCTGTGGGTTAAGACCTCAAATAATAATGTCGTCCTTACTATTTCGCCAAGCCGTGCGGATCAATACCCCCCTGTTTACGCATGCAGCTTGCATGCACAGCACTTCATTTCAGAGAATGAAAGGCTGCTATTATGGCTGCTTAAAACCTGGCTTGGGTTCAGCGGCAGCCAAAGACGAGCTGCTGAAAATGCAGTTGTGTATTCATATGGAGAAATTCTCTTAGCATCACAAAACAAAACAATGTGTGGTTTAGTGATAACAAGTTAATGTGCTTCAATTGGTATTCGCTAAAGCGACGGTTTCTGGTGTGTTTCACTGAAAGATCGAAAACAGGACTAGCCTGAAAAGAATGCTACGCTGTGCACAGGTGCGGTTTGTCAACTTGGCAGAAAAGATTACGAAAAGCAACAGATCAAAAAAAGCGACAAGGAAGAAAGAGAGAGAAGTGTAAATACATGGACATGTGCAAAGCTGTGCCACATTGTGACCATGTAGCTGTATGAGGCGTGGGGGCGGAGGACTTGGCGTTTGGTGCAGGACAGGCCTCAGTGTGTGTGCACATTGTGCAGCCATGTGTGCGAACATCACAGATCACAGTCTAGAGTTTACCCTTCCTACCTCTCCCACAGGCATCGGCCGCTCTCACGGGCAAGGCTCCCATTTTAGCTCTTTCAAATGCCTGAGCATGAAACATCATTGACCTAGCTTTCAGGTTGGAATGTTCAAAATCTATGACCTTTTTGTTTTTTCAAGTGAATTATTCATTTGTCTTTTTTTTTCACTTAAAAGTCTTGGAAACGGTTCTTACTAGTCATGCGACATTCCTGAAAAACCTTTTTTGGACATTTTCCCCCCTATTTGGCAACCTGCCAATCTTATGAATGATCTTTTCAAATCTCTGCTCATGCTGCGTCACGGGGCGACGTAAGACACTCGGCCCCTAGTGCTATCCTCCAGCCCTTTCACCTGGTTATCGTTTCTATAGTAACAACTTATTCATGTATGGCAGATGTTCCATGTAATACAAAACTAATACTAAATGTAATTTTGTCAAGAAAAAGCATATAATCGTTGATATGGTGAACTTTTTTGGAATCGGAAGGAATCTGTAACGTCAGTGCTTTGTAACCGTCAGTGAGAGGTGCACCTGAAATTTCCAACCTGGGAAAAGATTCTTCTTGATTTTATTTTCTTATATGCTTGTTGTCTAAAAAGCTCTTGTCAGAGTTACTCCAGTATGAACTGTCGGCGAAGTGCAGAGCCTCAGGTGCAGAAGCAGATCCACACACACACACGGCGTGGGAAGTGTGTGTGTGTCAAGGGAACAGAGCCACATTACACCCTGACGTACAGCCAGACCAGCTCACTCTTTTTTGCAGTGCCATTCACTCTCCCAGCATGCTTTGTTTCCGCATGTTGTTGACCCAGTTTGTGCATTTGGACTAATCCCCATGGCCTGTGCCGCGGGTGGTCGGGGCGGAACCCTTCCTCTCTGCTGCTCCCTCATTACAATATCAGATAGCAAGAAAATGAGGCTTCTCAAAAGCAGTGTGGGAAAAGAAAAGAAAAAGAAAAAGAAAAAGAAAAGAAAAGAAAAGAAAAGAAAAGAAAAGAAAAGAAAAGAAAAGAAAAGAAAAGAAAACAGGATTGGGGGGAGTGGAAAAGGCCGGCGAGGGATTTGGAAGCGCAGCGTTATGTACGTGGTCTCAAGGGTCCTGGCTTGAACTCATTTAACGGGGCCTTGGCCTGTAATCACAAACACTGTTCCGAGTCAACAGCATTGTTTGCAGGAGTAAGGCTATCTATTCTTAGCGGGCAGACACAAAATTGGTGCTCAGTGTCACAAGGTTTAGTGAAATATAACCCCGTTTGGACCTGAAGCACTTCTATTCATCACCCTGAAGCTGAGCTGGGCAAGTCGCACCGCCCCCGCTGGGTGTTGCCTGGCGTGAGATTTGCTGCTTAGAGAATAAAATAAGGATTGTTTGGACTGCCGTGATTTTGTTGGCCAGGAGTAGATCTTACTATGACCAGGAAAATGTTTTGCTTAAAGGTGAAGATTATTATTAGACCAAAGGAACAAAAAACACTCAAAATGTCATTCCTGATTTGCCAAGAGCTTTTGTTTATTTGTTTGTTTGTGCAGTTTTATTTATGTCACAGTTGCCTCTAAAAGGTTACTACAATCTCTCTTCTTCTTTTTCTTTTTCTTCTTATTATAAAGAAGAACAATCCCCACAAAACATTATCTAGTTTTTCATATCCATCAGATTTTATTAATGCTAGGTAATGGCTACAGTTATAATATATTAGTGTTATAAATGTATAATCATAAATAATAATAAAAAGCTATTTTTGATTAGTATCTAAGCTCCACAGAAAAACAGCTAACATTGGGATTTGCTAGCAGGTTTGCTAGCTAGCTATAGCTAGGATAGTGTAATTTGTTGTTATTGTTCTTGTTGTTATTATTATTATTATTATTATTATTATTATTATTATTATTATTACCTCAAATACAGTGTTCCTGATTTCTCAGGAGTAATCCACATCACACTATCTAGTTTAGCTGATATTATTAACATCACTGGCAGATTTTAAGAATTTGTCCACAAGCTAAATAAAATTAGGAAGTAGGAAGGTAAATACCAGGCTGCTAGAATTATATAGTGTAATCATTTAAACAAACATCAAATATTAGCTCAGTATCCCAAAAAATAACTAATATTGTGCAAACTACTAGATTGTTTGGATTGTTGTTTGCTATCAAGCTACAGATAACATTAGAAGAGTGTATTATTTTCACATTGTTGTTAGCAGAAGGGGGGCACGGTGACTTGGTGGTTAGCACGTTAGCCTCACACCTCCAGGGTTGGGGGTTTGATTCCCGCCTCTGCCGTGTGTGTGGAGTTTGCATGTTCTCCCCGTGCCTCAGGGGTTTTCTCCGGGTACTCCAATTTCCTCCCCTGGTCCAAAGACATGCCTTGTAGGTTGATTGGCATCTCTAAATTGTCCGTAGTCCATATTGTGTGAGTGAATGAGAGTGTGTGTGTGTGCGCCCTGTGATGGGTTGGCACGCCGTCCAGGGTGTATCCTGCCTTGATGCCCAATGACGCCTGAGATGTGAACCCAGTTACTCATTTCAAAGTAAACTGTAGCATCGCTATTATTATATATCTGGCAGATTATATTAGTATGCTATGTTTGTTACTAAGCTAAGTGATATTGTGAATTAGCCATATCTTTACTAGCCAATTAAGAAACCAGTTACATTCATGAGCTGTAAGTAACATTAGGATAGTGTGAATTGTGTTTTGTTGCTGCTGTTGTTATTTTAAAGGAGAAAATACAACCTAAAAATGTTGTTCCTGATTCATCAAAGAATTGCACATCTTGGAATTTCTTCACAGACTAGCTAAGCTATGATTATATCTCAAGCAGATGTTATTAGCTAGCTAAGTTTGCTGCAAGCTAGGAAATATTTAGCTAAGTATATGTAAATAAAACTAAGATGCTAAATAAAGGCTAATAATATTAGTGTATTGTTGTGTTATAATTAAAACTAGTATTTAGCTAATATTAGAAACAAAGATGCTAATTTTAGCTAGCTGTTTTTCTATTCTGGGGGGCACGGTGGCTTAGTGGTTAGCACGCTTGCCTCACCCCTCCAGGGTTGGGGGTTCGATTCCCGCCTCCGCCATGTGTGTGTGGAGTTTGCATGTTCTTCCCGTGCCTTGGGGGTTTCCTCCGGGTACTCCCGTTTCCTCCCCCAGTCCAAGACATGCATGGTAGGTTGATTGGCATCTCTAAATTGTCCGTAGTGTGTGAATGAGAGTGTGTGTGTGTGTGTGTGCGCCCTGCGATGGGTTGGCACTCCGTCCAGGGTGTATCCTGCCTTGATGCCCAATGACGCCTGAGATAGGCACAGGCTACCCGTGACCCGAGTGTAGTTCGGATAAGCGGCAGACAATGAATGAATGAATGTTTTTCTATTCTCTTAGTGAAGCTAGATTTCTCATGACATATTGTGCATGTTAAATGGGTCTGGTTTCACACAGAAACAATGATAGCAAGGTAGCTTGGTAATGTTTGGTAGTTAGCTAAAGGCCAAATAGTATCAGGTAACAAAATTCATGGTGAAGGCGGATTGTTTAAAAAAATAAACACCTTGGAAATTGTGTGAGTTTCTTTTAAAATGTCTTTTAGCTAGCTAGCTAGCTTAGCTAGTTACCCTGCTGTGTACAACTGGAGCACTTACTTACCAAATCTCTATATTCTACATATAGCTGCTTTAATGTTATTTTTCTTAGCGAGAACAGAGTTTTTGATATACATCTGAAATAATTACCTCAGCTAAATAATAAATAATATCTCAGTATAAATAACACCTCAGCTCATCAACACAATCACTCTAAAAGAGAACAAAATGAGGTTTTGATGACTTTAGAACTCTTCTGATTTTTTTTTAACCATTCTTCTCTTCTCCAATTTCCGAGTCCCTGGTTAATAAATTAAATCTCACTTCGCTCTCTGGAGTAAGCGACGTAATTACAGAAACGATCTTTAATTAGGGCAAAAGAGAAAAATTAACCAGCTGTGGCTGAAACAGTCTTCTCCAAAATCATTTTCTCTTTCAGTGAGCCAAAAAATCAAAGGACCCGAAGGAAAATATCTAAAAATACAGAAAAAGGACAATCGCTTAGCATCGCGTCCAGTGTCACATGAGCTTCACTCACACGATACATGCATGAAATTTACACCTGTCATTTTTTTAAGACACATTTAGCTGACATCTAAAGAAGCATAAGACACAAGATGATCTTTAAACTAGCACAAAAGATGTCAACTAAACTAGCATAAAAAAATCTAACCACTGAATTAGCATAAAACCTGAAGCAATGTTTAAACTAGCAAAAAATGTCAGCTAAACTAGCATAAAACATAAACTAACATATAAATTAGCATACAATGTGAGCTGACCTCTAAACTAGCATGAAACAAAAATGACATCAAAAACAATATAAAATATAAGATCACCTCTAACGGAGCATAAAACATGAGCTAACATGTAAGGAGCATAAAACATGAGCTAACATCCAAACTAGCATAAAACATTAAATGGTGCCTAAACTAGTATAGAACATGAGCTGATGTCTAAACTAGCATAAAACATTAAATGATGCCTAAACTACTATAAAAAAAAACAAGCCCTGCCCTCCAAACTAGCATTAGTCAGGAACTGATGACTAAATTTGCATGAAATAAAAGCTGATACCTGCACAAGAATAAAATATAAGCTAACCGCTACACTATCATAAAACATCAACTGACATATACACTAGCATAAAACATATGACATACCAACTAGCATAAAACATAAGCTGAGATTTAAATGAGCATATTTTGTTTTTGCTAGTTTAAACATTAGCATTAAAAGAGCTTAAAACAAGCTAAAGTTTGACTATGTTTTCATAATCAAACCTTAGCATTAAAAGAACTTAAAACAAGCTAATGTTTAAACTAGCAAAAACATAAAATGATCTTGAGACTAGCATAACAGATGAACTAAACTAAAATAGAACATGAAAATCTAAACTAGCATAAAATGTATGACATCAAAACTAGCATAAAACAAGATGACCTATAAAATTGCAAAAAAAACACGAACTAGCATAAAACAAACTAGCGTAAGACATATGACATCTAAACTGGTATATAACTAAAACAAAAAACATGAACTAGCAAAAAAGCAAAAAAATATGAACTAGCCCCTAACTAGCATACAACACAAGCGAACCTCTAAACAAACATTAAATACAAGCTGATTTTAACATAGCATAAAACCCACTGCTGCCTAAACTAGCATAAAACACAAGATGACCTATAAAATAGCAAAAAAAAAATTAACCAGCCCCTAAACTAGAATAAAATACAAGCTAACCTCTAGACAAACATTAAATACAAGCTGACTTTTAATGTAGCATAAAATGAGATGATGCCTAAACTAGCATGAAAGAAATGACATCAAAAGTGGCATAATATTAAAGATGGCCTCTAAATTAACATAAAACATTTGACATCTAAACTAGCATAAAATATGAGTTGCTGTCTAAACTAGCATAAAACATGAGATGACCTCTAAATTAACATAAAACATGAACTAGCCCCTAAACAAGCATAAAGCATATGACATCTAAACTGGTATACAACTAAAGATGGCCACTAAATTAACATAAAACATGAACTAGCCCCTAAACTAGCATAAAACACAAGCTAACCTCTAAACAAACATTAAACACAAGCTGACTTTTAACGTAGCATAAAACCAGCTGATGCCTAAACTAGCATAAAATATATGACATCTAAACTGGTATATAACTGAAAATGGCTCTAAATTAGCATCTTAACATCAACATTAACATCTAAACTAGCATAAAATATGATATGCCATCTAATCTAGCATAAAACATAAGTTAGTATGATATCTAAACTAGTATAAAACATCAGCTAAGGTCTAAACTAGCACAAAACTAGCATAAAACATGAGGTGATGTTTACAAACATTACAACTAGCAAACGTTCATAAGCCGTCTAAATTATCATAAAACATTAAATAATCTTTAACCTGGCTAAAGCATGATTAGGAGGGATGTTGTGTTTGATCTGGGATGAGAGAGATGTGCAGTGTGACTCAGGAGAGGAGAACAGGGCATGGAGATAATGGAGTGCAAAAGGAAGAAGGGTTAATCTGCTTAGCAGCACTGAATTTGGACTGTGAGGCAGCGAGTTCATGGTGGGTCAGGCCAGTTAACACACAGCTATCGACATACCGCTGGCCTGATTACTCATTACAGAAACAGCGGGAGGCAGTCCAGGCATCCTGGCATTCGAACCAGATGACATCCTTCACTACAAATCCTGCCTTATTCTGCCACGATGGGGTAGAAGGTTAGCATCCTCTGACCTTATAGCGATAAAGGATGATGATGATTAGGAACAGCGGGGGTGCCTTGTTACCCCAGCATCCGGATGTTTAAACCAGGCGGAGTTTATTGCTCCACACTTCAGCAATTCTTTTAAGAAAAGAAAGCATAGGAACTTTTTTTTAGCTAAATATTTATATAGATTCACTGTCCACTTTATTAGGAACACCTCTGCATTTACATTCCTGGCTTTTGGCAGATGCCCTTATCCAGAGCAACTTACATTTTTATCTTATTTTACACAACTGAGGGTTAAGGGCCTTGAACTTACATCCTTATGATCCATACTCCAATGCCTTAACCACTAAACTACAACATCATTTGCATGCAGAATGATGCCAACCAAGCAGAAACTGGTTTGATATCACTGTTTACTTTGTACCTTTTTTATTTTGTATATACATAATGAAAATATCTATGTATATTTTATACAAATTGTGCCTTATATAAAACTTGTACATATTCTTATTTTTATTTTCATCTTTATGTATATATATCTTATATACTCTCACATAATACATATATGTATATATATATATATATGACAGTATATAAGATATTTATCTATACTTTTTTGCTATGTATCTGTACTATTCAATGACAATAAAGTTCTATCTATCTATCTACTCTAAGACCGAAAGATTAGTGTGATAAAAAAAAACGTTTTTGTTTTCTGGAACTTTTCTATGAATAATATTGCTATTAGTGGCACTGAGTGTCTACTTTCATATGAGTCATTAAGCACCACTGTGGAGTGTGAAATGACAAAGAAATTCAGTGCTGTATATCAGCGCCCCAAAAACAGGTGGAAATTCCACTTTTTGGCTTCTGGGAAAAAGAATTAATGTTTAGGTCATAAGTGGGAAAATGTGATTTTAGTGACACTGACCACGGCGTAGTCGTTGGGACCATGCGAGATAATTTGAAGGTTTCAGAAAGTCTCATGCAATCTTCTCATGCACGTTTTAACGGAATGGTGCAAGACTTCACAAAACATCCCAGATGGAATGGAAACACTTTATTGAAGATGAGCAGAAAAGCATCTCAGAATACACAACAAAGGGATGTGGTAGCTTACTGGTTAAGGTGATGGGCTACTGATCAGAAGGTTGTAAGTTTGAATCCCAGGTCCACTAAGCTGCTGGGATCCTGAGCAAGGCCCTTAACCCTCAATTGCTCAGCTGTATAAAATTAGATAAAATGTAAGTCACTCTGGATAAGGGCATCTGCCAAATGTAAATGTGGAGGTGGATGAGCTACAAGAGCACAAAAACCAGATCAACCTACTCCAGATTCTACTCCAGACAGCCAAGATCATGAGTCTGGGGCTGCAGTGAGCACAAAATGACAGCAGATTGTAGATACAGTTGGTCAGAGGGTCAGAATTTGGGTAAAAAAATATAAATCCATGGAACCAACCTGCTATGTGTCAACAGCTCAGGCTGGTGGAGAATGTTTTTTTAGCAGTAATTGTGTACTTGTTAATACAGTGGGGCAAAAAAGTATTTAGTCAGCCACCAATTGTGCAAGTTCTCCCACTTAAAAAGATGAGAGAGGCCTGTAATTTTCATCATAGGTACACTTCAACTATGAGAGACAGAATGAGAAAAAAAAATCCAGAAAATCACATTGTCTGATTTTTAAAGAATTTATTTGCAAATTATGGTGGAAAATAAGTATTTGGTCACCTACAAAAAAGCAAGATTTCTGGCTCTCACAGACCTGTAACTTCTTCTTTAAGAGGTTCCTCTGTCCTCCACTCGTTACCTGTATTAATGGCACCTGTTTGATCTTGTTATCAGTATAAAAGACACCTGTCCACAACCTCAAACAGTCAGACTCCAAACTCCACTATGGCCAAGACCAAAGACCTGTCAAAGGACACCAGAAACAAAATTGTAGACCTGCACCAGGCTGGGAAGACTGAATCTGCAATAGGTAAGCAGCTTTTTGTGAAGAAATCAACTGTGGGAGCAATTATTAGAAAATGGAAGACATACAAGACCACTGAATCTCCCTCCATCTGGGGCTCCACACAAGATCTCACCCCGTGGGGTCAAAATGATCACAAGAAGGGTGAGCAAAAATCCCAGAACCACACGGGGGGACCTAGTGAATGACCTGCAGAGAGCTGGGACCAAAGTAACAAAGGCTACCATCAGTAACACACTACGCTGCCATGGACTCAAATCCTGCAGTGCCAGACGTGTCCCCCTGCTTAAGCCAGTACATGTCCGGGCCCGTCTGAAGTTTGCTAGAGAGCATTTGGATGATCCAGAAGAGGATTGGGAGAATGTCATATGGTCAGATGAAACCAAAATAGAACTTTTTGGTAAAAACTCAACTTGTCGTGTTTGGAGGAGAAAGAATGCTGAGTTGCATCCAAAGAACACCATACCTACTGTGAAGCATGGGGGTGGAAACATCATGCTTTGGGGCTGTTTTTCTGCAAAGGGACCAGGACGACTGATCCGTGTAAAGGAAAGAATGAATGGGGCCATGTATCGTGAGATTTTGAGTAAAAACCTCCTTCCATCAGCAAGGGCATTGAAGATGAAACTGGCTGGGTCTTTCAGCATGACAATGATCCCAAACACACCGCCCGGGCAACGAAGGAGTGGCTTCGAAAGAAGCATTTCAAGGTCCTGGAGTGGCCTAGCCAGTCTCCAGATCTCAACCCCATAGAAAATCTTTGGAGGGAGTTGAAAATCCGTGTTGCCCAGCGACAGCCCCAAAACATCACTGCTAAAGAGGAGATCTGCATGGAGGAATGGGCCAAACTACCAGCAACAGTGTGTAAAAACCTTGTGGCGACTTACAGAAAACGTTTGACCTCTGTCATTGCCAACAAAGGGTATATAACAAAGTATTGAGATGAACTTTTGTTATTGACCAAATACTTATTTTCCACCATAACCTGCAAATAAATTCTTTAAAAATCAGACAATGTGTTTTTTCTGGATTTTTTTTTTTCTCATTCTGTCTCTCACAGTTGAAGTGTACCTATGATGAAAATTACAGGCCTCTCTCATCTTTTTAAGTGGGAGAACTTGCACAATTGGTGGCTGACTAAATACATTTTTGCCCCACTGTATATAAAGGTTTTTTGTCTTGCTCAAGAGATAGGAAAAAGCAAAACGGTTGATGAAACAATCCCAGTTGTGATTCTGGCTGAATCATATCATTGGTGTCAATGGTCTGTGGTGGGGAAAAAGAGCAAAAGCAACACATAATTAGAATTTTGCGTCAGTGCAGAGTGGGGTGTGTTGCTTTTTAGTAGGAGGTGGGTGGATAGTGCAGCATTTGCGAAAGTATTTCAAATATATTAACACGAAAATGGGCTCGGGCAATGACGGCCAAGCTTCATAAGCTTGCTCTATGAGAAGGAAATAATGGAAGTCTTGAACAGTGAATGATTCCAATTATATCAATTACTAATAGATTGGATTAGGAATCAGACTTAATATTAAAAAAGGGGGAAAAAAACAACTAAATGAACAACCACCACAGTATATTTACATATATGATCTGTCAGAAGATTACATTTCAGTTGGATTTATTTGATAGTGCTAATTATGGTGTAAAGGACAAAAAGGCAGGTATTTAATCCCTTGTGGTTACACATCATAAATCCAACCGCCCTATTCACTGCAATTAATTTCATTCCCATTTCAAAATTATTCCCCTCTATGATTATTTCATTTTACAGCTCGTATACCGCAGCTGCCTTTTTAACGTCAGCTCGAAAGAAAAAAAAAATGAAACGGTGACATTTGGATCAGGGAAGCTCTTCTGTCGATGTCTATTTAAGGTTATCTCTCAATTTGTTTGTGATACTAAATAAAACACAGATGATGAAACCACAGAGGTAAACCAAGTAGGCTGACCTTGGCCTGCCACTGAAACACAAGCCTCAGAATGATCTGCAGGTCAGCAACCTTGCACTGCCCTTTATTCTCACACCCCTCTTCCTCTCTTTCACTCTGTCTAGCAAAAAAGGTTTAGATCTCCTCGTGTCTGTCTACACACACGGTTTTTACATGGCTCAGCTATTGGACTCGAATGTGCCGTTTTTTCAGCCGTCATCATTTTCCTCTCTAATACACTATAATTCAGAGGAATATCATCAGAGGTCATATAGGTTGTGTTCCACCTGTACCTCCCACATCCCAGTGTTGATCGATATGCAGCCGAGAACATGAAAGTCTTTCGATGGCGGCTTTCATTTCTCAAAGAGATGTTATATATTATAATATATTGCAGCCATGAGATAATGTATTGTGCCCACAATTGTGTGTATTGTGGCCACAAGATAACACGTTTGAGCTTTGAGATAACAAATATTCTCAAATAATAAATATATTTCTCAAATATATATATATCTCAAATAATAATTATTGAGGCCAGAACTAATATATTAAAGCAATGAGATAATATCTTGTGGTCACAAATAATAAATTGAGGCCACAAGACAATTATATTAAAATCAAAAGATATTGTAGCCATGAGATAATATCTTGTGGCCACGAGATACTAAACAAATTGAGGCCACAAGGCAATTAGGCAAGGTTAATATATTGCAGCCAAAGGATAATACATTAGGGCTATGAGATAATATCTTGTGGCCAGAAGATAAGACATTAGGTCTTTAAGATAATATATCAAGGCCACAAATAATATATTAAGGCAATGAGATTAAAGTCACAAGATAATTCAGCCATGAGATAAGTGGCCACAAGATAGTACATTATTGGTATGAGATAATATCTTGTGACCACAAAATAATAGACAATTAGGCAAGGTTAATATATTGCAGCTATGGGATAATGTATTGTACCAACAAAGTAATATTTTGAGGCTATGAAATAATATAATGAAGCCAAAAGTTGATACATTAGGGCTATGAGATAATATCTAGTGGCCACAAGATAAGACATTAGGTCTTTGAGATAATATATTGAGGCCACAAATGATATATTGAGGCAATTAGATAATACCTTGTAGTAACAAATAATAAACTGAGACCACAAAACAATTAATGTCACAAGATAATGCAGCCTTGAGATGATATCTTGTGGCCACAAGATAATAAATTGCAGCCACAAAGCAAATAAGCAAGGTTAATATTGCACCCATGGGATAATGTATTGCAATATATTGAGTCCATGAGATAATATATTGAGGCTATGAGATAATACAGAACAATGAAGCCAAAAGATAATACTTTAGGGCTATGAGATAATATTTTGTGGGCACAATCAATATATTGAGGATATGAGAAATTCATTGAAGCCACAACATAATACATTACATTTTATGAGAAATACACTGAAGCCAAAAGCCAAAATATTAAAGTCACAGGTTACATTAGGGTTATGAGATAATATCTTGTTACCACAAGTTATCAAATTGAGTCCAAGATAATATTTTGCCAAAAATTCCCAAGAAATTTAACTCATCAACTTGATACTCTAATTTGTAGCCACAACTTGTAAAAAATAACCATCATGTCACCTCTGAGAATCTGAGAGAAAATATAGTTTCTGAAAAATATGACAGCGTCAGCAGCCGGTTTGATATCCCATTCCTCCTTTTCTCATTCAATGAGTAATTACTGCAAGTCTCAAAGGCAAGCAGAAGAGACGACGAAGACGCCTCATTCATTTTGACAGCCATCTTTGCAATTTAAACCAGCGGTGATCTCTCAACAGACTCGTGTACACACACGCCATGATTTTCAAACTTGTCCTTGTCCAGAGAGCTCCTTATCTGCCATGGCCTTCGTTATTATTCCAGGAAAATAACTTTGTGCTCAAGGTGAGTCCAGCCTTGTAAAGATCTGAGAGTGCATTCCCCCCTCCTTCCTCCCCTCCCCTCCCATTTTTTTTGCATTTTGCAAGGTTCAAGCTTTTATTTATTTTTTTATTTATTTTTCTCCAGCGGTTACAAAATTCCTCTCCTTCATATATAGAGGAAAGTAGAAGCATGGATTCACAGGCATGTCAAAGCATTGCATCATACCAGAGGTGAGTATGCTGGCATAACACACAGCGAGACTTCGAGTCTGTCTCAAACTTGGACGTTAAGTGAAGTTGATGCCGGGGTCCAAGCAGTGGTGCGATCAAAGTCTTCAGTCAAACACCTCCAGGCATCTTTATCAAGCAGATACAAAATATCGCAACAAATAATTGACGATATAATATTGATATTGTGATAAATGAACTACCAAGACATTTTTCAAAGATATCATTTATTTTAATAACAATTTATTATTTTTTTTATTTATATATTTTTTAATATATATTTTTAATATTTTTTATTATTTCTAAATTGTATTTTTTTTTTTATTAATTATTAACTTTTTTTATTGTAACAAATGTTTTTAATAACAATTTCTAGCAAACTCTTTAAGGTTTGTAATTGAACGCTGATCTCACGCGCCATGGCAACTCCACATCCTACTCCAAGCCAGATATTACGTCGAGCACTCGAACCTGATTAGTGACTACACCTGCTTCCTGGTGTGTGTTTAAATGGTGTTTTTGTTTCTTTCCTGTATGACTATGAGCCTTTCTTGCCAGTGGGTTTTTTTTTTATTGCTTTGTTTTGCTTCCTTTTTTTTTTTTTTTTTTAATATTCTCTATATTAGTTGGATTAAAAACTTATCTGGAAGCTTAGCCTGTAAATAAAGAAGTTTGTTTTCCTCATGAATTTGTGTCTATGCAAATTTCTCCAGTTTCATATGATTTTTGGTTTGGAAATTTTTTTTAACTGAATTAAACTCTGCTCAATTGAGCCTTTTGACTTTTTAAATGTTTAAGCAGCATCAACACACCCAAATATCCCCACAACTATATTTGCAATATACAACCACTGTTTTTCTCTCTTGACTTTTCATACAATTAGCACTTCACTTAGAAATCTCTTTTGACATTTTTTGTTTCAACGTTTACTGATTAAGTGTCAAGTTTTGAGTAGGTTTTCCTCTTAAATATTTTTCTCCCTCGGTTCAGGAACGGGTGTCAAAATTTGAAAAGAGCACTGAGCGTTTATTCCAGTTCTCTTTGTGGAGAATGTCACTGGTTCAGCCTGCCTGCGTGAGTCCTCGGTTTGGTCCCAGTGCTGCTCTGCATCATGTTGTTAAATGGTTATTGGATGCTAGGTGCAGGCCTAACGCAACACTTTAGTCCTCCACCCCCTCAGCATAAGGCTTGCTAATGCACTCAAAGCTCATGTCTCTCCATCAGTCACAGATGGCATTTACTGGCTCAAACAAGCTACAGAGGATCCAGTGCCAGCAATGATCTGGCACATTAAAAGACATTTAGCTGACATTGTGACGAAGGTTTGGGAGATGACTATAAATTCTGTATTAGCCATCATCGCAAATATGGCTAATTTTTGTACCGGTATTCGTGCAGATTTAAAAAATTTTTTAAATCTTACTTCACAATACTTTGTGAGTTTCTCATCACTGGAAACTGAGGTATTGATCCATCGATGAGTAAATATGAACTGCTCAAGCTGTTCATCCGTACCGGCTCTGTTAGAGACCTCATTTACAGCCAACAGGAAGATTGCGAGCATGAGTAAAACAGTATTGATTTAGCAATTGATAGTAGCATGCCTGCTATTGATCAGGATCAAGCACCTGTCATTTGCCGAGCCCTGGGTTTTCCACCGGTTCGCAGGATTGCAATTAAGGCCTGATTAGCATTCAGGGTCTATATGCAATTTGGTAAAGGTTCCTGAAATTAGTCACTGGCTTTTTTAGAGGTCAATGACAATCTCAGACTGAGGGAGAGGAGTTTATTCGGTTGATAACCGGAAGGTCAATTCAGGGACGTCATGTATGGTATGCAAAATGACAAATACACGTTAACTTCATTGTATGTTTAATTAGATTTTTTTTGTTGCCAAATTCTGAATGGAATATTTGTTTCCTTATAGCCTATGTAGTGTGGTATACTAAAATGTATACCCTTATGAATTTTCGCCTTAAGAATTTAAATTTTGCAAGAAATTTTTCGTCGGCATACGAAGCATTTTCGGCATACTAACCAACCGAACACCAGCTAAGTTGCACGTACGTCCGGGAGCCGTTCAAAACTTGTTTGCGTCACTAGAAAGCCAAACAGAGCCATCTGAAGCTAGCGGATTTTACGTTTTTTTTTGTTTCTAAAGACTCAGCTCACGATGCCAACCTTGCTTTTGGCATGTGTTTTGATTTTTTTTTGGCCTTTTTTTTGTTGACAGATCAGTGCCGTGGGTGGTCAGTTCTATTTTTAGCCCAAGTTTGGTGGCACGACTTCCTGTGAGGAGCCTTGACATGGAATGCTTGGCTTGGGTCAGTTCTTTGTAAGCAGCCATACAGTTTACATACGCTTCGTATTGGTCATATTTTTGGGCGGCTGGAACAGATTATGTGCGTTTACATTATTTCTTATGGGAAAATTCGTTTCACAATACATATTTTTACCTTAAGAATTAAAATTCGTAAGCTGAGGTTCCACTGTACTAATTTCTAACATTTAGCTAGCAGACAGAGAATGCTAGTGTATGCTGTGTGTAATGTCTTTTATCAGATGATGTATGATGTACTATACATTCAGGATGACTGAATATATGCAAAACATGCAAAGTTCTTATCTTTTTCTTGATGGAGAAGAAAAAATCAAGACTGTAAGACATTAAATAAAAGACTAAAGACAATAATAGAATAAAAGAATATCATCCTCACATTCAACTTTCTTAATTTTTTACTACAAACTGAAGAGTCTGTATTATTGACCCACAGAATGTAGTGATAATTGCTTTAGGTGTCAGTTTTCTGATAGAGTTCATGACTCATGCTACAACGTTAACGTTCGTCATTAATGTAGAAATCAGTAGTTTGGTAACTAGTGAGTTACTAAGATTTGATAAAAGGAGTAAATGGTTAAAATTCCTGACAGCTGGGTCGTGTTTGCACGGCCTCCGTGCCTTTAGATTGTCCATGGAAAAGACTTAAAGACTTAAACATTAGCTAGCGTCCATGCTCAGTGTCCATGTTTCCTAGTTGCTTAGCAACTGTGTTATCTTTTGATGACCTAAACAAGAGTATCAGCGGATTACTTGCCTTTGAACTTGCCTTTAGTCTGACAACCAAAATTTCCACCTTGTTTCAGGGTGTCTTGTGAATTTTCATACATAATTTTCAGAAAATCTGTTAATTTCTGTGCATTTGATGTTGTTTATTGATTAGCATAGTCACATTGTAGGGCATGATAAGATTGTGGCTGATTTCTATAGCAGACTGAGTTCATGATTAAGGTCCTTTAACGATAGCAACGGAAATATCTCTGCTTAAGCCATCGATTGGTGAGATTTGAGCTGGCTCGCATTAAGACAAAAGTTCTTGAGGTAATAAGGAGTCTTATTTTTCCCTCTTGTCCATTTAGGAGAGCATTTATTTGCTCTCTTAATGGTAGATTTTAAGTCAGTGATGTAACAGCTACACACACATTTTCATCAAAGACACTCCCAGAACTTCTGCTGAATCATTGCTTTTAAAGAATTCATCACAAGACCATTGATGGAGCTCATGACCAAATAACTCTATTCTTTCTATACTTGTCTGCAATCTTAAATGTAATTCATAATTTAATTGACTCATTTGTCTAGTAAACAGCAGTATAATTGTTCACCTGTAAAGATTTCAGCTCCTCCACATGAAGCAGGAAGAACCCTGGCCTCACCTTCTCACCTCCACCATCTCCAGCATGTCCAGCATCTCCATGACCTCCATCATCCCCATCACCTCCATCAGCTACATCATCTCCAGCTACTGCACTAAAATCAATGAAGTGATGCAGATATCTTCAGGGAGGACAGGAGCAAAAGCTTGAGAAGTCCAAATGTCTTCAGATCATTTCCTGCCTCAGTTTAGCGTTTACAGATGAGTGATTTGAGTGCATTTGTTTAAAATATTCATTCAGATTCATTATTTAAAGTTTATGGTTTTCACAAACGTGGAGGTGAATCATTACATCATGTCAGGTAGATGATGGTTTGAGCAGTCTCAACAAGCTAATGTCATAACTCTTTCTCCCAGAGGCCAAAAAAATAGAATTTCCTCCAGTTTGGTTGTGTTCATGTTCAGCAGTGAAGGTGTTTGTCACGTTCCACTCCACAGTGGTGGTTAATATGAAGCTCATATGAAAGTAGACACTCAGGACTTTTCAGGAATTTCTAGTGTTTCTTAAGTATTTCTGTTTTTCCCTAGTCTACAAGGGGTTAATATTCATAGAAATACTAGAATATATAATAGAATACACACACTGTATATTCATGGAAAAGGTCCAGAAAAACAAAAAAATTTTTGATTTGCTTTTTCCACACAGATGTTTGTATGTTCAAAGTAAATGTTGATTAAAAACCCATTTCTGCTCTCTGAGATGCTCCAAGTGCTTGTTCATCTAAAAAGCAGCTCAGATTTAATCTTCAACCAGTAAAATTCTGTGTAAGGTTATCCAACAGAGGGAAAAACACACGTCTAAAACACACTGAAAGCCAACAGACTCATTTTATATCAGACTCACAGCCTGAACATCATTCATTTCTTTATACTGATTGAAAACATCCCTTAAGTCCATTAAGGGTTAATTAAGACCTTGTATGTTCATGTTTTGAAGAATTTTCACTCCTAGCTTAACCTCAGACTACTAATGTGCTTATAGTGTATGCTCTGAAATACTAGAAATCTCCATCTGACCATTTGAACTCGATCAGGTCTTATTGAACTCGCTGATCCGCTGAATAAATCTCGTTCACAACTGAAGTGATTCACTGACATAAACACTGACCTGCTGATTGAGACGAATGCAAAGCAAAACGATTCACTGGCTCGAGTCGCAGAGGTCAGGTTCAGCCTACGTCTGATTGCAGATATGACTTGCACAATCACTATACACAGATGTTTGAGTAAATGAACAGCTCAGATAAAATATCTAACCCTTTTTTTTTAAGTAATGACAAAGATTTGCTGATTCAAATGCTCAACTCCTGACTCACAAACTGACTCTGACTCTGTGAACAAGAAAGGCACTATCTGTTTTGATTCAAAGGAATCACTGATTTAAGCAATCCAGAAGCCATGAGAGTGAAGCAAAATTAAAAAATTGTTTTAAAGGGAGTGAATCAGGTTTGGCTGAACCAAAAAAACAATAAATAAAATAAAAACAAACCCTAGTTTCTTTTTTTTTAAATAAATAAATTAATATTTTCTAAACTTACATATACTGCGTATTGCATAACTAATCAAATTTCAAAATTAAAATTTTATTTATCACATACATAACCATACACGGGGGGCACGGTGGCTTAGTGGTTAGCGGTTAGCATGTTTGCCTCACACCTCCAGGGTTGGGGGTTCGATTCCTGCCTCCGCCGTGTGTGTGGAGTTTGCATGTTCTCCCCGTGCCTCGGGGGTTTCCTCCGGGTACTCCGGTTTCCTCCCCCAGTCCAAAGACATGCATTGTAGGTTGATTGGCATCTCTAAATTGTCTGTAGTGTGTGAGTGAATGAGAGTGTGTGTGTGCGCCCTGCGATGGGTTGGCACTCCGTCCAGGGTGTATCCTGCCTTGATGCCCAATGACGCCTGAGATAGGCACAGGCTCTCCGTGACCCGAGAATAGGTCGGATAAGCGGTAGACAATGAATGAATGAATAACCATGCACGGTATGACATGTAGTGTAATGCTTGTAAGACTTCCCACAAGCGAGAGTTCAACAAGACTGAAATAATAGTTAAATAAATTGCCGTACAGTTCCGAGGTAAGAACTGAGCTGAAAGGACAGAGTAGTAAAAGAAAATTAAAATATAAATCCAATAAAGTAAAATATGAATCTTCTTCTTCCTGACGTTTATTCCCGCTGTGTTGTGGGGTCTGCCTTTTTGTACTGTCTTCTCCACTTAGAGTGATCCAGGACGTCTTCGGGGGCAACATTGGCGCATTTCATGTCCTCTGTGATTTTATCCATCCAGCGTTTCTTTGGTCTCCCACGTGGCCGCTTTCCTTGAGGACTTGTTCACATGACTGTCTTGGCTACAGAATCGTCAGCGCTTCGGACCACATGTCCATACCAGCGTAGCCGAGCTTCCTGCATCTTGTCTGTTATTGGCCCGATTCCCATGATCTTCCGAACGTCGGTGTTCATGACGTGGACCCATCTTGTCAGGCCGAGGCTCCACCGCAGCATGCACATCTCCATCACATGGAGAGCCTGCTCGTGCTTGGCAGCGGCTGGCCAGCACTCCGATCCGTACAAGGCAACTGGGCAGACAACGGTCCGGTGTACTTTAGACTTGAGGCGATGTGGCATTCAGCGATCGCACAGGACTCCAGTGACCTGTCGCCATTTCATCCATGCTGCAGTGATGCAGGCACGGACGTCAGGGAGCAGGTCACCGTCGCTGCTGATGACTGATCCGAGGTACTTGAATTCGGTGACCTTTTTCAGGTCCTCTCCATCCACGGTGATGGAGCCGCCTATCTGCGGACCGCACTCCATGTACTCGGTCTTCTTCGTGTTCAATTGCATGCCATTGACGCCCAGTCGGGTCTTCCATTGCTGTGTTTTGCCCTTGCACATCTCCTCGGTCCTCATCCGAGAGGAACACATCATCGGCATATAGGAGAGTCCATGGGTGGGGCCGTTGGAGATTGGCGGTCACGACGTCCATGCAGTGGACGAACAAGAGCAGGGAGAGGGCAGAACCTTGGTGGACGCCCACTCTAATTGCGAATGGCGGGGAGGTTCCAGTGAGGGTGCGAACAAATAAAGCGCATAAAGTAAAATATGAATAAGATAAAAAATTATTCCAAGGAAATAAACTCACGAAATTGTCACGAAAAATTCAGCTGCATGAAAGCGCAGGTCAGTGACTAATCTCGATTCTTTCACCATCAGGACAATTCAAAGTGATCAAATCCTTTTCGAATGAATCACATCAGATAGAGAAACGTACCATAGCAGCAGCATCTTTACTGATCTCCCGTGACCTGAGCACTGCTGCACAAGCACTAAACTGTGGCCACAACAGTGGGCCATTACATAATGAAAACCAAGCCCAACCTCGATCAAATTATTACAAGCAATAAAAAATGATTTGAAAATACAATATATCTAGCCAAAAGGCAAAACCATGTTTATAGATGTTGCGGGTCAGAAAAGCACAGTGTGTACTTTGTATACTTTTAATGAGCTGATCTTTTGGGAGATTTCCTCTCTAATTCAAAATGACAGAATGGCGCTGTGATTAATTCGTTTTTCGCCTACATTTTGCTTATTTCCTTTAAAAAAAAAAATCGAAAATGCAGATTGACGATCATCTTGTTTCTAGTAACGACTTGCACATGGACCTTTTCTCGGGCAGTCTACATGGTTTAAAAAAACGTGTGTACTCATCAATATGGAGACATTTTCTCTAAGGGGATGTCCTTAGGGTCAGAAGTAAAGCTGGAACTTTTTTTTTAAGGAGTTTCTGCTGTGCTCTGTGGTTTCTCAGTACCATGACAAGCACCTTAGTCACATCCGGAGAATAATCTGAACAATCCTGTCTCATCCAGTGGAGTTTCACCAATCCCTGTGGAAATGCATCACTCACAATATTTTATCGCAAGCTCGGTTGGCTCTATTTGCCAAAATAACATTGAACATGATTGGTGTTTTGTGTCACCTTGCAAGCATCCGAGTTATTAAATATTATCAAATGAGCTTTTTTGTAGAAGACCAATAGGATCTCAGTACCAATGCAATGACTGATCAGTCTGATCTGTGTTTCAGAAAGATCCATTAGAATGGTAAAAAAAAACCCATTAGGCTGGATATTTTAGAAGCATAATAGATAACCCTTTATTTGTAATTAATGCTAAAAGTAAATATGTATTAAAAAGCATTGTCACTTTGTGCTGTGAAGCATTATAAAAATGTTATGTTCATTCACATAATGCTTTAATGTATTTTTACTAAAAGAGGAACATTTAAAGATTATATGAATGCGCATAACAAATGTTATAAAGCTTTATAACAGTGGTCATTTCAATAACTCCAAGAACAGGTTAAATATGTGTTATAATGCTTTGTCACTTTGTGGTATGAAGCCTTATACTATGCTGTAATGTTTTATGTGTACATTTCATGAATATTTGCATCGAGTTAATAAAGGCTTGTGCCACATTAGAGTGTAGACATAATGCATTATGTCACTGTATTATAAAGCTTTATAACAAATGTCATGATCATTCATTTGCTTTAATTAATCTTCACTGGAGGACAAGCATTAAGGATTATGCAAATGAACATAAAAGTTGTTGTAAAGCTTTTTAACAGTGGTCCTGTCAGTAACTCTAAGAACATGTGAAATATGTATTATAATGCTTTGTGGCACTTTGTGGTATGGCATAATGCATTATAATGTATTAGGTCACTTTGTGTTATGAAGCTTCATAACAAATGTCATGACCGTTCACACGCTTTAATTAAAGATTATGTGAATGAACATACTGTACGTGCATAGCAGTGTTCTTGCTCATAATGCTATAAACAGGTTCAAATGTGTATTATAATTCATTATGTCACTTTTTGTTATAAAGCATAATACCAGACCTGGAGTCTCCTCGACGTCCCAACGCTTGTCTGATCTCATTAAATGCTCTTGTAGTTGAATGATCACAAATCCACACAGCCACAATCCAACATCTAGTGGAATGATGAGAAAAGTGGACAAAGCAAAACCACCACCTTAAATATGGGTGTGACTGTTAAGAACAGAACGAGGACTGAGGCAGAGATGCAGGTAAAGGTGGTTTATTGAGGAAGGAGGGGAAACGTGAATCGTGGCTTGAGCTGTGGCAGCGTGAGTGAAGATGCTGGCAGGAATCTGTGGCAGGAAGCTGGATGGCGTGAGCGAGGAAGTCGGCAGGCTTGGCGTGGCGGAAACCCCGGGGTAGAGACTGAGAGCTGCGTGGAAAGAAACGGGCAGAGCTCTGTGAGAGAAACGGAGGCAACGGTTAGTGAAAGCGTCCAGAACGTGAAGCATAACGTGAGGTATGTGCTAACGATAACGGACAAGTGAGGTTAGTGTCGGGGTGCTATTTATAGAGGAGGTGATTACGGTGTTCAGGTGTGTCTCGTTAAAACTCTGGTGAGGGAGTGCGCTGTGAGCGAGTGTGAGCAGAGCCTGGCGTGTCTGTAACAGTGACGATCATGTGTCCACAAAAGTTTTTTTTTTTTCTTTTCTGTATACTGTATATTTCATCCTGCTACATTTGAGAACCCACTGTTTTTGGACCAATCCAAAAAGTAAAGCAGTTCCGCTTTCCTTGGTCTGTTTTTGTCGAAGATTTGTGCCATGAGCAACCTCATGCTGAAAAACTGCTTTGTGGTGGGTTTTTTTTCCCTCCTGCCTCTTCTCTCTTGAGATCCCTCATCATTATTGTCATCACCGTCTCACAGATACAGTCTGCCTCTAGTAGAAGCATCTGCTCTGGAGAATAGCATGAAAAGCTCGTCACATTTTTGTCTACCCTCTTCTGCACTTGCTCACACTCTCTTGAAGACAGCTTTAAAAGCGATGCTCCGAGATTCTCCTTAAGTACAAGCGCGAGCCACTTAAGTCGATCGATCAGAGAGATTCTGCTAGATGCTCGTCTACATTGTTCATTCATTAGGTTGACTTTGGCTTAAAACCAAAATCGTTTGGTATGGCCTAAGTGCATTCTCCTTAATGCTGCCATAAATGGTTCCAAAAAATGCCCTTGGGGCATATAGTACTTGTGAGAGTTGGAAATGTATCGGACTGTACTTGGGAGTTGGCTGCATGTCCAACTCTACAACATCTTTTCAAAATGGTATAATTCCCACTCGATAAAAGATTTAAGAGGGAACCTAGTTCTAAAGAGCTCTATGAAAATACTCCAAGTCTAAATCCATCCAAGAAGATGTCATGTCCATAATTAATGCCTTCATTATTCTCCTGATTGACCCCTGATCTGCTTTACAAAATGTCGTATATTAATATTCAGCAACACGAGAGAGGGATTTAGCCACAGCTTCTTCAACATATTTAATTTTGAGGAGTTCATGTTTGCTGGAAACCCTCAATGCTCAATATACCCAATTAACACAGGGAAAGATCTGGCCAAGCAGTATTCTGGGAAATCAAATTCCTTTTTCAACAGGCCTCTTGTAGGAAAGCAGGCAATAAGGCCCTTTATCTAATACATGCCAAGGATAATTAGGTTATTGCAGCACTGCCTGTTGTTACTCAATAATGAGGCCAGTCTCTTATGGATTCATCGGAGGACACAATGACCTTGATGGTAAAAGGATGCAAAAACAATGCACGTCACTGACATTCAAACTCAGGCTTGTGGATAAAAAATTCCCAGCGCCGGCAGGTGCATCCTGATCACATAGTGTGCTTGTAGCACGGAAAGCTGATGGAAGCTGAGGACGCGGAGATGAAAAGGAATTTGTGATGAAGTGCGCTGACGAAGATCCTCAAGGAGATGTTGTAGGCTCCGTACCCACACTTCCCCCTCGTCCTCTTTCAGCTCTGTTCTCTCTACTCGGCCTTCCACATTATGATGGACTTAAAAACTGGACTTCGAGAAGTAACGATTATCTTCCAATAACAGCACGTTGTGAAGTGTTGAATTCTTTGTCAACAGCAGAAATTGATTTAAATATGATATTTATTTACTTTTTTTTATCTGCACCTCTGCAAAACCACTTCCTGTGATCGTTTAAACGATGACCTGTGACCTCAAAACGGCTATAAACGGTCGTTCCCTTAATTAATTAATCAGACAGAAAAAAAGCCACTTGTTGCTGAGAAAGCAAAAAGCGTAGCTGCTTTATTTATATCTGTTAGAAAAGAGCTGAAAACTTCACCACATCAATGGCTGCACAGATTTCAATCTCGATTGTCCGAAGCATCCATGATACAAGTCCTTATAAATCAGCAGATAGTTCAGAACTGATAAAAGTAATGATAAAAAAAAGCATATGAATTTAGGGGTTTGGTTATGGAAATTATAAACCTTCTGACCAATCAGAATCCAGCAGCGCATATGGCCTGCATGCAGACTTAATTTAATTCAGATGCTGGAACTATGGATATTGATCAAATTACAGTCCTGTATCAGAATCCTGAGTTGCATGTTCATGAATTTAATGTAATTAATTTATGTCCCATTTATGAGAATGTACCATCTGTAATTGCAGAATCCCTTGTGATTGGGTGAAATAATTAAACTACAGACTAAGCAGACTCCTGAGGAATACGGAGAAGATATATTTACTTAAAAATAGCATTGGAATGAGGAAGAAATAACCTTTTTTTTAAATATAGTAATTTGAAAATTTTCTATCTATCTATCTATCTATCTATCTATCTATCTATCTATCTATGGATAGATAGATGGGCTTTACATAGAGATCTTTTATTAGTCTATAGTGTTATTTTTCTTTTAAAATTAATCTTTTAAATTTTATTTTTAAAATTAATTTTAGTTAGGCTTATTGCAGCTTTTTAAGCACTTAAGAAAAAAAATACTATATTAAATATAAATATGGGGGAGAGAGAGAGAGAGACAGAGAGAGAACCAGCTAAAAATGTGCAACAGCTCATCCAGGCATCAGCAGGAACCACAAAAGGTCACAGAAGGTCATGCTGATTTACCCCTTAGTCACTGAGGCTGCAGGTCACCAGCAGGGCAGGAAATGAAGAGCTTCTCCTCTTCAACTGTCCTGATCGGTCAAACGTCTCTCAGAGGACAAGAGGATACGAGAAATACGATAGTGAAGAAATAACGTGTGCAGTTAAATTTTTGTCAGACTTGTTTGCCAATGTCTAACTACTGTTCATATAGAGCATTAAAAAATGTGTGTGTGTGTGTGTGTATGTGTGTCAGAGAGAGAGAGACCGAGAGAGAGAGAGACTAAAGAGAGAGACTAAACAATGTCTGTCCTGCTGTGGCGAGCAGAACGCTTGGCTGACTTTCTCTCATTAGCACCGGAGCTGTGTGTGACGTTTCCTCACTCAGCAGCCAGTGCGTCCATCCGTGTGGTGTTAGGAGGCTCGAGCTGCCCGGTCCCCCACACGGCGCAGCAGTCTGGGCTTCACAGATCCGCTTTCTCCCTTAATGCCTTCATTTATTCACCGACACGTCGTCCTCACACCTCCACAGCGTTCAGGACTGCGTTCCGCTACTGAAACCGTGTGTGATCTAAGAGCGTGGAGCAGTTCAGTTCATTCACACACACAATAATGGAGAAAGAACAGACAATCTTGTTATGATTAATGTTATAAACTCTCCATACTGTGTCTTAACTTTTAATAATCATATTTTTGTTCTATAGCCAAGGAGGGGGGGAAATAAAGGAGGGATAAAGATGAAAAGACAAAAGGGAAGAGAAATAGGGAAGGGAAAGAAGGAAGGAAGGAAAGAAGGAAGGAAGGAAGGAAGGAAGGAAGGAAGGAAGGAAGGATGGAAATTTGTTTATTAAGCAAAACATCACTTCATATAATCCATTTTACACAATTATTCATTTTCAAAAGCCAATCATTGTGTCATTGTATGAAGTAGAATAATTGACGTGATTTAATAGACATGTAACAGGTGACATGTCTGCTCTGTTTTTAAGAAAATAAGTGTGGGAATGTTGGTTCTGTGAATCGAGACCTGATGATGCACACGGCTCTCCGAGGAAGCCAGAAAGAAGAATTTAAAGTTTATATGTTAGGGATATTTAAGGTCACACATTACTATACTCCAGGTGTGTAAGATAAATGTAACTGCCCTTAATACACACACACACACACACACACACACACACACACACACACACACACACACACACACACAGCCTAAATAAACCAGATACATGTGACCAAGAGGATGCAGCTGCCTTGCCAGACTGGTGCTGAATGGAAGAGTGCGGAAAGAGAGAGCGAGGAAAAGAGAAATAAAGCGGGATAGAATGAGAGGAAAGAGAACAAGAGAACGTGTGAGAAGGAATGAATTGGAGAGGAAGCAAGAAAGAGAGAGAGCGAGAGAGACGGAAAAAGAACACGAGAAAGTGAAGGGAAGAGAGAGAGAGAGAGAGAGAGAGAAAGGACAGAGAGAGAGGAAAAAGAGGGGGGGACAAAGAGAGAGAGAGAGTGAGAGAGAAAAAGGAGAGAGAAAGAAGAAAAAGAGGGGGGGACAAAGAGAGAGAAAATAAGGAAAGAGTGAATCAGATGAGAAGCAAGAAAGATAGAGTGAATGAAAGAGAGAGAGAGAACAGGAGGAGTATTAGGCTGCTCAGTATAATGTGAGCACCTGGATACAGCTCTCCCTCAGAGCTCTGCCTTCTTCCGGCACATTCCGGATCCACTCCAGAAAACAGCCATGAAAGCCCCTCGCTGTCTGAACTCCGCTGTCCCTTTCCTGAACTGCCCTTTCAGCTCACGGCCTCCTCTTCCTGCTCTTTCATTTCTCCTTTTCTTTTCTTTTCTTTCTTTCTTTTTTTTTTTTGTAAAGAATTACATCATGAGTCACCTTTAAAACTTCCTGTGACACTTTTTAGGAGGTCACAGAGTTTGTGTGTCTAATAACTAATAAATCACACAGTCAGTGCACAGCAATAAGAATTAGAACTGTGTAACATATGAGTATATAAACTAACAGAGAGAGAGAGAGAGAGAGAGAGAGAGAGAGAGAGAGAGAGAGAGGGAGGTAGGGGGGAGGGAGGTAGGGGAGAGGGAGGTAGGTGGGAGGGAGGTAGGTGGGAGGGAGGGAGGTAGGGGGGAGGGAGGTAGGAGGGGTTAGGGGGGAGGGAGGTTGGGGGGAGGGAGAGAATTGAATTTGAGAACTTTTATTTACATTTTCTCATAGAATGTCACCAATAAATAGGGAAAAGGTCATTTAAAAAGGATGAGGGTGTTTTTTTTTTTTTTTTTTTTTTTTTTTTAATAAAATAAAAAAATAAAAATTTAAGAAGGTTTTTCACTGACAACGCAACACAGTGCTCCTCTACAACACCAGGTTTTCTCAAAGACAGACATCTTTGTTTTTTTTTGTTTTTTTTATAAAACACAAAATCAATACGAATCCTGGACTTTATCAGTGCTGTAGTGACCATTACTAAATTGCAGCAGCCATTTTGGTTTTTCTGACTGATATAAATGGCCAGTTTCGCTTGCCGAGAACAAAGTTTAAAAGCTGGCATCGAGCTCGTCTTTTGTGTCTGTACTTAAAACCAAGGATAAACACTTTCACTGAAAAACTTTAATTAAAAACACTAAAAATATTCTGTAAAAAAAGTAAAAAGAGGCTTCAGTCTGGAACATTCCGTAAAAGCATGAAAAATTGTCTCTCTTTGGAGGCAGAAAGGACACGAGTGACTGGCCTGGGGACACAGAACAGAGATAAAAGCATTGACCGCAATGATACCATGTAAAACTCTCCATTGTAAATCTCCAGTTTTCTTTGTCAATGGTGGCTTATAGAGTGACCTCCACTCTGGACGCTTTACCTCATTCAAACCGAGGACAGTGCGTCAGGGTGTGTCCACTCTCCCTCTTATTAAAAGCTTTAACACAAGCTTTGTACATAGTTTTTCCAGAGACATTAAAAAAGTCCATATTTGTAGTGTTTTTACAGTGCCAGTCCCAAGCCCGGAAAATGGGAGGGTTGCGTCAGGAAGGGCATTCAGCGTAAAACATTTTGCCAGTTGTTGTGCGGACCAGTTGGTCCGCTGTGGCGACCCCGAACAGGGAGCAGCCGAAAGCAACTTCTTTTACAGTCCAAAAAGTGACCAGTGCCTTCTTGTCCACAGTCCACAGACAGTGCAAGGTCAGGAAACGGGTCCTCTGAATTGAGGCTTTCTGTTCCACTAAAGTAGTCCGTTAGCATGTCTCTCTCCTCACGCGAGATGATCAAAGTCCACTTGTGAAGCAGCTGGCTCACCAGCCTCTTTGACCTCACGCCTAGCCGAGCAGCAACTCCGTCAACGTTCTTTAGGTGAGGGCCAGCAATGTCCACCAGGTGTTTGAGGGTGGTGACACCAGACGTGAGGAGAGACTGTGATAGTGAATAGTCCCCAACGTCCAGGCGTGCCCCATGTACCAGAGGCTCCTGAAGCAGCCAGTGAAGAGAGTCCATGGCTTTTTGCACCTTAAAAAGTCTCCAGATTTTAAACAGGTTGTGATAAAAAGCCGGCAGTTTTATAGTGTTCAGACTCCCTGGGTTCATTAAAAATAGTGCTTTGTCCAGTTTCATGTCGCCGAAGGATCTTAAAATGGCACTGGTCTCTGGTTTCCAGCTAAAAAACCTTGAGCCGCAT
The DNA here is from genome assembly GCA_033459395.1 of Hemibagrus guttatus. Classification (NCBI taxonomy): domain Eukaryota; kingdom Metazoa; phylum Chordata; class Actinopteri; order Siluriformes; family Bagridae; genus Hemibagrus; species Hemibagrus guttatus. Next base: position 21,873,988 of record JAUCMX010000011.1, read on the forward strand.
AAAAACTTTTGTAAAAACTGTAAACGAAAGGCCACAGTTCTGCTCTGTAAATGTATAAGACCTTGCCCACCTTCCTCTTTGGGTAAGTATAAAATGCAGCATGGCACCCGGTGCAATCGACTGGATTTTTATTAAAAGATCTGTAGGAGGGTCTATACGTGCTATTTTATGCCACAGGGACGATGCTACTAGATTATTAATAATTAGTGTATGCACCCTGTACCAGCCACTTCCACTTCTCTAGGCGACCAGTTACTTTGTCAATGACCCCTTCCCAGTTTCTTTGTACGGAGTCACTTCCCAGGTACACTCCTAGGTACTTAAAGCCTTCGCTATCCCAGAAGAGTCCTCCAGGGAGTTTAGGTACCTTGCCTTCCCCCTGCCCGACTAAAACAGCCTCACTCTTAGCCCCGAGCGACAGAGCAAAGAGGTTGTTCGGGGGGAAAAAGGGAGGGGGGGGAGCAAAGAAAGAAACAGGAGGATTGTGATGGACACAGAAAGAAAGAAAGAGAGAGAGAGAGAGAGAGAGAGAGAGAGAGAGGGAGAGAGAGAAAGAAAGAGAGAGAAGGAGAGAGAGAAAGAAAGAAGGAGAGAGAGAGAAAGAAAGTGAGAGTGAGGACAAAATAAAGCATGGAAGAAGGAAGGAAAGGAGGGAGAGTGAGAAACAAACAGAGAGAAAGAAATGAAGAAAAGAGGGAGAGCACAAACAATAGAATGAAAGAAGGGTGTGTGTGCTTTTGTCGACCTGAAGGAGTAAACTTCACCTTTCCTGCCTGCCTTTCTTTTGGTCTTTTTTTTTTGTTTTGTTTTTCTTTTTTTCTCTTCTTTCTTTCTCTTTCTTTTTTCTCCGACTCTACGTCTCCCTTTCCTTCCCTTCTTCTTTCCTTTCTCACTCCTCTTTGTTTCCCCTTTTTTCTTTGTTTCTCACTCTCCCCCTTTCTTCTTTCTTTCTCACTTGATCTACCTTCCCTTCCTTTCTTACTTTCACCATCTTTCTTCTTTTTCTTTCTTTTTCCCACTCACTCTCCCCCTTTCCTTTCTTTACTTACTTTTTCTTTCTTTCTTTTGTTCTTTCTTTCGTTCTTTCTTTCCCTTCATTTTTCTTTCCTTCTTTGTCCATCTCACTCTGTCCGTCTCTCTCCATAAGTTATAAAGGAAGGCTTTACTGTCTATTATCTGTGAGATGCTATTCATTTTAAACAATTTGTCATGTACATATGACTTTTTTATGACAGATGTTTTCAGTTTTCAGCGTTCAGATTCCCCCGCTCTCTCTCCTGTTGCTCCTCGGTACTCTGCAGGGAGAAAAACAGGCTGCTTATTCTCGGTTAATGTGCTAATGTGGCAGCCAGGAGGAAGCTGGACCATAAAAGGAACAGAAGGGCAGAGAGGCCAGAAGCCCCACGTGACTCTCGGGAACAGCAGGACAAAAGGTCGTCTTACTGCCGTCCAGACACGACCGAGCGTACAGAGAAGAACACCAGGTCACAGAGATCACGACCCAGCGATCCAGTCTTGAAGGTTAAAGTTCAAAGGCAGATGAAGCGATGACTCGGAAAGATTTGTCCTACTTTTGTACTGAGACTGGTCTACTGATAAATCTTCACAAAGCCTCCACAACTGCATTCAGGTGCTTAACTCCAGCTTCAAACGATGCTGGGAAACTTCTCTGTATTCAGACTTACTCTGAGCCAGCTCATTCAGATTACTGAAATAACCTGCGTGCAGTTCACACCTTCAACGTTGCCAAGTTTTTTCTTGGCTCGACTTCTTCACTAGCGTTTAAACCACTCCTTTTAAATGAAACGCTCGTCTTTAAGCCTGGAGAAAACCAGATGGAGAATTAAACGACACGTTTAATTACACGTTAAATTATTGTAACTGTAGAATAAAAAGGAGAGGCAGATAAAGTCCTTCATCATTGTTTTAGTCTGAACTGCAATGACATGAAGCTACATTTCTAAATAACGTAAAATTATATAAATACAGTATATCATGAATCTAGTCTTATAGAGTCTGATCATCTTGTCTAGTACTGTTCATGATAATCAGGTTAGAATTAATTTCTTCATACATTCTAACAAGAAATTCTCTCATTGAGTGAAAATAATTTGAATATGCTCATCTGATTGTTAGAAATACGATTTAACCCAAAATTCGATGCTTTAGAAATAAATGCTTAAAATATTTAAAAAATTCAGTCAAATAATTGAAAAGGAAATATTATTAATGTTATTAATTTTAAAAATATTTTAATTGGTAAAAAAAGAGCTACAAATACATTTAATAATCTTAGATTTAATTTATTACTGTATTATAACATTATAATAAGTATAATTATAATAAATATATACATTTTTATATAATATAAATATAATAAATTATTTATATATATATTTATATATATTATATATATATTATATATATATATACTGTTATTATTATAATTATAATAATATTAGATACATTTGACTATATTCAAGAAAGGGGTTTTTTTTGGTTGTTTATTTTTGTTTATGACTAATCTTACAAAATCGTGTAAAATTTAATTTAATCTGATTGTGACCTCAAAATAAAAAAAAGGTTTATCGTAAGCTATTATACAAAAACAAGCTAAAAACAACAAATAAATAATTTATTAATAAATTATTAAATAAATATTTATAATAAATATTCCTTTAGATTTAATAAATATTTATTAATGTAATATTATTAAATAACTAAATAAATTTGGCACACCTTTTTATTGTGTCTTTAGTGCTTTGTAATTTAATCATTTATTAACAATATTTATTTCTTTATTATTTTATTTCTTTATTTATTTTTATTACATAGGCTACAGCATGTGGTAACTACAAGCCATGTGACAGACAGCAGATGTAATACTGCCCCTCATTTTAGAGCTTTGAAATTATATGTTTAATATTTGACTCATTTTCAAGGCAAAAACTGAGAAATGTCAAGGTTTCGAGCAAACTTTGTTTTTCTGTGCGTAGAAATCCTCTGGAGCAGTGTTTAAGTCAGGAATTAATTCCGAGGTCTGAACACAAGATCTGATTCCTGCCATGGATTTCCCTCCTTGATGCCTCCCTGATCTCAGCGATACCCCTCACCTAATCGCTTAAAACACAATCCCCCGTTGAAGCTCAGAGATCCATCAGGTAATCCTCTCCGCCGTTTGAGCCACTCGTCTCAGTGCTGGAGGACGGTTTCACGCCCGGATGCTTATTTGATTAGCAGAACCGAGAGCTTACAGCACTAAAGCATGAGCCACGTCTCTCTGTGCTAAACCCTGTTCCAATTCAGATACAAGGACACGACATATGCCCCGTGTGAGGCGGTGAAAAGTTTGTCATCTTCCTTCAGTGGTTTCATGAATCCACTCAGACATTCTGGCCTGAGGGAGAATAGCTCAGTCCGCTTCGGTCATTCAGATGGTGCGATATTGATTTCTGCAAACAGCAGCTGATTTACAGATAGATTCAGCCAGCACTTGTTGTGTAACTGTACTGAAATACAGAGACTTCTGAGCCTAGCATGGCTTCTTCTTCATTGTCTCTTCAGGATGATCACCTACTCAGATTAGTTGAAGAAAAACAAGACTAGTAACTAGCTAGTTTTATTTAATTATATTTACTTATTTATCCAGTTGTTATTATTATTATGCTGGTCTATATAACTATTATGATAGTCCTATTGACTAGCATGCTAACTGAACTAACCCTGTTAGTATAAATAGCTAATTATTAATTAGTTAATTTTCCAGTTAAATCAGTTCCTCTGGATAGTGTGTACACTATGTTGCCAAAAGTTTTGGGACACCCCTCCAAATCATTGAATTCAGATGTTGTTTTTTAGGAGTTAGTTCCAGTGAAAGGAACTCTTAATGCTTCAACATACCAAGACGTTTTGGACAATTTCATGCTCCCAACTTTGTGGGAACAGTTTGGGGATGACCCCTTCCTGTTCCAACATGACTGCACACCAGTGCACAAAGCAAGCTCCATAAAGACCTGGATGAGAGAGTTTGGTGTGGAGGAACTTGACTGGCCTGCACAGAGTCCTGACCTCAACCTCATAGAACACCTTTGGGATGAATTAGAGCGGAGACTGCGAGTCAGGCCTTCTCATCCAACATCAGTGCCTGACCTCACAAATGTGCTTCTAGAGGAACGGTCAAAAATTCCCATAAACACACTCCTAAACCTTGTGGAAAGCCTTCCCAGAAGAGTTGGAGCTGTTATAGCTGCAAAGGGTGGAACAACTCCATATTACATTCATGTGCATGTAAAGACAGATGTCCCAAAACTTTTGCCAAGTGTATCTATGGGGCATTCTAGTGATGAACTAGGGCATGGCTTATTTGATTGACAAGCTGTCAAAAATCTGTTGTGTATTATATAGCATGTACGCCAAATCTTATACTATACCTTGGATATTTAAAGATCTTCTACTATATAGTGTTGTGTTGAATAATTGTTGATAGATTGTCAATCAAATAAATAAGAAATTACTAACCTAGTTCATGGAATAAAAAAAACAACCTCTATATTTGCAGCTATATTCACAATGGGATGAAGTCATGTTGAATTTCTTGATTAATTTGCATTTACTGGTTGTTATATGTTAATGTTATCGTTTCTATAGTAACAGCATACACAGTGATGTATGGTGTGTGCAGCTACTGATGTGATAAAGTAGTCTTTAAATTTGGGTTAGTTTGGCTTTTTATGAAACTCTGAGTTATAAAACTCTATGAAGCAGGGTCTTTTACAGCATTAACTCCTCAAACGTGTACAGTGTGAAAAGATGTAGTGTTAGAATGATGTGGCTAGTTGCTTAGCAACAGACCCCCAATCAGAAACTGTACAGTGCGTGAAAACTTCATATCAGGTGAAATACCAGGACGTAGCTGAACATCACTTAACAAAAACGGCTTGTTAAATAGAGACAGGAGGCAAAACACTGAACATCACAGAATTGCGTGCCGTAGTGTGGGGGAAACAGGCTACACTTAAAAATAAGCGGAAGTCGAATATCAACAAACAAACGGCTGGTCGACTAAACAACAAACAATAAACAACAAAAGGGCAAAAAAAGCTGATGAAGCTGTGAAAGATAACAGAACCTGCTTGGGGCAGAAGCATAAACCTGAACTTTTTTTTCTCACTGATGTCGAGCCATTATTTAAATCGGTCACACGCTGGATTTATTCAATCAGGGTTGCTGATGTGCAAATATGCAAATGAGAAGAAGGTGAAGGCGGGGTTTAGGGATGTAGAGTGTTAAAAGTCAGATTATTAAGAGCCAGGATTCTGTGTTAACCCCGGGAAAAGTAGGAACAGTGTGAAACCTCCAACTACATAAACACAGGATTCTGTTTAGGGCAGTGCACTAGGACCCAGGGGAAATATTTCATGTGGTATGAAAACCCCTTCAGAGGCTGGTGAGGGAAAGATCATTTATAGCTTCTACTTGTTTTCCCCTTACACAGTGGCACACAGCGTTTCATTCTTTACTTCACAAATGCACTGTTCGGTATGTGTTTATCCCCTGGATAAACATTTGTTGCTGTTACACAAGCTGTAGTCGTCTTAGGAAGAGTTCTACATTTACAGGATTACCCCATCAGAGCAGAAAGTTCTGGCACTCGAGCTAGTCGATTATAGATAGCAAGCTCAATAGCAGCATCTTCTGGTTAATATTAGCAGCACTGTTTTTCATTCTCCAAAAATAATATTTTCTAGACATAATGACTAAATAAATAACAAAAATCAAATAATACTATCAGAGTATGTAGGGATTATTGTTGCTATATAAAGTAAAAACCTTTCAATGAAATTCATTTCTTTGAAAAAAGAAAAATCCTGAAAAAAGAATTATCATCACACCTCAAATCTAAATTTTAGGGCCCTAAATTGACCCGTAATCGAGCTCATGGATAAAAAAATACCTGTTCACTTTGCACAATTGTTCCCATAATTCAATCATTAATTACAAAAAAAGAGCACTAACAAATGAGGAAAAAAAGCTGAGTCTGAGAGTGTATTCCTTCTTTAAGTAGTGAAACAGCGTGCCAAGGAAACTGCACATAGTCTCCAGTGGAGAGAGCACTTTCAATGCCATCAATGTGCACAACGTATTCAAATCTAATTTCTGAAATTAGAAATGCACTCTTGCCAAGCTAATGACATTCTCAGTCAGCCAGACCGGACCGGGCCGGACCAGACCGGAGCACCTCTTGCGCTTGGCAGAAAGGCTACACTTTTTTTCTTTTTTTTTCCCTGAAAGTGCATTTTTCAGACTTTAATGTCAAACTGGGAAGACAAGTTTAAGTACTTAAAGTGTCATAAGATGTCTGATGTCCAGCTTTTCTACAGCAGGAACTGACTCGGTACACTGCTGCTGCTTTTGTCTCTTCCATCATGTAAATAAAACTGACTCAACTGTATGCATGGTTATTGGCATAATTTGGCTTTTGTGCTGTTTTATTTAAAAAATGAACCTTGCACTTTGATTAATCATGTACAATGACATCATGCAGGTAAAATAAAAGTAGTGTTAGGGTTGAAATATGAAAAAATACACAGTATAGTATGAAAAAAAGAACATCATGGTGAAATTCGAGTGCTACAGTATGATGTTTCGACATAAATCATGAATAAATTTATTCTTATGATTTTGTATCTGATGCTAAACTCCTCAGGTGTCAAAAGATGCACCTGACCCTTTCAGACATAACGTCCAAACGTAAAAGACGGTCAATGTGCCATTACTCTTTTGCTCTCCAAACAATTTCCCCAATGCTGTAGGTCTTGGTATGTTTTTCTACACAAAATCCTATTTGTTCATGTGCAAAATTTCCCACAGTGACACCTTTTTTTGACTGAAAAACACATGAATAATTTAGCCTATTGTATGTCCAGTATGTCCCACTATGTCACTTTATGACTGCATTAATCCACATTGTTCAGAGTTTATTATTATTTTTAATTGCTTTAAGCACATGAATAATCTTACTGTGAGGGGGCTCCGCCGGAGGCGGAAGTGGCCGGACCCTATTTGCCGAGCAGGCGATAGGGGATGAGCAATGACGGGGACAGGCAAAGAGTTCGGCAACGTGATGTCAGTAATCCACAGCGTATAATCCAATAGGAAGAGACAGAAACGGAAGTCAATAAACAGTCCGGGTTGAAAAGCCAATAGCAGATATATCCGAGATAATCCAAAAGCGAAACCAGAAAACAGTCCAGGTTATACACAAAAGGCAGTCTGAAAAACGCACGAGGCAAATGCTTGGTACGTCCCATGAGGAAAGATACTTCGTGACGTGCAGGAAGTGCGCACCGTATTTAAGCCCGGCGCGCAACCCGGAAGTAATCTCAAAAGATGGGCGAGAGCTCCCTTTTCGTGGGCAGCTCTCGGGCGGGTCGTGACAGAGCCCCCCCCTCTAGGAACACCTCCTGAGGTTCTACGCCGCGGACGCTCCCTCGGACGCGGAGTAGGCTTGTTCGGGTGGTCGCGGTGGAAGTCCTCTGTGAGGGAAGGATCCAGGATGTCGACAGGGGTTCACCCACGAATGCTCCTCGACGCCGTACCCCTCCCAGTCCACGAGGTACTGAAGCCGCGATCGAACCCACCTGGAGTCCAGAAGAGCACGTACCCAGTACGCCGGAGACCCCTCAATGTCCAGAGGTGGTGGTGGCTCCCCGCCGTCCGTAACTCCCCCAGCCGAAGGATGCGCAGGCTTAAGAAGAGACACATGAAATGTAGGACAGATGCGATATGCCGCCGGAAGCTGCAGCCGATACGCCACCGGGTTGACCTGATGAATGATCTTTGAACGGCCCGATGAACTTGGGGCTGGGTTTGCGGCACGGCAGTTTAAGGCGGAGGTTCCGCGTGGACAGCCATACCTTCTGTCCCACCTGGTAGGAAGGGTGTGGGCGGCGACGCCGGTCGGCCTGTATCCTCTGTCTACGCACTGCCCACTGAAGTCACACATGGGCCCTCTCCCAGACCTCTTGGCTCCGCCAGTACCACTCCTCCACCGCTGGGACATTGGAGGGTTCCCCCAACCAGGGGAATAGAGGTGGCTGGTATCCCAGCACGCACTGAAAGGGCGTCAGGCCCGTAGAGGAGTGGATGAGAGAGTTCTGGGCGTACTCAACCCAAGTCAGAAACTCACTCCACCGTTGCTGCTCCCTGCTACAGTAGGACCTGAGGAACCAACCGATCTCCTGGTTGAGTCATTCCGCCTGCCCATTTGACTGGGGGTGATACCCGGGAAACCCGGCTTTTATACCCGGTCATGCACATATCAATCCCCACACCCGGGAGGTAAACTGTGACCCCCGGTCTGACACGATTTCCTCAGGCAGGCCAAAGTTCCGGAACACGTGCAGGAACAAAGCCTAAAGCAGTTTGCATGGCCAAAGGCAACCCCTTGAGGGGGATCAGCTTACATCCCTTGGAAAAGCGATCCACTACCACCATTACTGCAGTATAGCCTCCTGAGTCTGGCAGGTCCATCAGAAAGTCCACTGACAGGTGAGACCAGGGGTGTCGAGGAATCGGGAGAGGCTCCAGCAGCCCCTCCGGGAGTTGACGACTGGTCCGTGCCTGAGCGCACATGGAGCATGCCCGAATGTGCCCCTCCACATCCGAGTTCAGAGAGGGCCACCAGAACCGACGGCGGACGAGCTGTGTGGATCGCCGAATCCCCGGATGACCTGAGCTGGGGGCTTCATGTACCCACTGCATCACCTGCAGGCGAAACTGCGGCGGCACGAAGATCGTAGTCGGCGGACAACCAGCAGGGAGGGGGATCTTTGGCGTAAGCACGCTGGATCTCCTCCATGAGGTTCCACAGAACCGGGGCCAGAATGGCGGTGGCAGGCAGGATGGGCTCGACCAGTATGGGCTTGTTCGCAGTCTTGAATTTCCGGGAAAGAGCATCCGCCTTGCCGTTCTTGGACCCAGGGCGGTATGTCACCATGAACTGAAAGCGGGTAAAGAACAAGGCCCACCTGGCCTGCCGCGGGTTCAAGCGCTTGGCGCCACGAAGGTACTCCAGGTTGCGATGATCGGTGAGTACCTGGAATGGGTGACGCGCTCCCTCCAGCCAGTGATGCCACTCCTCCAGCGCTGCCTTGATCGCAAGCAGCTCCCTGTTGCCTACATCGTAATTGGCCTCTGCGGCCGTCAACTTCCGCGAATAGTACGCACATGGGTGAAGATTCCCTGGTTCGCCATGACGCTGAGAAAGTACAGCCCCGAGACCGCTACTGGAGGCGTCTACCTCCACCACAAACGGTAAGTCAGGATCCAGGTGTCGCAGAATGGGGGCCGTGGTGAAGCAGTCCTTTAGCTGCTGGAAGGCCGCCCGGGCCTGGTCTGTCCAGGCCAATCTCTTGGGCTTCCCCCTTAGAAAGAGACGTCAACGGGCCTGCTACAGAGCTGTAGTTCTGTATGAACCGCCTGTAGAAGTTTGCAAAACCCAGGAAACGCTGCAGCTCCCGGACCGTAGTGGGGGCAGGCCAGTCCGTGACCGCCCAGGGCCTCGACTGCGTCCATCTCCACGCCCCGTCGTGAGATCACGTAGCCCAAGAAGGTCACCGTGGTCTGGTGGAACTCACACTTCTCCAACTTCACGTACAGGTGATGCTGCTGCAGCCGGGATAGCACCTCCCGGACGTGTAGCACATGTTCCTCCGGGGAGGTGGAGTACACGAGGATATCATCAATGTACGTGATGACCCATTTCCCCAGCAGGTTTTGAAACACCCCGTTAATGAGGGCTTGAAAGACTGCGGGAGCATTGGTGAGGCCGAAGGGCATTACTCGGTACTCATAGTGGCCGTGAGTTGTGTGGAACACGGTCTTCCATTCATCCCCCTTGCGAATCCGAACCAAGTTGTAGGCACTTCTGAGATCTAGTTTAGTAAAAATCCTCGCCCCCCTCAACTGCTCCAACGCTGGGGGGAGAAGGGGCAGAGGATAGGGGTACGGAACGGTAATGGCATTCAGTCCCCGATAGTCTATACATGGGGCGCAAGCCTCCATCCTTCTTACCCACGAAGAAGAACCCTGCCACCGCCGGGGACGTGGAAGGCCGAATGTGGCCCGCTGCCAGAGTGGTCTCTATGTACTCCTCCATAGCCTTAGACTCCGGTAGCAAAAGGGGGTAGACCCGCCCCCTAGGGGGAGAGGCGTTCGGCAGCAGGTCAATAGCACAATCCCAGGGTTGATGCGACGGCAGCCGAGCCGCCCTCTCCTCGCTGAATACCTCCCGGAATTCCGCGTAAGCTATCAGAAGGTGACCAGGAGTAGCAGGGAACATTTCCGTCATGCAAGAGGTCCTGTATTGCCTAGATACCTGGTCCCGAAGACACCTCTCTAGGCAGGCGGGTGACCAGCGTACCAGCTCCCCCGAACGACAGGAGATTTGGGGATCATGACGCCGGAGCCACGGGAATCCCAAGATCATGGGGTTAGCCGGTGAGGAGGTGACAGAACGCCAGACGCTCCTGATGAAATAGACCCACTCGGAACTCCAGCAGTTCGATCTGACGTTTGAGATAGCCCTCCCCAATCGGCTGACTGTCAATGGCCGTAATCTTGTACGCCGTAAGATGGCATGCAGGGAAAGGTGGGGATCCCGAGTTTCTCCACCAACGCCCCGTCGATCAGATTGACGGCCGCCCCAGAGTCAATTAGTGCTGGGACAGAGACACAGTGATCAGACAAACTCAGTGACACCGGAACCAACAAACTGAAGAAAAGCGAACTGCCACCCACCTGTGCTGATGAAGACTTTTCTGGGCACCGGGGACTCAGATGTCCAGAGGCCCTGCAGTTATAGCACAGCCTCATCTGGCCTCGCTGTCGATGCACCTGCTCCGTCAATCTAGATCTCCCCAGCTGCATGGGTTCGGGAGCCTCTTCCCTGGAACTAGGGTAATCCGGCCACGTCCAGGGGCGGACTGTGGCAGAACGTGATGTCCCTGCCTGGTGTTGGCACATAAGATTGTCCAAGCGAATAGCTGTGGCTACGAACTGGGATAACGTGGTGGCCTCTACGCGACACACCAGCTCCGTCTGGAGTTTGGGGTTCAGTCCAGCACGAAACACAGCCCACAATAACACGTCGTTCCACCCCGACTGGGCCGCCAGGGTGTGAAACTTAATAGCGTAGTCCACCGCGGCGTCAGAACCCTGGCGTAGCTCCATGAGCTGAAGGGAGATGTCCTTGCCCCCCGCGGGGTATTCAAACACCTCCCAAATCATGCCCATGAAGTACAAAAACGACGACCTAATGTGAGGGTCGGCGTCCCACACCGCGGAAGCCCACTCCAAGGCCCTCTTGTCAATAGAGACATCACAAAAGCACACTGGGTCTGTTCCTCTCGATACATCCCCGGCTGGTGCGAGAAAAACACCTCGCATTGCCGCAAAAAGCCCCGACAGCAGCAGAGCCATCAAACTTATCAGGCAAAGCTAGGCGGGGTGACTCACCGCGTGCTGCAGGCGGATCCCGTGGTGTGGCGATGCTCACGCTGTGTAGCTGGTCTTGCAGCGCTTCCACCTGGTCTTGATAGGAGCGTATAATTGCTCCTTGCTGCACTATGATGTCACGAAGCTCCGCTGGATCCGTGATAGGCGGAGTATTCTGTGAGGGGGCTCCGCCGGAGGCGGAAGTGGCCGGATCCATTCGCCGAGCAGGCGATAGGGGACGAGCAATGACGAAGTCAGGGACAGGTAAAGAGTTCAGCAACGTGATGTCAGTAATCCACAGCGTATAATCCAATAGGAAGAGACAGAAACGGAAGTCAATAAACAGTCCGGGGTCTCAAAAGACGGGTCTCAAAAATAATCTCAAAAGACGGTCGAGAGCTCCCTCTCGCGGGCAGCTCTCGGGTGGGTCGTGACACTTACACAGTCATTTGTTTGTGTTCACAGTTAATGTTTACAGTTTTTTGTTTGTTAGAGCTTTGTTAGAGAGAGATGTGTGCACTGTGTCTGTGTAGGAGTGTACATCTCCAGCGGCATTCTATATTGATGCTTAAAACACAATTTGCAAAGAAGTGTACTACTGTAGCACATTTCATCATATACAGATGCTTGAAGCTCTTTATTCACATGACAAAAGATTACGTAAAACAAACATGATGATGATGATGATGATGATGATGATGATGAGTCTTCTTCTTCTTATTATTATTATTATACATACTAGTTGTTGTGTTATTATTATTATTATTATTATTATTATTATTATTATTATTATTATTGTGTTTATTTGTTTTTGTTATTTTATTTATTACTTTCTAATTATTTTTTGCAATTATTTTAAAATAATTATTATTATTTTAAATAAAATAAAAAATTAAAAAATAAAATTAATGTTGTAATGCTATATATCTTATTCAAAGATTTAAATATTTCAAATCCATTCAAAAATATTTATGTAGTTATGTAACTTATTTATTCATCTGGACAAAAAATGAAAACCTTGAAATAAAATAATTTATTTATCTAGTTAGTTAGTTAATTAGTTATTTATTTAGCTAGTTATTTGTTTGTTTATTTATGTATTTAATTATTCTGTAACTGCGTTAATGCTGTACATGCTACATACCATATTGCTATATAAATGTATTTCATTACTATTTAAACCTTAAATCTTTGTGAATTTGTTTATAATTTTTTTTTTCAGATATAATAATTATCTTCTTTATGGATAATATTACTTTAATCATGCATTAAAACACAAAAAGATTGGTTTGTAGGTGTATATAAGTGATATTGTGGGGGGAGGGCCATGTTACATGCGATTTAAAATAATAATAATAATAATAATAATGATAATAATGATAATAAATTGGTAGTTTAATGATTAAGGTGTTGGATTTCTGATCAGAAGGTTGTGAGTTTGAACCCCAGGTCCAGCAAGCTGCCACTGCTGGGCCCCTGCGCAAGACCCTTAACCCTCAATTGCTCAGTTAAAATGAAATGAAGATAAAATGAGATAAAATGTAAGTCACTCTGGATAAATGTGTCTGCCAAATGCTGTAAATGTAATAATAATAACTGCATTTGATTCCGGTTTCCTGCTTGCATGCTCGCACATCAGTTTATCTGAGCAGCTTATTCTTCTTCCATGCTGAACTTGAACAATGACATCATTTATGTGCCAATTACAATAATGAGTCGATTCTTGCCTTCTCGCCCATCAGCTTCTAGGGTGTTATATTTACAGAGGCATCGTACTGGCTAGCGACTGCTATGTGGAGAAACCGGATTAGCCGATTGAAATGTTCCTGTTTCTGTTTGAAAGCCACAAGCCTGAGTTTAGGCACGGATACATCATCATAAACATATAATACTTCCTAGACGTGTTAATGTTAATAATATGGGAAATTTATTTAATGGTAATCATGAACACATCACAGTGATCAGTTTAACTCTGTCGATCATGCTGGGATTTTATTCAGTAGATTTCCTTATACTTCCTGAAACTGATTTCTGATTAATGAACAGAACTAAATGGATGTGTACTTGCATGTACTGAAAGCTCACACAAACTAGAAGTCTAAAAAACAAACATGAACCTAAAACAAACAGGAAAAACATGTAGAGAAAATATCAGCACCATGACGATCATGTGTACATTAAATGACAGCAGGAACTTTGCCTCTAGGACCCTTAGAAAGAGATATGCGTGTGTGTGTGTGTGTGTGTGTGTGTGTGTGTGTGATTTAAGTAAAATTGAAAGTATCTCAGTTAACCTCGTAGCAAAACCCCTTGTTCTCCATTTAGTGTTTGCACGCCTTCAAATTCCAGTTTGAACGATTTGTTGATCCGACTTTCTTTTTATTTTGTTGTGTTCCAGCACATTATTTAAAACATGGCTTAATAAAATGATTCAAACTTCAATTGATTGGTCAATCCGGGCTTCATTCTGACTGTTCATTAATCTACATGCTTAAAAAACTCAAAAATGTCTTGTGCTTCAAATCTTCACAATAAAGGTTCTTAAATGGTTCTTGGTCAGGGTGGATGGTTTTATAAGGAACCCTTAATCATCCATGGAAAGTTCCCATTGCATAGAAGGGTCTTTGTAGTAAATAAAAGGTTCTTTAGACTAGAAAAACGTCCTTTACGGCAAGAAGATAGAAGGGTTCGTTTGAGAAAGGTTCTTTGAGGAACTACAAATGGTTTTTCTGTGGCTTTACTGTGAAAACTACTTCGTGGTTAGTCCTGGAACCTTTATATGAGTGTATTTATCTCTTATTTATGCGTTTATGGACCTTATATATGGAATCATTTTGAAGGGTTCACTGGGAAGAACCCATGTTAGATTGGATTCTTTAATTCCATCTTAGATTGTTGTTTTTAGAATCATTTCTGTTATTATTATTATTATTATTATTATTATTATTATTATTGTTATAGCAAATTCAAACACATAATAAATTGATATCAACAAAAACATCATTGTGTTATGAATAAATTGTATGCAGTGTCGATAACAGCGAAACCCCACCCTCTTTGTTTTAACTATTTATTTTTAACAGGCTCAACTATTTGTTTTACTATAACTACAGTGTTGTGAAAAAGTGTTGGCCCCCTTCCTGATTTCTTATTTTTTTGCATGTTTGTCACACTTTAATGTTTCAGATAATCAAACACATTTAAATATTAGTCAAAGATAACACAAGTAAACACATCATGCAGTTTTTAAATGAAGGTTTTTATTATTAAGGGAAAACAAAATCCAAAACTACATGGCCCTGTGTGAAAAAGTATTTGCCCCCTAGGCCTTATAACTGGTTGGTCCACCCTTAGCAGCAACAACTGCAATCAAGCGTTTTCCATAACTTGCAATGAGTCTGTTACAGCGCTGTGGAGGAATTTTGGCCCACTCATCTTTGCAGAATTGTTGTAATTCAGCCACATTGGAGGGTTTTCGAACATGACCCACCTTTTTAAGGTCATGCCACAGCATCTCAATCAGATTGAGGCCAGGACTTTGACTAGGCCACTCCAAAGTCTTCATTTTGTTTTCTTCAGCCATTCAGAGGTGGACTTGCTGGTGTGTTTTGGATCATCGTCCTGCTGCAGAACCCAAGTTCACAAACCTACCGATCTATCAGTCTGGAAAAGGTTATAAAGCCATTTCTAAAGCTTTGGGACTGATGCGAACCACAGTGAGAGCCATTATCTACAAATGGCGAAAACATGGAACAGTGGAGAGCCTTCCCAGGAGTGGCCGGCCGACCAAAATTACCCCAAGAGCACAGCGACAACTCATCCAGGAGGTCACAAAAGACCCCACAACAACATCCAAAGAACTGCAGGCCTCACTTGCCTCAGTTAAGGTGAGTGTTCATGACTCCACCATAAGTAAGAGACTGGGCAAAAATGGTTTGCATGGCAGAGTTCCAAGACGAAAACCGCTGTTGAGCAAAAAGAACATAAAGGCTCATCTCAGTTTTGCAAGAGAACATCTTGATGATCCCCAAGATTTTGGGAAAATACTCTGTGGACTGACAAGACAAAATTTAAACTTTTTGGAAGGTCTGTGTCCCATTACGTCTGGCGTAAAAGTAACACCACATTTCAGAATAAGAACATCATACCAACAGTAAAATATGGTGGTGGTAGTGTGATGGTCTGGGGCTGTTTTGCTGCTTCAGGACCTGGAAGACTTGCTGTGATAAATGGAACCATGAATTCTGCTGTCTATCAAAACAATCCTGAAGGAGAATGTCCAGCCATCTGTTTGTGACTTCAAGCTGAAGCGAACTTGGGTTCTGCAGCAGGACAATGATCCAAAACACACCAGCAAGTCCACCTCTGAATGGCTGAAGAAAAACAAAATGAAGACTTTGGAGTGGCCTAGTCAAAGTCCTGACCTCAATCCGATTGAGATGCTGTGGCATGACCTTAAAAAGGTGGTTCATGCTCGAAAAGATGAGTGGGCCAAAATTCCTCCACAGCGCTGTAACAGACTCATTGCAAGTTATGGAAAACGCTTGATTGCAGTTGTTGCTGCTAAGGGTGGCCCAACCAGTTATTAGGCTTAGGGGGCAAACACTTTTTCACACAGGGCCATGTAGTTTTGGATTTTGTTTTCCCTTAATAATAAAAACCTTCATTTAAAAACTGCATGATGTGTTTACTTGTGTTATCTTTGACTAATATTTAAATGTGTTTGATTATCTGAAACATTAAAGTGTGACAAACATGCAAAAAAATAAGAAATCAGGAAGGGGGCCAACACTTTTTCACACCACTGTATATCGTTTTCTAAAATACCTCATTCACAAACATGTCATTTAACAACACCTTGCAGTCTGATCTACAACTCCAAAATAAGTTTTATTGCTCTCCAATTGTTGTACATAGAAGCATATGTTATCAAAATGTTCTATCGTCCAAATACAGAACCCTAAGATAGCTCTTTTTTTTTTTTTACAGTGTTTAAAAGTAAATAGAAGCACTTTTACTCTTGATGCTAATTATTAACAATGCTTTTTTTTTTTTTTTAATTCTTTTTCATTTTTATTCAATTTTAGTCATTTATTTAACATCAGCCATAAGAACAAAATTGATCCTGAACTGAATTTAATGTAAAGAAGCCAAATGTGATGAACTTAACTTAACCAAGTCCTGGATTAAATGAAGGCCTAAATTCAGTCCTGATTATTTTATATTTTTCATGCAGAAAGGACATTGTTCATATCACACTCTCCGTGTGTCACCCAGATGAGGATGGGTTCCCTTTTGAGTCTGGTTCCTCTCAAGGTTTCTTCCTAATACCATCTGAGGGAGTTTTTCCTTGCCACAGTCGCCTGAGTCACCTCAGGCTCGCTCACTAGGGAAAATTTTGTCTTACTTCTAGGACTGTTTGTTTGTATGTTTATTGTTTCTTATGTTCTGTAAAGCTGCTTTGAGACAATGCTCTTTGTTAAAAGCGCTATACAAATAAAATTGAATTGAATTGAATTGAATTGAATGTGTCTTTTTTTTATATGGTTTAATATTTGGAGCACATCAATTAATTTCAATTAAATACACTTTTTTAACTCCTTTTCAAAACTACACTGGTGTTTCATTGCACCGGCAGAACAGAAACGGACATCTGGGACGTTTTCAATCAGTGTAAAGAAATGGATGATGATCTGGCTGTGAGTCTGATATAAAATGAGTCTGTTGGCTTTCAGTGTGTTTTAGACGTGTGTTTTTCCCTCTGTTGGATAACCTTACACAGAATTTTACTGGTTGAAGATCAAATCTGAGCTGCTTTTTAGATGAACAAACACTTGTAGTATCTCAGAGAGCAGAAATGGGTTTGATATCAACATTTACTTTTTGTCAATAGAAACATTTGCGTAGGAAAAAAACTAACTTTGGAACTTTTCTATGAATATATTAACCTGTAGTAGGCTAGGAAAAACAGAAATACTTATGAAACAATACAAATACTTAAAAACCTGAGTGTCTACTTTCATATACACCACCACTGTGGAGTGGAACATGACAAAGACATTCGATGCTGAACATGAACACAACAAAACAGGAGCAAATTCCATTTTTTAGTCTCTGGGAAAAAGAGATATGATCTTTAAACTAATTCATACTTTTATTTCATCTTTTCTGAGGGAATCTAACCCAGGAACACTGATCGTGAAGTGGGGATAGATCTTGGAAGCAATGGCTTTAATTCGTATGTCCTTGGTTTGTTTATATCTTTCAGAGAGCCTTCACAGTGTTCTGCCTCATTCCATGCCAAATTCCTCCAGTTTAGCAAAGAAAACCTGTTGTGTGACATTACTCTCAGCCTCTGAGGAAACCGGTTTTTCTTGAGGTGTGACCAGAGTTTAAAACGATTGAATCCGAAGCTAAGTATTCAGACCAGCTGGCATCATGAAGCTTCTAGTGTGCATGTTTCTCCTCGTGCTGTGTAGTGCCTCCGGTAAGACCGTCTTGATTTTCAGTTCAGACTTTCTTTTAATCTTTGTTTGTAGTAGGCAAGATCAGAGCAGAGATAGGTGAGCTGCAGTAGCAATATTAATGACATCAGTTCAGTTTAATGCTAATTGACCATTTAAGGTTTTTTGACAGGGCATAATGACAGTTTTTCCTAAAAAGAAGAAGTTAAAGACAACGTATGAAAATGAAACAGAAATCAAGAATACCCGTGTGAAATATTTGCGTATTTGTCTTTCACATTTGCTTTTATTTTCTACAATCTGTTTTAATTTGTGGTGTTTTTTTTTTTTTTTTTTTTTGCAGTGTATTCTCTGCAATGCTACACATGTGAAAACGGGGATTGTAAAACCCACACAGTTTGTCCTGAACACAGCAACTTCTGCAAAACTGTCTCAACACGTAAGTGCTAAGCTAAATCCTGTCCCAGAATTCTCGTCAGTCTGTAGTATGGAGGATTATATGACTGTCCTGATTGATTGACAGCTCATACGACTGACAGCTGCATCGCATGTTTACATCGATCATGCGCTCGTTCTAGTACGTGATGGTTTCTATAGCAAACGCCTGTTCACGGAGAGTTGTATGGTGGACGTGCTATACCTAATAAAATGTCATTATTAAATGTGTAGCAGCTTCCTGCTACAAACGTGTAGGTAACGTTTAAGGAAGGAGTCTCCAGTGTCACAGGAAAGTTTTTCATTTCTTATGAAACTGACAAGCTGCATTTTCTTTGTTGTCTTATTACTTTAAGAGGGGAAAAGCGAGACTATTTGTAGCTGCTAGGATATAGCGATATTATCAAATATATCAGTATAAACAGTTTGAAAATACAATCTGACCTCCTTTATATATTATATAAAGAGAAAAAAAAGAATTTTCAGCAAATTGCTGTGGTATAAAAAGAATAGAGTGCTTGTTATTACTTTTATTTTCCTTATATTCATTGTTTTATTCCTTATATATAATGTGCACACATCAGAAGATTTAATGATGTTTATATATATATATATATATATATATATATATAGGTGTTATTTCTTTTTATTTTATTGTTTTTACTATATTTTATATAGTATCGATTCAATTCAATGTTATTTATTTCTATAGCATTTTATAACAATGGATACTGTCTCAGAGCAGCTTTACAGAAGTATAGTATAGTTTATAGTTTTATATTCTATATATTTATAGTCTATATTTCAAAGCTCACTACTTTCCTTTGTCGCCTTTTAGCCGATGTATTCACTCGGACCTGTGAGGAGTTCTGCGTGCCCGGAGTGGACACCTTCTGCTGTCAGGAAGATCTGTGCGGCTGACAAGCAGCTCATCATAACGATGTAGCTTTAAAAGAATACGATACTCTAATTAAAAATCAATATACTCATAATTACTGACTTCAGTGATTTAAATGTATAAATAAAGGTCTAACAACCTTATCTGTGTGTGTGTGTATTCTTTTTCTTTCTTTCTTTCTTTCTTTCTTTCTTTCGTTCTTTCTTTCTTTCGTTCTTTCTTTCTTTCTTTCTTTCTTTCTTTCTTTCGTTCTTTCTTTCTTTCTTTCTTTCTTTCTTTCTTTCTTTCTTTCGTTCTTTCTTTCTTTCTTTCTTTCTTTCGTTCTTTCTTTCGTTCTTTCGTTCTTTCTTTCTTTCGTTCTTTCTTTCTTTCTTTCTTTCTTTCTTTCTTTCTTTCTTTCTTTCTTTCTTTCTTTCTTTCTTTCTTTCTTTCTTTCTTTCTTTCTAAGGGATATTGTCACAAAGCATTAAAGGAATAAATAAATTCAGAAAATGAAAAGACAAATTTGAAATTTATCCCTAATGAGCAAGCCAGAAATGACAAACCTTTTTGTTTGTTAATGAGTACTTCATAAAATATATTCTTTAAATTTCTAATTCTGATTGAATGATCAGATGTAGATTAAGCTCCGCCCACACTGACTGAGGGATGTCTGTCACAGGGCAAAATCTGTGTGTGCGTGTGTGTGTGTGTGTGTGTGTGTGTGTGTGTGTGTGCATGTGAGTGAGTCTCTGTGTGTGTGTGTGTGTGTGTGTGTGTGTGTGTGTGTGTGTGTGTGTGCATGTGAGTGAGTCTCTGTGTGTGTGTGTGTGTGTGTGTGTGCATAGTAGGAACATTATTTGCAAAGGTGTTGAACTAGAATGAACATCATATTAATGTAATAATTATTTTAGTGACTTAATTAGTTCTCAGTAATTAATTTAGCAATAAATTATTACAACTGACCTTCCTAATGATGTTTTGTTTATTGACTGATATTTTAATGGTTTAAAATATCCGACTGTTGCTCCACCCACACCCTGGCATCCAGGCACGATCATTTTCCTGACCACAGAAATCCCAACCGAATAAAAACAAAAGAATAAAATGTAATACAGCTTGTTTATGTTACTAATTTACACACGTGCTTGTAAATTAAAGACCTGGTGTTTTTTTAGGAGTCAATGTTCACGTGACTTCCTGTGTTCTACTCACTTATTTAACAGCATATTCATTTGACTGGCGTTAGAATTACCTAGAAACATGAATGGCTTGATTTATTTACTTCACGTAACCTTTGTTTATTTTGAATGTGATGCAATTAAGAATAATTAGAATTGTAATTAAGGTGTGTGCTACAGGAAAGACCTGAGAGGAACACAAAACAAAACTCCTCCAGCACACACAACAGAGGTTTTATGTCATATGTCAGTTTATTGTCAAAAGAAAGAGTTAAAGCAAAGAAGTGCAGGTTGGGTGTCATAGAATGAGACGGAGAAAAGGTTAGTAAACTTTTCGCCGCTCTGACTGAACAGTACAATGGCCTTTTTCATCATCTTTAATTTCAGATTTCAGTCATTTTTATTTGGCAGATTCTTTTATCCGAGCTGATATTTTGAGGCAGGAAACACTTGAGGTGTTGAGGCTTGATCAGAAGGCCCGGCAGTAGCAGTACTGGGATGTGAACTCACAACCATTCCATTGTCTGTACCGCTGCGCCTATTTCAGGTGTCATCGGGCATCAAGGCAGGATACACCCTGGACGGAGTGATAACCTATCGCAGGGCACACACACACACACTTAATTACTGAGTCACTGCTGCTAGTATGCTACATAATACTTGCTAACTCTAAAGGCTCTACTGATGCGCATGCTTTCATTTTTGGTTGCACCTTCAAGTTTTGGTGTTTGTTCTTTATCTGTGTT
Source organism: Hemibagrus guttatus (assembly GCA_033459395.1). Taxonomy (NCBI): domain Eukaryota; kingdom Metazoa; phylum Chordata; class Actinopteri; order Siluriformes; family Bagridae; genus Hemibagrus; species Hemibagrus guttatus. The sequence goes on from JAUCMX010000011.1 coordinate 21,895,187, forward strand.
TTATGCACAAATATGCTTCATGTCAGTATGAACCAAGTAGCAAGCCTGACCTCACAAAAAAACTGTCTCATGAAGCTGAGACAATTACAGGAGCAAGAGTGGAGTAACCAGGCAGGAGAGCTCATCTGCATTGGCCTTATGAAATATAAGCTAATGTCAGACACTGGAAACAAAGTCCTGCAAGGCCAGGAACCACTTGGAGATACAGCTCATATTATCTAATCAGAGGTGACAGAGACCACCAGGTGAAGCAATAGCAATGGTCTTCCTACAAAACTGCTTCAATTGCACTTCCAGATGTGTCCAGCTGCAGGATTACAAATTGTTGGAGGTTTGGGTTAATGAGCAATGGCTTTGAGGTTAGAAAAGCTATATTTTGTTGAATGATAGATTTCACCAGGACTTCAAGTTCTTCCAGAGGGTCGCAAAAGACCACATTGGATCTTATTTGATAACTTCCTTGGGTTCCTTCAGGAACCATCACTACATGTGGTCACTCCAATATAGGTGGTTTGCAGGACAACAGCATTGTTTACATTAAGTGTTACTGAAAGACTGTAGGAACATTGTGAAGACCGAAAGCCTGGACTAGGTGTTGTAGAAAGTGGTCTTGCAATGGGTTTTCAGAGAGAGGGACACCTACAAGTCCAGCATTTCATATAACTTCTGCTCTTGTATGTTATGGCTCTCAAAACCTGAGATATTCTGAAGGTCAGCGTTTCTTGGTTAAATTATGAATGTATGGTTTCAAGAGCATGGATAATCTCAGGATATCTGTGTGTGTGTGTGTGTGTGTGTGTGTGTGTGTGTGTGTGTGTGTGTGTGTGTGTTTGGGTCAGATCAGTGTCTGGGTAGATATAGGTCAAGAGACAGGGAGTCACATGACCAGATTACTCCAAATGTACTCCAGAAATCATTTGATGGTATAAATGGAAATAACCACATGCACTGGAAACTGTAACCATTTGTCCAGAAATTAGTAATACACACACACACACTGCTTCATTTTCCTTGTCACATTCACTACTGGGCAGAGAAAGATTTAAGCAGTGATGGCCTCAATCTGTTGAACTGATGCAGCACTTCTGTGAGTTTACAGGAAATGACCAAATTTGCAAAAGCAGTTCAAAGAATTGGGGCTCTTTCACTGATTAAGACCAAATGTGCGTGAGAGAGAAATGTGATACTGAAAAGGAAGACATTGCAGAAGTGAAATGATGAAATGGGAGTTACTGTAGATCTGCATGCACTCAATTACACTGTTAGATTGGACTTTTTCTAATAATCACCATTCATGAAAATAAGAGCGTGAGCTGTGTTTCTGTAGTATACAATTAGTCAACAACTTGATACTGAAACAACCTGTATAAAATATAAAGCCTGTTTCCAGGACAGGAACATGTGGTCTAGACATTTGTAGAAATGACAAAAGCATCACCATGATGTGTAATTTCTGGTTTCTCAACGTCACACATCACTTCAGTTCATGAATAAAGATATTTATGTGACAGGTATTTATTTATTTATCTGTCTGTTTATTTATTTATTTATTTATTTATTTATTTATTTATTTATTTATTTATTCATGTATTTATTTGTGTAATCATTTATTAATTTGTTAACTAATAACTTTAAATATTAAATCACTTTAACTTTAATCATAAATAAATTTAAATCATAATAATACATTTTTAATCCTTCTCTCTCAGATATTATTGTTGTTTGTGATATTTTCTAATAAATTTAGTTTGTGTTATTTTCCTAAATATAAAACGTCTAGTAGCCTAATATATGATCCTGACCTGGTGGTTACTACTTTTTTTGTCTATTCATATTTATACTTATATTAGTTTATTTTGTACAATTTTGTGTATTTGCATTTGGTTACATCCCTTATAACTACTGAGCACCTTTAGAATAAAGGGTGCCAATAATTCTGAAGGCTTGTTTATTACTCTGTAAAGACAGGGCTTGTGTAATAATGTTTGCTAATCCTTGAGCAGAAATGTCCCTGCCCATTTGTTGGATTATGTGACAGATTTTGTTCAGTGTTAATCTGTGGAACAGCAGGCAACCTGGACAGCTTCTTACATCAGCACTCAGTTTCTACACATCCATCATATCAGTCATCCTCTGAAGAACAGCTCCAGCATGAATCTCTTCTGTTTCTCTCTGGTAAGACCTCTGGCTCTGCTTCCTTGGATTGATGGATTGACGGACGGATGCATTAGCTAGTGTCTTTTTTTTTAAAATTGTGCTTCTCTGATGAACTGTCCCTATTGTATTGTAATGTTTAAGAGGTCTTATTCATGAAAGGGGTCATAATGAGAAAATACTTCAGAGCTGCATCTATATATCGAAAAATGGATTCAAAATCAGTCTGAAAATTGCTTGAGCCGACATTTCTCAAAACAAAGATTAGCATAATTGTTAGTCTTTTAGACTGTCTTTGAATACCAAAAAAAGTATACCAGGTGATGGACATTTGTCAGATTTCTGAACCCTGATTATCCCATCATGCACCATGGAATCGAAGGGGACAAGTCGATTTGTCCAAGTTTTCTCACTTCTCTAAATACGCTAGTCTGTACACTTGATACACTTGATAAACTTTAAAGAAGTGTACATTAAATATAAATAAAGCCCTAGAGCATTTTTTTTATTTTTGCATCTATATGTCTACATATAGTATATGTCTACATAATACTACATTTATTATGAATTTTGTCCATAATGCTACATCTAGATTGGATTAAGTGTAGGTTAGATTAGATTACATTAGATTCAACATTATTGTCATTGTGCAAAGTACATGTACAAAGCCAATGAAACCGCAGTTAGCATCAAAACCAGAAGTTCAATTCAATTCAATTCAGTTTTATTTGTATAGCGCTTTTAACAAGAAGCATTGTCTCAAAGCAGCTTTACAGAACATAACAAACAACAAACATACAAACAGTCCTAGATGTCAGACAAAATTTTTCCTAGTGAGCAAGCCTGAGGTGACTCAGACAACTGTGACAAGGAAAAACTCCCTTAGATGGTATTGGTAGGAAACCTTGAGAGGAACCAGACTCAAAAGGGAACCCATCCTCATCTGGGTGACACCGGAGAATGTGATATGAACAATGTCCTTTCTGCATTTATGTATAGTCAATTGTGTGATGCAGATACAGCATGTGTAGAATGTTATGTGTAAATTAATTAGGAGGTTGTTGTCATCGGCATAAGGTTGGCAATGTTGCTTTGAATAGCCCAGTCCTCACAAAGCAGGTCCATCTCTGGATGCCACTGGAGCTGGCACAATCTCTATACGTCTCGGGATGGGTAGAAGAAGGGAAACAAATGGAAAGTAATTAGCGTAGATGCTGTTCATAATATTAGCAGGCACTAGATGATAATGTGCATTTAATCAGATGTATTGGAGTACAAGGTTATCAGATGTATTAAATGTATGCCTGGATAAAGAGATATGTCTTTAGTCTACGTTTGAACTGGGAGACTGTGTCTGAGCCCCGAACACTGTCAGGAAGACTATTCCAAAGTCTACCGCTTATCCAAACTATACTCAGGTCACAGGGAGCCTGTGCCTATCTCAGGCATCATTGGGCATCAAGGCAGGATACACCCTGGACAGAGTGCCAACCCATCGCAGGGCACACACACACTCTCATCCACTCACGCAATCACACACTACGGACAATTTAGAGATGCCAATCAACTTACGATGCATGTCTTTGGACCGGGGGAGGAAACCCAGAGGCACGGGGAGAACATGCAAACTCCACACACACGGCGGAGGCGGGAATCGAACCCCCAACCCTGGAGGTGTGAGGCAAACGTGCTAACCACTAAGCCACCGTGCCCCCATACTATTCCAAAGTTTAGGAGCTAAATACGAAAACGCTCTACCCCCTTTTGTAAACTTTAATATTCTGGGAATTACCAGAAGTCCGGAATTTTGAGATATTAAGGAGCGTGATGGATTGTAATGTATTAGACGACTGGCTAGATACGTGGGAGCTAAACCATTCAGATTCTTGTACGTAAGTAGTGCTAGTTTATAATCAATTCTAAACTTAACAGGTAGCCAGTGCAGGGATGATAATATTGGGGTTATATGATCATATTTCATTGACCTGGTAAAGACTCTGGCGGCTGCATTCTGGACTAACTGTAGCTTGTTTATTGAAGATGCAGGACAACCACCTAGTAATGCATTACAATAGTCCAGTCTGGAGGTCATGAATGCATGAATTAGTTTTTCTGCATCAGATACAGATAAGATGTTCCTAAGCTTGGCAATATTTCTGAGGTGGAAGAAGGCTGTTTTTGTAATATCAGAAATATGATTTTTCAAAGGACAAGTTGCTGTATAAATTACACCCAGGTCTTTCACTGTAGAGCTAGTAGTAATAGAACATCCTTCTAGGTACAAGTTAAATTGTGAGAGCTTTTGTGTACTGGTTTTTGGACCAATCAGTAATATCTCTGTCTTATCAGGATTTAGTAATAGAAAATTATCAGCTATCCAATCTGTAATATCTTTAACACACTCTGTTAATCTAGACAGTTTAGATATTTCATTTGGTTTTGATGAGATATATAACTGGGTATCGTCAGCATAACAATGGAAACTAATCCCATGCCTTCTAATGATGTTGCCCAAGGGAAGCATGCATATTGAGAAAAGCAGAGGTCCTAAAACTGATCCTTGTGGGACCCCATATTTCACTGGCACTGGACAGTTCTCCATTTAAATCTACAAAATGGTATCGATCAGACCGGTAGGATCTAAACCATTTTAATGCCTGTTCCCTGAATACCTATGTGATTTTGTAAGTGATGTACAAGAATGTTATGATCTATAGTGTCGAATGCAGCACTAAGATCAAGTAAGACTAATAGTGAGATGCAGCCTTGGTCCGAAGCTAAAAACAAGTCATTTGTGATATTTACTAGTGCAGTTTCTGTACTATGATGGGGCCTGAAACCTGACTGAAATTCTTCAAGGATATTGTTTTCTTGTAAGAAGGAGTATAATTGAGCAAATACAACCTTTTCTAATATTTTAGATATAAACGGAAAGTTTGAAATCGGTCATTAGGATTTAGTTTAGGTTTCTTAAGAAGAGGCTTAATAACTGCTAACTTGAGAGGTTTAGGGACGTGACCTAAATATAATGAGGAATTAATAATGTTAAGGAGAGGCTCTCCAGCTTTATGCATCACTTCTTTCAGCAATCTAGTTGGAATTGGATCTAGCAAACACGTTGTTGAATTAGCCGTGGTGATAAGTTTATATAGCTCTTCCTGCCCTTTACCTGTAAAGCACTGTAGCTTTAAATGTGGAGCTTTAGGCTGGACTAGATCACAGGATGCAGTCAAAGGTTGAACATCCATTATTTTGTTCCTGATACTATCAATTTTTTCGGTGAAGAAGTTCATAAAGTCCTCACTACTAAACTGTGATGGAGTACTCTCTTCAGATATCTGATGTTTTGTTAGTCTAGCCACTGTACTAAATAGGAATCTGGGATTGTTTTGGTTTATTTCTATCAGTTTGCTCAGATGCTCAACTCAAGCAGCTTTTAGAGCCTGTCTAGCTGGACATACTGTCTTTATACGCAATTCTAAAAACTTCTAATTTAGTTTTTCTTCACTTTCGCTCGAGGTTACGGGTTGCTCTCTTGAGGGCGTGAGTATGACTATTGTACCATGGTGCAGGTGTTTTATCTCTGAACTTTTTTAATCGGATCGAGGAAACAGTGTCTAGTGTGCTGGTGAAAATAGTGCATATGGTGTTCGTTACTTCATCTAGATCATCTGCATTTAGGGGTCTGGTGAGAAGTTGAGACAGATCCGGCAGATTGTTTGTGAATCTGTCTTGTGCATATATAAGCAGTATATTTAAAATAAAGTATGAATAGATATACATCTATGCTGGTGATATATACAGGGGAGTGGAAGACTTATGTACAGGGGTAGATGTGCATGTGTGAACTTGGGTTCTGCAGCAGGACAATGATCCAAAACACACCAGCAAGTCCACCTCTGAATGGCTGAAGAAAAACAAAAAAGACTTTGGAGTGGCCTAGTCAAAATCCTGACCTCAATCCGATTGAGATGCTGTGGCATGACCTTAAAAAGGTGGTTCATGCTCGAAAAGATGAGTGGGCCAAAATTCCTCCACAGCACTGTAACAGACTCATTGCAAGTTATGGAAAATGCTTGATCGCAGTTGTTGCTGCTAAGGGTGGCCCAACCAGTTATTAGGCTTAGGGGGCAAACACTTTTTCACACAGGGCCATGTAGTTTTGGATTTTGTTTTCCCTTAATAATAAAAACCTTCATTTAAAAACTGCATGATGTGTTTACTTGTGTTATCTTTGACTAATATTTAACTGTGTTTGATTATCTGAAACATTAAAGTGTGACAAATATGCAAAAAAATAAGAAATCAGGAAGGGGGCCAACACTTTTTCACTCCACTGTGTGTATATATGTATATATATATATATATATATAAACACAATGGATTATTGATGAAATATTCTGTGGTGCTAAGATTGCATAATTTATGTGTTATGTGCAAAGATGCATAGTGAATATACAGTGTATAGCCATTGTGATCAGCTGTTCAGTGTGGAATCAGGCAAAGGAACGAATGTTTGTGCATTTGCTGAGGCACCGGTCTCACCTTCCTGATGGGAGGAGGGTAAATAGTCGATGATTAGGGTGATCTTTGATAACGCCTTTTGCCCGCTGCAAACTGTGATGCCACAAATTGAAATTATTGTGGGGTTCAGACTTTCTATAACATCTCTAAAATTTCAATAATGATGATTGATGTGAAATATCAAGGATACTTAACTTGAGCTCAAAGCGAAAATGTACAAATATACATCCATAATAAAATATTCAAAATTTAAATGAATATGAATCCACATTGGGGGGCACGGTGGCTTGATAGGCACAGGCTCCCCGTGACCTGAGAATAGATCGGATAAGCGGTAGACATTGAATGAATGAATGAATCCACATTATGCCATTAAGAATATGTTAATGTTCTATAAGTTGCGAATCTTTGTCAAAAATCAAGACGTAAAGGAGACCAGAGTCACATGCATGAAATTTGTGCTATGTGTGTTATCTTAAGCATAAAAACAGTAGCTGTGTAAGGAATGAATCATAAGGGGGCGTGTTAGAGGAAAATAATCAGCAATGGAGTGATATGATACTAATATTACTACTTCAACGTTATTATTAGTTTCATATAAAAGCACATTCTGAAGTGGTTTATGCCTCTTATTTCAGAGCAATTTCCTGAGGGTTACTTTAAAAAATATCTAAAATAAAATAAAGATGATACACACTTTCTCTATTAAGTCCACAAATCAAGTTAATTCTTGTCATCACTTATGTTGTAGTATCGATATACAGGTGTTTTCTCATCAGCCTCTCTAATTACTCTCTCTAGAAAGAAACTAAAAAAACGCAGCCTCCTCATTCCTGATGGCTTTTGCCTGATGGGAAATTTTTGTTAGAGCTTTACAAATGTCGACACTGGAGACTCCTTCCATGAATAAAAAAAAAGGTTCACAGGAAATGGCATCATTTCATCATTTTTAAATAACAATACATATTGAATCGTTTTTTAGGTTTATTATAAGCCTGTGATTCTCTGTGCAGATGACAATACTGAGCTGAATAATACTTTTGTGCTGGATATTCAGATATTGTAAGAGTTCAGGATTAACAGTGGATAAACTGCATTAACCCCACAGTGACCTCAGGTTTCCAGAAAGATGTCGAATAATAAACAAGAGACCCTGAGCCATGAGAGAGTCTTTATACTTGTTCTATTTATCTGCTACAAACTGCTAATCCTAACCCAAATACTCTAAAACCAAAATCAACATTAAGTTTATAATCTGCTGAAATTGCTTTTTATAAATCACAAACACATTTATAAACACATTTACCACTGCTTAAGAGAAACAATAATGCCAAAAAAATAAAATATTTGAAATTGTCTTTAAAAAAATCTTTAAAATAAATGAACATTATTATTAGATTATGATCAAATTTATATTTATATATTTGTTTTTTTTCATATATTGAAGAATGCTGTTAAATAAGCTAATATTATTTTTACAGTGTAAATTTGCCAGATAATATCCTAATAATAATAATAATAATAATAATAAATAATAATAATAATTATTATTATTATTATTATTATTATTATAATCCCTATTAAACTTTATATTCTAGATAATTTATGGGGCATTGGTGGCTCAGTGGTAGGTTACTCACCTCCCATGCGGATGGTTCGGGCTTGATTCCCAGCCAATGCCCAAACCCCAGCCACTGGATGCAGCACCAGTCCCAAGCCCGGTTGCATCAGGAAAGACATCCGGCATAAAACCCGTGCCAAGTTGTTGTGCAGACCAGTTGGTCCGCTGAGGTGATCCCGAACAGGGAGCAGCCAAAAGCAACTTTGTTCTAGTTAATTTATATTAAACCTGAATGTTTTCCAAGAGCAGTGATGCAAATATCCTTCCTATATGTTTCACACTAAACCTCATTTATCAAGCTGTATACAAATGAATTTACAAGTAAATCGTTAGAACAAGAAAGAAATTTGCACAAAGTTGGAATTCATGCACTGATGCACTGGAATAATATGAATATGTGTTCAGTCAGAATTAAGAGGAAATATTATGTATAGTTTACATAAAAAACATGAAGTCTCTCAACAAAACATGATTCACTGTTTATAATCAACTGAATTTAAAGACGTTTCTAATGGCTAGACTGTATGATGTCGAGCGAGCGATCGTGATGGATTGACGTGGAATTAACGTAAAGCAGTTAGAGTGTGAAATCTCAGCAGGATGTTGGTGCTGATGTGAGCTACAGTATAACTACAGTGTTCCATTCAGTCTGGTAGAACAGTGCAGTGGGGATGAGTCTGGCACTAAAACCCAGTGTCGTGGGTTTGATTCTGAGCTCAGGTGTGAGCTCAGGGTTCGAATTTAAAAATCTAATCATGTTGTAGAAAAAACTAACTGAGTTAATGTTACACAATTCAATCAAGTGAATCCGTCGTACGAGTTTGAATCGGATGATTTTTAACACATTTTTTTTCAGTGTGAATGTGTGACAAGCTAATGTAAAGTTTGCCTCAATTAACTTTCATGAATTTTCATGACTTACTGCTCTTTTTTTATCTGGAATATATTGTACAGTTTACATGGTTTAGTTTTATTTCGTATACAGCATTTAGCACATGCTGTAGCTTAGTGGCTCAAAGAATAGCTTTGAAGTCTTAATCATAAACATATCCTCATGCTAGTTCATTAACTCAGGGACTAAAAGTACCGTCGAGAACATTTTGTGCAATCAGGTTGTTTTATATTATCTGCATCAATTAAAGAAAATGCAAAATAAAGAACGCAAGCCAAAACCAACCCATAAATGGAGACAAATAAAACGGATCATTCAATTATGATAAAAGAAACAGCACCATATTAACAGAGGACGGTCCAATCTGTCAGGGCACAGCCGTAAAACAAATAAAGCTCACGGATGGCGCGCTGTGTATCATGAACATTATATATTATTAGCTATTTTTATTTTTTTTAAATGAGTCAGAATAATTTTCATTTCTTCTTTTCCTTGCCTTTACCCTGATTGTTCATTTCGTGCTCAGTCTGTCTGTGCACCTGACCTTTTATGGTGTTTTGTGGGCGTCGCAATATGCAAATGAGCTATATCAGGAAAAAGCGTTGTAATTTTTAGAGGGATCAACATCAATATACACAAGTATAAAGAAAATCCAAAGATTTTATAAATGAGTCAGGATATTTTTACTTCAGTTTGTTTTACGTAAATATTTACACACAACTTTACTAACATATGAAAACTTTTTCTTTTTACTCCCCATATTTACCATTGATACCCTTAATACCCCAATATCCTATTTATGAGGAAACAACACCAAAATAAAACTCTCTGTAATAAAAGTCCTGCATACTGAAATATGCAAAAAATAATTATTAATTTCTATTTTGAAGAAAATTCCTGATTGGACAGCTTCAGTGTTGAGTGGGAGGGGCTGAAAAGATTCAATGTAATTGAATTCAATTTATTTGCATTGTGTTTTTAACGATGGACATTGGCTGAAAGCAGCTTTACAGAAATATAGAAACATAGAAAAAAATGGTAAGTTTAATGTTAAGTTACTGTTTTATGCCTAATGAGCAACCATGAGGTAATGGTGGTGAGGAAAAACTCCCTGAAATGAAATGAGGAAGAAACCTTGAGAGGAACAAGGCTCAGAAGGGAACCTCATCCTCATTTGGGTGACACTGGAGAGTAAATAATGTAAATGTTGATAATGTCCTTCCTATAACAAACAATATTCCACAAGAATCCAAACTTGTGAAAAATCGATAGTTAAAGGATGACCGGAACGGGTGAATAATGAGAGTAAAAAAAATCGATAGCTGGAAAAAGAAAATTTGAGTTATAGATGTTGTTTATGTTAAGCATCAAAACAGTAACTGTGTAAGAAATCAGCTATAAGTGGACATGTTAGAGGAAAATAATCTCTGGAGTGATCTGATACTAGTGTAAAGTATCTCTAAAAAAGTATCTTAAATAAATGAATGAATGAATGAATGAATGAATGAGATGTGATGAAGCTTTACTTAAAGCATAACAATCACTGTTTTTTTTTTTTTTTGGTTGTTTTTTTTTTTTATCGTGATTTGACCATATTGAAGAAAATATGCATCAGATTCAACATTTAGTCCCTGGTTTTTGGAGTCTCGGTGTCACAGTGGTGGTGTATTTTGTAGGAGGGATCAATGGACAGTCTGTATGAGGTGGTGAGAGAGGATGGAGAGACTCGCGTCTACACCATCCCCAGCAGATCCAAAAGCTCGGCTGATCATCACTGCGCTCAGTGTACAGGAGCCATGTCACATGTGGTAATGATGCAAAATTACTGCATAAACTCATATCAGTTATTGTATTGCTGTATTTTTCTTTTTATTTTGTCTAATTATTTTTATTTGTTCTGTACAACTAATTCCATTTTATTTTATTTATTCATTGTCTACCGCTTATCCGATCTATTCACGGGGAGTCTGTGCCTATCTCAGGCGTCATTGGGCATCAAGGCAGGATACACCCTGGACGGAGTGCCAACCCATCGCAGGGCACACACACACTCTCATTCACTCACGCAGTTGCACACTACGGACAATTTAGAGATGCCAATCAACCTACAGTGCATGTCTTTGGATTGGGGGAGGAAACCGGAGTACCCGGAGGAAACCCCCGAGGCACGGGGAGAACATGCAAACTCCACACACACATGGCGGAGGCGGGAATCGAACCCCCAACCCTGGAGGTGTGAGGCAAACGTGCTAACCACTAAGCCACCGTGCCCCTTTATTTTTTTTTTTATTTTATTTTATTTTATTTTATTTTATTTTATTTTTTTTTTTTATTTTTTTATTTTTTTTATTTTTTTTTTTTTTTTTTTTTTTTTTTTTTTTTATTTGAGTTAAAATTTGAACGTCATATAATTCATTTTGCAAGTCAAAATATTCAGGTGTAATTTGTCATTTTTCTCTTCAGGATATTTCAGAAATCAACTCCACTAATTCCATAAAGAAGAAAAGAAGGTACGTTTATTCGTTTCATTCCTTGTATGGAATTAAATGACTGAAGAAACCTCGTATCTTCCTGGAGAGAATTCATTAAACACAGCCTCTTTACCAGACTTCCTCCTACCGATTTTATCCTCCCCACATCTAATCCCTCTACCAGCTGTTTCTTCAATCCTTCTTTAAGTATGTGTGAAAGCTGCTTGTGTGGAAATCCTGTGACATCGTTACCTGCTGAAACAGATCTACATACAGTACATGCTAACAGTCTGAACGAGGATTTAAGCCATGCTATTTCCATTTTTAGGCTAAATGTCCCAATATGTGTGCTTAGCTCTATACTTCTTAGACATCTGCAAATTTTTATACACCTCTGCTCATAGTCTTCATTTTTACTATCACTTTACTACTAAAGATTATTTTAATCTTTATAACTGTTCAAAACTGTGTTTTATAATAATAAGTGTTATATTTTGGATTCTTAAGTATTTCTGATGAAGCTTTGGACACATTTTAAAATACTGTACACTGAGATCCTCCATGCTTCTCCTAATTTCTAAATAAAAACAACTTTTGGCTATTTTTGAATTAAAACCAGGTGTTTTAATTAAATCTATGTAGACCGATTCAGAAAGAATCATGATGCATTGGCGTAATTCGCAGAATGCAACTTTTCAAGCAAATGTTTTTAAATGACGCTCAACAATCCTTATTTTAGCATCTTTTAGCGTATACCAAATCTTAATTTTCTCTGCTAGCTGTACAGTTACACAAACTACATAACATTTTTATTGGGAGAATTGGAAGCGGCACAAATCCTTTATTCTTCTTATATCACAGCAACTTACCAAAAATTACACTTTTTATTTATTAAAGAATGACAGATCATACTTTTAATCCATTAGTAGTTACATGTGATGTTCGAATGCCTGCAAAATAACTCAAAGTAGGGGAGGAATGATTTTTTAAACTGACTGTTTAAATAACAGCTATAAACTGACATTCCCTTACTAGGTTCTTCCATTCTTTTTCATTTGGAAGTAAAAAAAAAATGCAGCATCCCAAGAAACTGACAATGGAAACTCCTTCCTTAAATTTTACTGAACATCTTTCTAAAACTAAAACTAAAACTTCATCACATCAGCATTTACACACTGTTAATTTATTTTATTTTATTTTATTTTATTTTATTTTATTTTATTTTATTTTATTTTATTTTATTTTATTTTATTTTTTTTTATTTTTTTATTTTTTTAATTAATGTATATGGAGCATCCGGAGTACTTCCTAAGTCCATGAGAACAAGCCGTTGCTATGGAAACGATCTATGAGCCGTTGCTAGGGAAAAACGATCCAAGAAACATGCAGTATGAGAATAAAGTGCATTCATTTTAACTTGTGATTTGCTTCTCAGCCAAAAACTACTATCAGAGCCGCATGTAAAGAAAATGAATCAACACACCAATCGGACTAAAGAATTTGACAGTGCTGTAGAGCTTCTATGCAATAAACACTGTGCAATAGTAAAGCAACTGTTTGCAGAAAACATTTGTAAGTATTGCGCTATTACGGCATGTGTAATTACATCTGTGAAAATCTAATGTAGGACATTACACTGGTCATAAACCAGCTCCAGCTGCTCAACAGGATAGTTTATTTCCTTTCACTGCACTCATGATGAGCAGCCATGTTCAGTGGAGTGTCCAGAAAATGAGTTCTAACAAATGACTCTTTTTTTTGTTGTTGTTGTTCCTCATTCCAGGCAATTACCGATCTCTATCTCTGAAAACAATGTCTTAGGTATGTACAGAATTTCAATAATACATTTCCCATAAATTGGTGCTAACTGGAATAAACACACCTAGAGGTGAGAATGCAGATGAACCAGAAAAACACCCTTAGGAGTTGTTGGTTGTTTTTGGCTTTGGGTGCTATGCCAAACTTTAATTTTCACTTCCTTGTTAAATGAACTCTATAGTATCTGTATCTCACCTCGAGTGAATATACAGCACTGTTGGATTCAGTGCAGTGGTGATTTGTATACTGATTAGAGCTGTGTGGACTTTATGGTCTTTATGATTACAGCAGCAGCTCTTTTGCAGTATCCAGGATGATTATCCACTGAGACATGAGAGATTCTTTGGAATAAATCACTTCCTCCAGGATTTCACAATGATTTTTTGCCATCACAGAAATAATGGCAAAATCAAGCAAATTGTGATTTTTCAAAATGATAGAAGATTTTCTGCAGATTCAGGCCGAGACATTTCGTGTGATGTCATCAGACGCATGTCAGATGCATCTAGCCGAAGAAAGAAAGAAAGAAAGAAAGAAAGAAAGAAAGAAAGAAAGAAAGAAAGAAAGAAAGAAAGAAAGAAAGAAAGAAAGAAAGAGAAAAAAAAGAACACAGTGGAGCTTTTAATTTTTCTGGATTCAACACTACTCTCCTGATTGGAAAAAGAAAAAAGAAAAAAAAAAGAAGAATTACAGGAAAGAAGAAAGAAAGAAAGAAGAAAGAAAGAAAGAAAGAAAGAAAGAAAGAAAGAAAGAAAGAAGAGAAAAAAAGAACACAGTGGAGCTTTTAATTTTTCTGGATTCAACACTACTCTCCTGATTGGAAAAAGAAAAAAGAAAAAAAAAAGAAGAATTACAGGAAAGAAAGAAAGAAAGAAAGAAAGAAAGAAAGAAAGAAAGAAAGAAAGAAAGAAAGAAAGAAAGAGAAAGTGTGTGTCTTCAGTGATGGGAGTTTTATAGAAGAATCCTGTACCTGACATTTTGCAAATTTATTTAAAAAAAATAAATAAATAAAATATCGGCAAAATCCTGGAGGGATTGATGAACTGATTTTGGGTGATTTCCATGAGTGAGTGTCCATGTTGCATGCTAGTAAAAATCTGCACATATACTGTATAATAATAATAATAATAATAATAATAATAATAAAAGACAAACAACACGCCACGTGAGTGACGTGTGCTGCAGCATGACTAGTTATCAGATTTCTTTAGCACTAATCATTCACGCTCATGTCACCTGGCTGCTTTCTAAAAACACAAAGTAAAGAACAAACACGCCCATCTTTGTTCGGACTGAATTATTACTGTGAAGAGAAACAAAAAAGAAAAACACTGAACATTATGGTTGTATTATTCCACAAACTGGGGTCTAAACCTAAAAAATACTGGCATTTAAACTGATGGGATTTTTAAGTGCAAAAGTTTGTGCACCCGGTGCAAATGATCCATAGACAAAACAATGATTTCAGTGTGTTAGGTTTAACATATGCTCTTAAGTTCAGGGTGTGTGTAAAAATATGGTATCAGTTTCAAATAATATCAAAACTTTGCATCCTCTTTTCTCCCCTTTCTGGGATATAAATATTCTCCAATACTCGGCCCACTCACCCTAAAACTTCCTCCAAGCTCTTTTGTATTTTTTGAACTGCTTTTGGACTTCCTTCTTTTAGTTCTTTAATCGACTCTAACAGATGTTTTGGATGGTTGTGCTGGTGTAGGATGCATCCATATACCAGTTTGCAAATTGGAGATGAACTGTAAAATACACACTTATTAAATTATTTAGATAATAATAATAAAAAAAAAAACACAAGGAGAGCTCAAACTTTTGCACCCAACTGTATATTGCAATAAAGGCTTAAAGAGTAGAATCTTCTTACTGTTATTATTTTGTTTTTAGAAATTTGATTTTTGTTTTGTTAAACAAATTACACACCTAAAAGCAAAAACTAAATATTTTAAATAATAAAAAAAAATAATTTCACACAATCTATTTACTTTAATTGATCTTTTTATTTCAAATTCTTTTTTTCTTTCTTTCTTTCTTTCTTTCTTTCTTTCTTTCTTTCTTTCTTTCTTTCTTTCTTTCTTTCTTTTCCTTTCTTATTTTTATTTAATTCTTTTCACACTGGACCTGACGTCATTTTCAAACAATTTATTTATTTATTTATTTTTTTCACTTTATCACTTTGAAATACTAATCAACAATTTATTATAAATTCACACTGGATCTGAAATCATTATTAATTAAATTAATCTTTTTTATTTTTCTTTCTTTCTTTCTTTCTTTCTTTCTTTCTTTCTTTCTTTCTTTCTTTCTTTCTTTCATAAGTCTTTTATAAAACAATAAGTATTTGAAATACCAGCCACTGGATACCAGCTTTTTTTTTTTTTTTTTGTGTGTGTGTGTGTGTGTGTGTGTGTGTGTGTGTGTGTGTGTAAAACATTCATGACACATTTAAATCAACTTTTTAATAGAACTTTCATTTGGAAAGAATTAGGCTTGTTTTTTATTTGTTTTGATTTGTAGAATCTTCTTACTGTTATTATTTTGTTTTTAGAAATTTGATTTTTGTTTTGTTAAACAAATTACACACCTAAAAGCAAAAACTAAATATTTTAAATAATAAAAAAAAATAATTTCACACAATCTATTTACTTTAATTGATCTTTTTATTTCAAATTCTTTCTTTCTTTCTTTCTTTCTTTCTTTCTTTCTTTCTTTCTTTCTTTCTTTCTTTCTTTCTTTCTATATCACTTTTAATTACCTGGAAAAGAAAAGTAATTTTATTGTAATTATACTTCCTGCATTTTTCTTTCTTTCTTTCTTTCTTTCTTTCTTTCTTTCTTTCTTTCTTTCTTTCTTTCTTTTCTTTCATTATATCACTTTTAATTACCTGGAAAAGAAAATTAATTTTATTGTAATTATACTTTCTGCATCTTTCTTTCTTTCTTTCTTTCTTTCTTTCTTTCTTTCTTTCTTTCTTTCTTTCTTTCTTTCTTATTTTTATGTAATTCTTTTCACACTGGACCTGACGTCATTTTCAAACAATTTATTTATTTATTTATTTTTTTTCACTTTATCACTTTGAAATACTAATCAACAATTATTATAAATTCACACTGGATCTGAAATCATTATTAATTAAATTATTTCTTTCTTTCTTTCTTTCTTTCTTTCATAAGTCTTTTATAAAACAATAAGTATTTGAAATACCAGCCACTGGATACCAGCTTTTTTTTTTTTTTTTTTTTTTTTTTTGTGTGTGTGTGTGTGTGTGTGTGTGTGTGTGTGTGTGTGTAAAACATTCATGACACATTTAAATCAACTTTTTAATAGAACTTTCATTTGGAAAGAATTAGGCTTGTTTTTTATTTGTTTGGTTTTCTAAATTTTTTTGTTAATGTGTTGATCATTTGCTTCTGTAATATATATCAACTACTTTATAAAACTGTAATCATTTCCACCAGCTAACATTAGGCTTTATTATACTTTAGTCAGAAGCATGAAGCAAGCTGATTTCTGTAACAAGAAAGAAAATCACCATCACACAACCTCTAACCAGAGAGAAAACGAGCTTCCTGTGCAGGTCAGGAAAAGAAACTCTCTCTCTCTCTCTCTCTCTCTCTCTCTCTCTCTCTCTCTCTCTCTCTCTCTTGCACCTGTGTTTCATGCTGCAGATGTCAGAAATGTGAAATGTTGCACATTATTACATCAGCTCAGTTTTTAGCTCAGTTTTGTTTGGCTCATGTGTTTTTTTTATTTTAGTTCTTTAGAATAAAAATTGTCCTAAAGTAGATTTTCAGGCACAGACAACAGATCAAGCTGCCCAACATCAACAACACACACACACACACACACACACACACACACACACACACACACACACACACACACAAAAAATTATGACAAATACATAGATGACAAATACCCTGCACCAAGTAAAAGGCTGGAAAGAAAAAGAAACAATGGGAAAGGAAAGAAAGAAAGAAAGAAAGAAAGAAAGAAAGAAAGAAAGAAAGACAGATAGACAAGAAAGAAAGAAAGAAAGAAAGAAAGAAAGAAAGAAAGAAAGAGAAAAGAAAACAGACAGACAGACAGACAGACAGACACAGGAAGGAAACGAAGTTAAGTAAAGAGACAGACAGGAAGAAAACAAAAAAAAGTAAGAGGCAGTCAGATAGAGAGATAAAGAAAGAAAGGAAAAAGCAGGCAAAAAAGAATGAAAGATGGATAGACATGGAAAGAAGAAGAAAGAAAGAAAGAAAGAAAAGAAAGAAAGAAAGAAAGAAAGAAAGAAAGAAAAAGAAAGAAAGAAAGAAAGAAAGAAAGTCTTTACACACGGACTGTGATCTGTTACAGAAAAAGCAATCTTTCATTTTTTTTTAATCAAAGTGTTTTTAATGCCTTTTTATTTCTTTTCTTTCCTGATAAAATATTCTTGCCTGTCTCAGACTCAGAGCTTTGTCAGAATTAGTGATAAGATAATGAGATCTCGTGATTAAAGCTTCTGCCTCAGCAGAAAGAGAGAGACAAAACCACGCCCCCTCTCTCTGTGTAGCAGCGCTGTGAGGTATTTTCCACCTTCAGCACGTGAGGGGCTTTTCCCAGCAGCATACACTCACCTGTTCGTCATGCTGTTAGGAGGCAGGAATGTGGTTATACAACTGATGTGGGTCATGAATTATTTTATATATTCACGTGTTATCATCAATAAATGATTTATTTTTTCAACAAATAGAAATCGCACAAGAACAAGCTGCAGGTTATGTCATGGAAACTTCTTCAACTTATCAATAGCTTTCTTCTTAAATTTTCTCCTTTCTATGCCATGACAGACAGGAATGTCTCAGACGGAGGTCGGAGATGCAGCAGGAATCGTAAATACGACACAGAAATCTGTTCACGATGGACCTGAGACCCGAATATCAGCCACGACCAAAGGTATTCATGATTAAACACTGATTTTTAAAACCTATTATAATAATAATTAAAAAAAAGTTGATGCATCTTTATGTATTTTTGTATCACAGCTAACTCAAAAAACATGGAGACAGCTGGAAAAGGACATGTTGTACCACTTTTCCAGGAGAATTCCAGCTTTTCCATGAGACATAGACAAATCCATGAACACTGGAGTAACCCTGCAGATCATCTCCAGGTCTGGACACCAAACCGACACGTCTGCCGTCGACCGCTCACCGTGTACCACGTCCATCCACAGGACTTCTCCATAAACAGCCTGGCTGATGGTCAAAGCCGGAATAAAGCGTCTTCACCTTTGGGAATGGTGCGCTCCATCACCAGAATGGATTTGCGTGTCACTGATGTAAGTAGTAGTTTATTTACAAGAATAATTGTGTTCAAGGGCGTGTTTCCAAATAGTCTTTTAGGGAACTAGAATCATTTTATTAGGACATGATCCAGCAGAGGCACTTCCAGCCAAGCCTGAAAACATCATTCCCAATCCAACCAACACATCTGCTTCCTGTTTCAAGCCAGGTATCCTGTATTTAAACTCCATTCTCTAAAAGTGCTCAGAATGCAAAGTGAATAAAATAAAATATTCTGGAAAAGAGCAAAGTGATGCTTCGAAAGAAAGAAAGAAAGAAAGAAAGAAAGAAAGAAAGAAAGAAAGAAAGAAAGACAGATAGAGAAAGGAAAAAATAATTACAGACAAGGCAGAAAGACAAAAGTAATTCTTGTTATTATTATATTAACACCTCCTTATTCTCATTCTTAGACTGTTTTTTCAAAGACTAAAAATGGGATTATAAAAGTATAAACATTCATCATTTAGTTCCTAGAAAATATTAACAGTGTAATAGATCACTCCTAATGTTCTCTGGACCAGTATGCTGGAGTTTTAAGGGTGAGTAAAGAAAAAAATTCAATTGCATTTTTTATATAGTGCTTTTAACAGTGGACATCATCATAATGCAGTTTTATAGAATCCAGATATAACATTTGAAGTAGAAAATAAAATTATTTTTAATTGAAAAAAAGGTAAAACAGGAGAACAATACAGGGCCCAAAATGGAGCCTTGTGGAACACCACAGTGTATTTTTAGACCGTGACTAAGCCTTGCTAATTAAATATAACAGGTACTTAAAAAAAAAATTTACATACATGTCTGATAATAACTGTTAAAAAAATAATAAAATGCCTGAGTTTTTTGAAAATGCTTTACAGTACAGTTTGCTTGTTATATGGATACAATAATCATTATAAGGAAAAACTAAGACCACAGGGGACAAAAATTAACCAAGATAAAATAATATAGTAAAATTAACCACGATAAACCTACAGAAACCAACAGAAACACTGCTCCAAAAACACCTGAAATAAAAATAAACAGTTGTGGGTTAGTTTCTGTTTCCATATTTCCATGTGCCTTGTGTTCTCGTTCAGTAGAAAATGTCAGATTTCAGAAACCAGGCAAAAGAATCCGAGAAATTCGAGCGTATTATTTATTTTTTTGCTATAATTTATTCACCTTTAGAATTGATGGTATAAAGATATGGAGCTATGAAGGTGAGTGATGTAAAATTATCTGTTTAAATGGTTCTTAGTCTAAAAAATAAACCTACGTAATATCCTGCTTTCTAATAATAATTCTTCGTGGTGAGAAAAAAATCAGTGAGGGGAAAACCACCACCTACTGAACTGCTGTGCAGGTGGATAGCAATCACCCACAAGCTCCTGTAGATCAACAAAATGACTAAGAAGGTGGTTAGAGTTAAATATATAATAAGTACATATTAAATAAATGTTTATTTAACAGATATTTAAGCCTTTTACTAGCTACACCATTACACCGGCTAAATGGAAATTGACTTATGGGACGTTTTCAATCAGTTTAAGCAAATGAATGATTTTTTTGACTCTGAGACAGATCTAAAGTAGGTCAGGGCTCATTTTTCAGTGTGTGACGTGAGTTTTTCCCTCTGTTGGATAACATTACACAGACTTTTTAGTGGTTGAAGATTTGTACTGCTCTTTAGATGAACAAGCACTTGGAGCATCTCAGAAAGCAGAAATGGGTTTGAGATCAATATTTACATTGAAGATACAAACATTTGTGTGGGGAAAAAAATGAACATTTTTGCATTTTTCAAACTTTTCTATGAATATAATGCATCTAGTAGGCTAGGGAAAATTCTTAAAGCCCTTAGTGTCTACTTTCGTATGAGCTTCATAGATAGATAGATAGATAGATAGATAGATAGATAGATAGATAGATAGATAGTATATACTAAGACTCAGTACAACTACACTTATATTACTTCTATAAATATAGTATACACAGATAATATTATATATACATACACTGATCAGCCATAACATTAAAACTACCTGCCTAACATTGTATAAATTCCCCTTGAGCCACCAAAACAGCTCTGACTTCTCGAGTCTTGGACATAACGCACGACCTTTGAAGGTATGCTATTGTATCTGGCACCAAGACGTTAACAGCAGATCCTTGTAGTCCTTCGTAGATCGGATTTGTTTGTCCAGCACATCCCACAGATCCTCAATCGGGTTGTTCCGCAAACCATTCCTGAACATTTTTTTGCAGTGTATCAGACCACACTATCCTGCTAAAAAAGTTAGGGAATATCATTGCCATGAAGGGATGTACCTTAGTTGGTAGAAATGTTTAGGTAGGAGGTACAAGAATGCCAAATCACATGAATGCCAGGATGCAAGGTTTCCAGCAGAACATTACACTGTACCACTGTACTCAGTGTTATTCAATGAATTTAATGAAGAACTGAGGGCAAGAAGTGTTTATTATTGCCACACATATATTACAGCACAGTTTTCTTCGCATATCGCAGCTGAGGAAGTTGGGGTCAGAGCAGAGGGGCAGCTATGATGCATCACCCCTGGAGCAGGGAGGGCTAAGGGCCATGCTCAATTGGCCAACAGTGAAGCTGGGTCCTCCCATCAACAACCCAGACCCTTAACCACTTGCACCACCATTGCCCTTACCACAGCCATAATGTTATAAGCATTAGATAGTTCATGTGGCATGTGTGAAGGATGTTAGGCTACTGTAAAGGAAATTAAATACCATATCAAAGTCCAACACAATGAAAATTCCTGTCTAACTCAGAATCAGTTCCTGAATCAGTTCCTGCCTCTGTGGTGTTATTATTAGCATGAACACACCACGTACCAGCTCGAGTACAGCACTGGAGTTTTGCTTTGTAATCTTCACAAATGGAGAAAAAATGAACGTGCTGTTTGTTTCTTTCTTGGTGTGCTCAAAAAAAACAACAACAACAAAAAAAAAAGAACTATAACCTGATAATCCTGAACTATGGGCTTTGGGAAGTCTGATGTCAGAATATCTATGGATTGCTTAAATTAACAAAGGTTTTTTTTTTTTGTAAATGAGTCTTAATTCAATCCAAACAGGGAGAAATATCGGGAGAATAATTGAGTCATGTTGGTAAGAATTTTCAATCACAGTACTCACCAGTTTAGAGAATAATCTGGATTCCTCTGTGCTGTCTGGTCTTTAATGTGAAAAAAAAAAAAAAACCACCAATAATTTGTCACATGAACCATAAAGATCAGAATACATTGATGGGAAAGGCTGGAAAGATTAGACTACAGAAAATATATTTGGAAAAAAAATATATATATATATATATATATATTGACTTACAAGAGTGGAGGTAGGAGAACACAGGTAGACTACATCCTATGTAGAAGAGGCAATCTGAAAGAGATAAGTGACTGTAAAGTGGTAGTGGGAGAGAGTGTAGCCAGACAGCGTAGGATGGTGGTGTGTAGGATGACTCTGATGGTCTGTAAGAAGAAGAGGTCAGAGACAGAGAAGAAAACCAAGTGGTGGAAGCTGAAAAAGGAGGAATGTTGTGAGGAATTTAGACAGAAGTTGAGGCAGGCTCTGGGTGGTCAGGTAGTGCTGCCAGATGACTGGGAAACTACAGCAGAAGTGATCAGGGAGACAGGAAGAAAGGTGCTGGGTGTGTCATCTGGAAGGAGGAAAGAAGATAAGGAGATTTGGTGGTGGAATGAGGAAGTTCTGGATAGTATCCAGAGGAAGAGGTTAGCCAAGAAGAAGTGCGACATGGACAGGACTGAAGAGAATAGACAAGAATACAAGGAGTTACAGTGCAGAGTGAAGAGAGAGGTGTCTAAGGCCAAGCAGAAGACAGGAGTCTTCTTGGACAATGATGTTTGCAGATGACATTGTGATCTGTAGTGAGAGCAGGGAGCAGGTGGAGGAAAACCTGGAGAGGTGGAGGTTTGCGCTGGAGAGAAGAGGAATGAAAGTCAGTCGTAGTAAGACTGAGTACATGTGTGTGAATGAAAGGGAGGGAAGTGGAACAGTAAGGTTACAGGGTGAAGAGGTGAAGAAGGTACAGGAGTTTAAGTACTTGGGGTCAACAGTCCAGAGTAATGGAGAGTGTGGGAAAGAGGTAAAGAAGCGAGTGCAGGCAGGTTGGAATGGGTGGAGAAAGGTGTCGGGAGTTCTGTGTGATAGGAAAATATCAGCGAGAATCAAGGGGAAGGTGTACAGTACAGTGGTGAGACCGGCCATGCTGTATGGTTTAGAGACAGTGTCACTGAGGAAGAGACAGGAGTCAGAGCTAGAGGTAGCAGAGCTGAAGATGTTGAGGTTCTCTTTGGGAGTGACAAGATTGGACAGGATTAGGAACGAGTACATCAGAGGGACAGCTCATGTTGGACGTTTGGGGGACAAAGTTAGGGAGGCCAGATTAAGATGGTTTGGACATGTTCAGAGGAGGGAGAGTGAGTATATTGGTAGGAGAATGTTGGACATGGAGCTGCCAGGCAGGAGGCAAAGAGGAAGGCCAAAGAGAAGGTACATGGATGTAATTAATGAGGATATGAAGCTAGTGGGTGCAAGTGTTGAGGATGCAGAAGATAGGGATAGGTGGAGAGAGATGATTCGCTGTGGCGACCCCTGAAGGGAAAAGCCGAAAGAAGAAGAAGAAGAAAATATATATATATATATATGCTGCATTCATCCAATTTGAAAATAGAATAAAAATTCTGGAAATAGGTCAAACCAGCAATGATGAGTTTCGCAGAAGTAAGGCAAAAAGGATATGAATTATTTAAGAGACGTGTGTGCAGGCTCATCAAAAATGTCTTTGCAGGGTTAGAGAAACGAACCAGCTCGATTCTGTGCATTTTGTTGAATATTGAATTAAGAACCTGATATCCAAACATTACAACTGCAAGCGAACAGCGATTGTAGGGGTCCAGGCACCGCTTTGGGATCGACTGTTGTTATCTTTAAAGACTGTGACACAAAATGTTCGCTTTTTGTGTATGATATGTCTCAGAAAAGACCATTTTAAGACATGTTTAACTTTATTTAATATGATTTACTGAAAAATAGATTACAGTTTGAGTTAAAAATACACAAACACACAGATAATAAACCAATATTGTACTAAATCTGTGAGTAGTTCTGCAATAAAATGCACTCGGTTGGGAAATATGAGAAGTACGCTTTCAGTAAAATGACGTCTCTGTTTCTGTGTTCCTGTATGCTTATGCCAGCTGATACTTCCTCTTATCAAGAGACCAGATTTTGCAACTTGGGCAAAAGCTACATTTTCTTCTCTATACTTTCACTTCCTGAATAAATCCAACTGATCTTTGCATATAAACTAATATCCCGATAATAAAAATCCATTTGGATTGGATAGAATTCATTCCAATCACAGCATTTATTTTGTGGAAAGTTTTTTTTGCCATCACGCGTGCGCTTATTTGCTTCATGTAAGTTCCTTGAAATGACTGGGAAGTGGTTATCAAGCTGACCACAAATGCAGACTCAAGCATTAATTTTTTTCCCCCTCTAAAACTGCTTCGATAACAGACAGAACACATGTTGTGACACATCCTGTGTGATCTGAGGAAGTCAGAAAGCAAGACTCATCTGAGGAACCACTGCAGTTAGCACTTTAGATTCAAAGGTCAAGCACGCAGGCTGGAATTAAGAAATAATACAGTTGAAATAGATAATATTAAGGAAAAAATTAAGGCCATGCTTCAAAGGGCTGCTTCAAATGTTTCGGATAAACCTAAAAACATGAAACCAAAGGTAAGGTTTATTCAATGTTTGCATTTTGAAAAAAAATTAAGTATTACAGTATTAGATTTTATAATGTAGATAAATGCTAAATTAATGTTTCTGTTGTATTTGGGTCAGAAACATTAATACGACACTTGGTTATAGGATTTTAAGAACATTTCATGGATTTTGTGGATTAATTATGATTTTAGAAACTCTAATAATTTGCTTTCATGATCAGAGACTTTATGTGCTTCTTACAAAACCATTACATATTAACAGCAAAAAGCGATCATGGGGTCCAAGCATTGCTTTGCTGATGTGGTCAGTTGAAAGAATGTAAAATATCTGATGTATATATTTCTAAAACACGATGTGTCTTCTCTTCTCGTCTTCTATTCTAGACTTACAAAACCGATCACTAGAATTTGAGAAATCTGTGTAAATTAACTTGTAGTAGATGGTGAATTCTTTTCAAATGGAATGATATCAGCAAGAAGCGATTTTAGGGGTCCAATGATTTTTGTCAATATGAGCAATTCTTTAATAACTTCAAAATGGCTGGTGTTTGTTAAATTCAGAAAGGAGTATTTGCATAGTGTGTGTGTGTGTGTCTGTGTGTGTGTGTGTGTGTGTGTGTGTGTGGTTAACGTTTAACCTAAATCTTTTCCCCCTCACACAGAGATCCACCAGTTTCGGAAAGTTTGACACATTCAGGCATCCAAACTCATCGACCAAGCTTGAGGAAGACGGAACAACTCTGGTAGAGATATTTTTTACAATTTGAAAAATAACTTCACTAATAGCTTTTTGGGGGGATAGAGATGCCAAATCTGGGGCACTACAAACTGCTTTTCTATGCTGTGAATGATTAAGTGGGTTGTTGCTCAGAGCTCTGAGCTTACTCAGCACTTGGCAGCAGACGCGGCCTGTATATAGACGTCAATATTCATTATGCCTTGTGTTTGGAGCAGGCTGAGGGTGAGTCAGGAGTCGAGAGGAAAGACAAGCAGAACAGTCTGGGAAAAAAGATGAAGGCCATCGCAATGACTATGAAGCTAGGCAAGAAGCACATAAAGTCCTGCTCTGAGGATACGGTGAGTCACAGGGAAGCACACATGAGCTTGCAACACTGATAAAATAAGCAATCTCCCTCATGATGTCAGAGGATGTGTTTAGATACAAACCAATGGTTTTACTCAGAAAATAATCTGCTGTAATTATGAGGCAAAACTGATTACCGGCTAAAATGTCCTCATCCCTGCTGTGCTAAAGAAAGGGTTTTTTTTTGTTTCTTTCTTTTGATTATAAGATTGCATGATCATTTATTAGTACGAAACACATCCTGATATACAAATGACCGATGGAAATTTCACGTCATGAAGTGAACCAGTTTAAATACAAGGTGCCACAACACGCACCCCT
Source organism: Hemibagrus guttatus (assembly GCA_033459395.1). NCBI lineage: Eukaryota > Metazoa > Chordata > Actinopteri > Siluriformes > Bagridae > Hemibagrus > Hemibagrus guttatus. The sequence continues at coordinate 21,921,179 of JAUCMX010000011.1, forward strand.
CTTTTCAAAAGATGCCTATTGGTTGGCATGTGATGTGAAGTTATGGTGTAAATTTAAACACTCTTAAGAGTAAACTGTGTTATATATGTGTTATGTTTACGTGCGATGTTAATGTATTGTAATCTATGATCGATTCTATTTTATTATGTAAGTACAAAAAAAGAGAAATGTTACAAAACCACTTCTGCTCAAACTTTCACTGGTATCTATGAACATTATAAAGTTTCAGGATTCATTGACAGCTGATTAATTGGTAGTTCATATTAATATAATGTAATTAATCAAAGCTATTTAATTGATCACCTTTTAAATATAACATCGTTATATTTGTATAAATAGATGGCCATGGCTTCTTTCTTGACTATTATTCTATGATTTTTAATTCATTAATTAATTAATTTCATTTAATAATTTTTTTTTTTTTTACTGTTCCATCTTTTAAAACTGTTTTAATCATTTCGCAGTGTGACGACACAGACAGGGGAACAGAAGGAGGTACAGAAAGCAGCTCTCATTTGGGGAAAACTACAAACCACTCGAGTAACTTGTTAGATAGTCTCTCCAGTGGACAGAGCTCTTCCAGTAAGCACTCACACATCCTCCTCTTAAAAAAAAACACTGAGTAAAATCATGAGAGCTGAACTGTCATTCTTCCTCACTGTCTCAGGCGCCATGACCAACAGCTTGGACGCGTCCAGTAACCGAGACAGCCTGAGGTTGGAGGAGGACGTGTCCTACACAGGGCCGTTTTGTGGACGAGCCCGAGTACACACAGCCTTCTTCCCCAGTCCTTATGACACGGACTCGCTCAATCTCAAGGTCAGCCTGCCATCTGCTTTATGTACTCTGGCATCGTCATGCGTCCGACTCTGTAACTTGGCATCAGAAGGAAATGTTTGCATATTCGTATCTAAAAAACTTGTTTACGTTTCTCACAGGTCGGCGATATTATCAATATCATAAGCAAACCTCCAATGGGGATATGGACGGGCATGCTGAACAATAAAGTAGGAAATTTCAAGTTTATCTACGTGGATGTGCTGCTGGAGAAAGAAAAAGATGAAGGAGAAGATGAGGAGAAGATAAAGGAGAAAGAGGAGGAGGAGGAGGAGGAGGAGGAGGAGGAGGCACTTAAGGTCAGGCCTAGACTGTCCAAAAAACCTCGACCCAAAACATTGCTGGAGTTACTGGAGAGGCTGAATTTAGAGGTAAACATCCTGACCACATGAAACTACTTTAATAGATAGAATTTGTAAATGAATCTAAAATAAAAACTAAAATAGACTACTTTTACTTTATAAATGTGAATCAGTTTAGTAAGACTCACAGCTACAGGGTAAGGAATAAAATAAATAAAATAATGCAAATAAAAATATAGAGTAATAACATATATGAACCAGAGCTACTGTTATAGAAAATTAATCAACACAATCTGACCAATCAGAATCCAGTATTCGATTCCAGAGCTGTGGTTTTAATAATAATAATAAGAAGAAGAATGTCAATATTATTGTAAATATTAAACACTTTTTGTTAATGCTAGCCATGATTTTGTTCAAATCTGAATTTAAAATTGGAATTTTGAATATAACACAATATTTGTTCATGTAAATCATGATTTTTTTTTTCAATTTTGAATTGAAACTTTTATGTACAATTAAAAAATTTATAGTTTATTTTTTCAATACAAATGACCTTTGACCTTTACCAACATCGCTCTCACTCAGACACACGTGTCTAACTTTCCCTCCACCTTGATCCCGGCAGGAATACGCCTCGACTTTGCTCCTGAACGGCTACCAGTCTGTGGACGACCTGAAGGACTTGAAAGAGAAGCATCTGACTGAGCTGAACATCACTGATCCTAAGCACAGACGCAAACTACTCACTGCCTCACAGGACATTTACATCATGAGCCGTGAGTATCAAAGCCTTCTTATTCTTATTCTTCTTCTTCTTCTTCTTCTTCTTCTCCTTCTTCTTCTTCTTCTTCTTCTTCTTCTTCTTCTTCTTCTTCTTCTTCCCCTTCTTCTTCTTCTTCTTCTTCTTCTTCTTCTTCTTCAAAAAGGCCTCTGAGGTAGAGTTTACCTCCAGTCTGAATCCAATTGAGCTGATTGATTAGATTAATCAGATCGACGTATGTTGTACGTATGTTGGATTAGGTTTGGATTCTGTACAAAAGGTTTATATTCAGGATTCAGAACAGAATTGAATTAATCAGGGTTTAGATCTAATCATGGATTTGCTTTCTTTTCATTTAAATCTCCCAAAAATCTTACAGATAATTATTTACAGGCATTTTGTACGGTTGTGTTATGTATATATCTAATATAAAATATATTTACTAATATATATATATATATATATATATATATATATATTATATATATATATATATATATATATATATTTATATATATAAAATATATAATATATACACCAATCAGGCATAACATTATGACCACTGAGAGGTGACGTGAATAAGACTGATGATCTCCTCATCATGGCACCTGTTAGTGGGTGGGATATATTAGACAGCAAGTGAACATTTTGTGTAAGGATTTGAGTGAGTTTGATGAGGACCAAATTGTGATGGCTAGACCACTGGATCAGAGCATCTCCAAAACTGCAGCTCTTGTGGGGTGTTCCCGGTCTGCAGTGGTCAGTATCTATCAAAAGTATCCTTTAAGTCCTGTAAGTATGCTTTAAGTCCTGTAAATTGCCACTTACAAGACTTAAAGGATCTGCTGCTAACATCTTGGTTCCAGATACTACAGCACACCTTCAGGGATCTAGTGGAGTCCATGCCTCAACAGGTCAGGGCTGTTTTGGCAGCAAAACGGGGACTAACACAGTATTAGAAAGGTGGTCATAATGATATGCTATTGGTGTAAATATATAATTCTGTCTGTACCTGTAAATATATTAAGGATCATATTATAGTAATATTAGTAGTGATAAATATTCATTAGATATGTAAAAAGAGAAGCGTTTACACACTAATACAGGTGTCCTGTCTGAAATAGCTCAGAAACCGTGTGTATCGTCCTAAAGATTACTAGAGCGCTAAATAGTAGTGAAAATACTGAGCCATTAGCTGTTACTTCATATACTGGCATGTCGTTTTAGCACATTTTACTAGTATACTGTCGTTCCATTCCACTGGTGCAACGGAAATGAATCTATGGAAAGTTTTTAATCAGTATAAAGAAATGAATGATGTTCTGGCTGTGAGTGTGATATAAAACGAGTCTGTTGGCTTTCAGTGTGTTTTAGACGTGTGTTTTTCTCTCTGTTGGATAACCTTACACAGAATTTTACTGGTTGAGGATAAACACCTTCAAATTTTAAACTCAGTCAGATGCTAAGATATAAAAATACGAATGAATAATACAATTATTATAAACAAATGTACTCTTTACCTCAAAAATGGGAGGTCACTGCTTAGAATAAAAAAAAAAAGAAAAAGAAAATCTCTATGTAAGCAACAAGCCAGTCAGCAATAGATGCGACGTATAGCAGTGATGTAACTAAAAATAAAGCGTCAGTGTTACATATTTAACAGGCGAATATGTCTGAATGTTAAAGTATAAATGTTCTACAGTATACAGTCAGAACTGCTGCTTCTTCATTCACAGGCTGAGAGCAGCCACGTTGATTTGATGTCACTTGCTGAACTCAGGGTTGTGGAAACCGTCCCGAGTTGTTGGTGGTGTTGTTGTTGATGTGTTTAGAGTGTTAGTGTACATAATATTACAGACAGATATCATGTGGCTGGTTCTGAGCTGCAAAAAACACAAACACACACACACACGCACACACACACACATTAATAACCAGCAGGAAATACAATTATTTCATTAACATTAACTCCGTTCGGGTCAGAAACCCGGTTTGCTTCACTGTGATGAAGTTAAGCAGCAGGAGTAGATCCTCACACTCTAACCGCGATCTGCTGTGTCCCACAGGGGACGAGCTGGACGAGACGACGTGTGAGGAGGACGACGAGGAGGCCAGCGACTGTCCTCGAGACTCAGGCTGTTTCATCCCAAAGGAGTGTGCAGACACGAGCAGAGAGGACGCCGATATTCACTAACGTCTCTCTTCTCTGAATTGAGCTATCATGCTTTATGACCACTCATAAATTCAAATATTTGCATTATGTGTGTCTTTGGGATGTCTGTAGTTTACTATGTTGAAATATCTGCTGATCTATGTATTTATACATTACTTTAATCTTTTCTGTTGTTTTATGTATGTTAATATAAACATTATTGTATAAATTGTATATATATGGATATATTCTTGCTTTTTGAATGCATTATAAGAGTTAATAAATTATTTGTTTGACATTAAGTTTGTCTTAATCTTACATTTTCAACCACTAACCTGATCAGTGTTGCCTTTGGGGTCAATTTTCCATTTTGAAACCGGCTATTTTCTCACTTCTAATACCAAAGTATTATTACCAATGTTTATATTTGCTCAATTTATAATAAATTAGACAAAAATATTCAATCGTAATTGCTGTAAACAAGTGAATCCAATCTGGATACCTGAAATCTGACGCCAAGCCATGTTAAGAGCAGTTTGCTGTTTTGAGCGCCCCCTGCTGTCTGAGATGCACCGAAACACTTAAGTTGCCTATTAAGGCAAAGGGGCGGAGCTATGCGATTCCTGTTGGGGCGGGGTTAACTCAACTTTTGTGATCTATAAAATTATATTATTACTAAAAAGTAAAACGTTTAGACATTATAACGATATATTTAATGATAGATAAAAATACATACACGAATAAATTAATAAATAAACATTGTCAAAGTATTTTAGTATTTTGTTACTAGAATGTTATTTGGTTTTTATGTTTATATTCAATAATATTAAGTCACTTTAATGATCAAATAGAAATAGTGGCAACTTTATAGCCATTTGAATTTGGAGGGGAAAAAATAGAAATGAAATCAAAATGAAAGATTCAATACGTACACATGCATAGTATCCCATGTGTTTATTATTGATTATATGTTTATTTCATTTGAAAAATATTAAAACGTTACATGTCTCATATATTTTTGTAAACTAATCTTAATATAGTCATACCTGAAGCTTACACTTTGTTTAGCCTACATACCACCCAGAATATGATTTTATCAGAGTGCATAACATCTTCCGGGGATAATCTTGACCTTTCCAATATGGCGACAGACTTGACGTATCTATTCGGCGAGGATAATGAGTCAGATAAACAGTATTACATATTAATCACTTTTATACATGTAAATGCTATTAATTTATTTACGAACGCATTTTATTTTTAAAATAATTTCTTTCTAGATAACTGTTACGTAATAAGTAAAATCACAGTGCGTACAAGGCGGAACCTCCTTCATCGTTTTCCGGAAAGAGGCCCACGCACAGCATTATGGGATATGTCGTTTTTAAAACATTTGATTAGCTTTGTTCGTAAGGTAGAAAAGACTACATTTCCCCTAAACACAAAACTCTCCCGTTAGGTGGACGTGTACATGCGTGTAGTAAAAAAATGTTCTTCTCCCGGCTTGGTTTCAGTTACTGAATGAACGTCACTGTAGCTAACGCTATTTATTAAAACAGTTGGAGCAGAAATGTCAGGAGAAATGTCTATAATCGGTGAGTAATTTTTCGGGCTAGCTGTTTAATCAGATTATTTAGCGATAAGTAGTGGAAAATAGATAGTTTATTTACATAGATTAATGGTTGTTGCTCGCTTGCGGTTTCGAGAGACTAAGCTAATGCAGTTGTCTAGGTAACGGTTATAATGTTTATTACATCGCGATAATTAACGTAATTAACAGTATGATTTTTGTAACTGATGGTGTAATAAGTGTATGTAATATCCACGTAAGCACGTAAACGTCTAGTTAGCCAGCTAAGTTTCATAGCTAGCCTGATAACGTCATCTTCAACACTGACAGCTGCTTTATAATATTTATAATAATCACCAAATTCATGACAAATCATTCAATAAAATGCATCTTTAGAATAAAATGTTAATAATGAGGACATTTGTGGGTTTAAAGGAAAGATTTAGGAACATGTGGTACAGCCTGTGATGCAGTTTCTCACAAAAGCTTCTGAAATGAAAATTCAGTATTTCTGAGCTTTTTGTAAATGTTCGGTAATATTATGGACAGAAGTATGATAGTATATCTTTAAAAATGAAAAGAAAAAAAGTCTGATTTGAAATTTTTTAACGTTTTTTATGGTTCATTCTGTATTAGTTTTGTGTCCAATTAAATTATATCCAAAATGTTTATTCCAACATTAAACACGATTCATTCCACATTTTACTAATCATTACTATACACCGATCAGGCATAACATTATGACCACCTGCCTAATATTGTGTTGGTCCACCTTTCTCTGCCAAAACAGCCCTGACCCGTCATGCACCGTGTATTCTGACACCTTTCTATCAGAACCAACACTAACTTCTTCAGCAATCTGAGCAACAGTAGCTCGTCTGTTGGATCGGATCACATGGGCCAGCCTTCGCTCCCCACGTGCATCAATGAGCCTTGGCCGCCCATGACCCTGTCGCTGCTTCACCACTGTTCCTTCCTTGGACCACTTTTGATAGATACTGACCACTGCAGACCGGGAACACCTCACAAGAGCTGCGGTTTTGGAGATACTCTGATCCAGTGGTCTAGCCATCACAATTTGGCCCCTCGTCAAACTCGCTGAAATCCTTACGCTTGTCCATTTTTCCTGCTTCTAACACATCAACTTTTGAGGACAGAATGTTTATTTGCTGCCTAATATATCCCACCCACTAACAGGTGCCATGATGAGGAGATCATCAGTCTTATTCACTTCACCTCTCACTGCTCACAATGTTATGCATGATCGGTATGTATAATATATATATTTTTGCAGGTTCTGTGATCCTGGCGTTATTCCTAGCCGGATATCTAGGCCAGCAGTATCTTCCTCCTCCTAAACCCAGAGTCATCGGGCTTGATCTCGGGACAACGTTTTGCTCTGTAGGAGTCTTCCAGCCAGGGACGGGAGACGTGGAGGTGATCGGAGACGAGAAGGGTAGAAAAAGCATCCCTAGCGTGGTGTCCTTCACAGAGACGGGTGTATACGCCGGACACGAAGGCCAGGAGCTGGCTGATGTCAACCCGCAAAATACGGTTTACGATGCCAAGCGATTTATTGGGAAGATTTTTGACCAGAAGACGTTGGAGCAGGAGAGCTCTCGCTACCCCTTCAAGGTAAAACAAGATGCACCTTCATACTAATTTTTGTTTTTCTTTTCAATAATTCAGGGTATGGAGGTTCTGAAAATCAGCAGAATAGCCGCAGGGTGTGATGTATGCAACGTAAAGCATAGCATGCAAAAGTATTCACACCCTAAGCAGAAAAGCAAAGAAAAAGAATTCATGTCTTTTGGTTTATTAGGTTACACGTCCTACATGCTTTTGTAACAGATAATATGGAGAAACCTTCTTTTAGTAGGTGTTTTTTTAACGTTTTATGAATAGACCCTCAAGAGCGATGTTCTACACCATTAAACTTGATATGAGTGTTGTGCATAAATATTGTTGTATACATTCCAGGCTTTTCCAACATCTAAAGACTTGACTTTACAGAACTACAAGCCTCACAGATGCACTCTGACATCGTTATTGCTCTTCTAGGTCGTGCTGAATAACGGGAGTGCCGAGTTCCTGCTGCACACCAACAGCACCTTCACCGTGACACCCGAGTTCATCAGCTCTCGGCTGCTGTTAAAGATGAAGAAAATGGCCGAGCAGCACCTTGGGCTTTCTGTCAACAAAGCGGTGATATCAGTGCCCGCAGAGTTCGACGAGAGGCAGAGGAACTACACCATCAGAGCTGCCGAGTTAGCAGGTCAGCCCGCTACCACAGCTCGCTCATTCTACACTCTCTACATGCGGCAGTTCATTTCTCCGTCGCAGCTGTAGGTTAGCGGTGAAGGGACACGATCAGGACTTCCTGCAGATGTCAAGCACATTTATGATCATAAAATATCAACTAGACAAGACAGTGTGCACTGAAACCTGCTTAAAATAAAAAAAAATTGTAATAACATTCGTAAAAAAAAAAAAAAAGTCATAACATTTTTAAGGACTTTTTAGATAAAAAAAAAAAAATCATTTGGTTAGAAGGAACACTTTTTACCCTTGTGAAGAAATGCAGATGCATTAGTATGCAAATTGGAAAGACGTATAAGCCCCGCCTCCTTTTGCTCTGAAATCATTATCATGTGGCCTTCATTTGCATATCGAGACCCGAGATTTTATGCTTCAGTAAATCTTAACAGCTGCATATTTTTTCTTTATTTCAGTTTCATAAACCACTTCAGTGTTAGTTTAGCTCATGGGAGTATTAGATTAGATTATGTGAGGGTTAGATAACATGAGGATTAGTATTAGATTAGATTATAAATTGTTGCCATAGAAATAAAGTGTTAATATAAACCTGTGATTTACAGCTGCACCACAGTTACAGCCACTGTTGTAGAAACAGCGATGAACGCAAATGTTTGTTCCTCAGGACTGGACATCTTGAGGGTCATTAACGAACCCACGGCAGCAGCGATGGCATACGGGCTTCATAAAGTGGACGTGTTTAACGTGCTGGTGGTGGATCTAGGAGGAGGAACGCTGGATGTGTCTCTGCTCAATAAGCAGGGTGGGATGTTCCTCACCAGGGCCATGGCAGGTCAGGACACACACACACACACAAAAAAAATGTAAAAGCTTTACCTCTGACACTGGAGGCTAATCGTCTCCTTACATGAAGAAAACTTCACTACATTTGTGTAGTAACTTGTTGTAAGGCTCAAGCGATATGATACATGATGTTCCGTTGCAACAGTTAGCACAGATTATATCACCAGACTTGAAAACATCCACGAAAAATGCGTAAGATACTCCACACAAACCTTGGAGTATCTCATGTCTCAGAAGCTCACCGAAAGGGCCATCTTGTTCTCTGGAATGAAACGAGACATGTGCAGATCAAGCGTGAATCTGGAATGAATTAAGAAAGAGAGGTAAAAAGAACCCACATTTGGTCTACGTTTAAGGACTCTCGAATGCGAACCTCGATTAATCAGGGTCATTATCATATAACTGTTGGTGAATTACTACGATTTTAAATCGCGTACTTCTTTAATTAATCTCTGAAACATCTAAACACTTTCCAGATTTAATTTTTGATTCCGTTTGTTATCATTTTTACCATTCAAACACTAGGTTTTTTTTTAGGGAGGCCAGATTAAGATGGTTTGGACATGTTCAGAGGAGGGAGAGTGAGTATATTGGTAGGAGAATGTTAGGGCATGGAGCTGCCAGGGAGGAGGCAAAGAGGAAGGCCAAAGAGGAGGTATATGGATGGAATAAATGAGGATATGAAGCTAGTGGGTGCAAGTGTTGAGGATGCAGAAGATAGGGATAGGTGGAGAGAGATGATTCGCTGTGGCGACCCCTGAAGGGAAAAGCCGAAAGAAGAAGAAGAAACACTAGGGGTTTTTGCACATTTTTGCACCCAGCACTATATTAGTAAAAATGAATACTAAAGTGTTTTTGGTATCGATGATTTGATTGTGTTATTAAGCTAAAAGGTAGTAAAAGTGCAAATCTGGGTCAGACAGCTACTTTCTCTGACGTCTGAGAACCATTTAACCGTCTAACGCTCGCATCTCGTCCCAACAGGAAATAATAAGTTAGGAGGCCAGGACTTCAGCCAGCGGCTCTTCCAGCACGTCAGCGAGCGAGTGCTTCAGCAGTACGGCGTCGCCCGTTGTTAAAGGAGGACATCCAGCATCTCCGTCAGGCCGTAGAAGAAGCCAAACTCAGCCTGACCGTGAACTCCAGCGTCTCCCTTGAAGTCCCCCTCCATCTCCGGACCTCAGGAGCGCAGGAGGAGCGCGTCACCTACCAGCAGGAGCTCAGCCGCCAGCTCTTCGAGGAACTCAACGCTGATCTCTTCCAGAAGATCCTGGCCCCCATCGAGACGGTCTTGGTGGAAGGACGTCTGGAAAAAGACGAGGTGGACGAAGTGGTGCTGGTGGGCGGGTCCACGAGGATCCCTCGCGTCCGTCAGATCATCAGCGAGTACTTCGGGAAGGAAGTGAACACACGCGTGGACCCGGACCTGGCCGTAGTGACAGGCGTGGCTCTGCAGGCGGGCATCATGGGAGGATCATGGCCTCTGCAGGTCAGCGCCATCGAGATTCCCAACAGACACCTGCGCAAGACCAACTTTAGCTGAGACTCAGGTGGAACATCAGGTAGAGGAACTCGAGATGCAGCCACGAGTCATGAATAATTTCCCTTTGGAGTGGAAAGTCTTTATTTGGACGTTTTGTACGATTTGCCCGCCGTTTTTTAACTTCTGATTTACTCTTGAACTAAAATGTAAAAAACGTCACGTAAGAGTTTCTCTTCTGTCTTAAAGCCACACAGATTGTGTGGGTTCTTTGAGAGAACAGCTTATATTTTTAGATAAAGCAGTGTGGGTGGACCATGTGAGATGTTCTGCCTACGTTGCTGAAAGCTTTGGAGAAGGTGATCTTCATCTAAAAGGTTCCAGGACCAAGCTGTAGGGTTTCTGCAGAAACTTTGAGCTCACTAGGAGACCATGTACATGGTTGGGCAATACAGAAATTGTGGGGAAAAAAGGGGGGGAGGGGTGAATTTGTATTAATTACATTTAGTTGCTCATTTTGGCTAATTGGAGTAGAAAAAGAACACGCCAGTTATTTTGATTCTAATGCTGCAGTCACATGGATCCAGGAGATGATGGACCACATGCAGACGTACAGCTCTACTGTCTACTAAAGTTCACTCGAAACCTTGATGGAAGTTGATATCAGTCAAAAGATGGCCAGACGGGTGCCAATACTAATTCACACGATGTGAAGGAAAGAAGGAAGGAAGATGGAGAAGGAAGGAAAGTAAAACAGTCAGAGCAGACCAGTCATTTATCACCTATTTATTTATTTATTTATAGCCTCGCAGACAGTTAATGACTACTTTTATTTAAGCCACTGGGTTTACAGCCTTTTTTAAAAAAAAATTATTTGGTCAAATTTAAACTTTTATTTTTTTTTTTTTGTCAAATATATATATTTTTTTCTTTTATGAAAATTGCTGCTCTTATTTGTGCATCATGAGCTGATCATGGTTTATCTAACCTTTTTAATTCTTTCTTTTTTTTTTTTTCCTTTTTTTTTTTTTTATTTAATTTAATTTTTATTTTTTAAGGCATTTGGGAAACTAAAGCTGTTCGGTTTTGCTATCCAAAAAAAAAAGGGGTGAAAAGTGATATTCCTGAAATCGAACAGTGTCTGTGTTCATGATCACAGACTCGACCAACACACACACACACACACACACACACACTTCAGTCAGGTGTGTAAGAAACAATTCTACACTGTGTGTCACATTCGGTACTGTCCTTTACATATTTAATATATATTTTTGTCATTTTTTTGTAGCACATCTTACATTTCAAGCTTAGAAGGAAAACGTTGCACTTTAAAATACAGAAGCATAAATGCTTCAAAAAAAAAAAAATCATGTCGCTTCTGTTAAAGTCTGGAATAAAAAACGTAACTGTGTGTTAATACATATTTTTATACAAAACTGGAATAGAAAACTGTTATTTTTGGGGGCCAAATCTAATAATAAATCTTGTTTTATTTTAGAATTTGTGAATAAAACAAGCCAATTATTATTAATAGTAGTAGTTTATTTTATTAATTAATTATTTTTTAAATACAGAGACTTTTAAGCTTTAAAGTGATTTGTCTTAAAGTCTGGACACATTGTAAAAAAAAAAAAGTGATATTTTTATATACTGATAATTTCATATGCTTTAGGGAAAAATGTATCACGTGTAATTCTAATATAGAATATGATTTTTTTTTTTGGCTTCTTTTATTCTGCAATTCTGAAAAAAATAAGTTTCCCTTTTAATTATTCAGCTCTGAGTGACACCAAAAAAGAGAGGCAAATAGTGGAATTTTTTTTAATGTTAAAATAAATACATGAGTAAAATATAATACACTTAAAAATAAGTTCAGGCTATAAACATGGGAGAAAATAATTTAGATGTGAATTAATCTGTTTTATACACAGATAATATCTTGCATAACTATTCTCTTTATCAATTCTAAATATATATATATTTTTTTCAATATTTAGATATTAAACTAAATATTGGTACTGATGTGTAAATGCTTAAAACTGTTCATATCAGTTGGTCAAAAAGAAATGTGTGACTTAATAGAGCTGATTTCATTCATTCATTCATTCATTCATTGTCTACCGCTTATCTGATCTATTCTCGGGTCACGGGGAGCCTGTGCCTATCTCAGGCGTCATTGGGCATCAAGGCAGGATACACCCTGGACGGAGTGCCAACCCATCACAGGGCACACACACACACTCTCATTCACTCACACAATCACACACTACGGACAATTTAGAGATGCCAATCAACCTACCATGCATGTCTTTGGACCGGGGGAGGAAACCCCCGAGGCACGGGGAGAACATGAAAACTCCACACACACACACACACACATGGTGGAGGCGGGAATCGAACCCCCAACCCTGGAGGTTCGTGCTAACCACCAAGCCACCGTGCCCCCTAGAGCTGATTTAAAGAACCTAAAAATGTTTGTGTGTCTATTTGGACGAAATTCATGTGTGCTTTTTTTTGCTAATAATTTTTCACCATCCACCCAAAAAAAAACCATCCCAACGAATCGAAAAAGTTTTCCAAATATTGTATTTATTTATTCCTTGAGACATGTACAAAATAAAAACAAAGTAACACGATTTGTTCGCTGTCTTTTGTGTGTGTGAACTTTTTCGTTTCACCAGTGCCATAACTTATAGTCTTCATAGCGAATAAAATACAATAAGCCCATGATGATGATGATGATGATGATGATGATGATGTGACACAATCACTGTACAATATATAAATATGAACACTCGTTCTGAGTCCAGGCCGGTAAATATTTTCCAGTAGTACTGCACATGGCGCTTTCAGTGTAGAATGGCATTACAGGAGAAATCCACCCTGAAACTTCAGGTGTTTCAGTGCAACTTCTACTTCAGTGTTTATGTTGTTCTTAGAGATTCTGGTTGGATGCTAAGTCCATGACACTAGCACAGTTACCATGCCATTTAAACAAACATTAGGGCTAATGGTTTTGGAGCAAAACTTGTCATTCACCGTTTCATCATAGATTCATCAGTGCAGGAGCCACAATGCAAGCGTTGTACTCAAATTCCCATAATGCAATGCAGCAGGTGAGCCTCAGCACAGCTAGTTAGTGACCTACAAGATGGCGCACACTACAGAGGTTTGTCCAGCACACTACAGAGGGGGGGGAGTGGGGGTGGAGGGGAAGGGGGGGGAGGGGGGGAGGAAGGAAGGAAGGCAGGCGGGCAGGCAGGAATGCAGAAAGGAAGGAAGGAAGGATGAAAGGAAGGAAGGAAGGAAGGAAGGATGAAAGGAAGGAAGGAAGGAAGGAAGGAAGGAAGGAAGGAAGGAATGCAGGAATCGCTGCATCACTTTCTCCAAGTTGAAATGAAGATGCAGTTTATTCAGGGTGGATTTTTCCTTTAAAGCTTCGCGCTCGCTCTTACGGCTTCCTGCTGTACAAAGTCTTTCCACAAAGTATAAACAAACCTTTCGAAACTCGAGTGTGTCGATGTAAAAACGCTGAACGACCGAAAGGCATAAAACACGAATATCAAAATCGTTCTTGAAAATGATCAATGGGTGCGTTTGAAAAAGAGTCACAAAGAGTAAAGAGAAATACAGGCACTCTGTAAACACACACAAAGTCGCTTGGGCCCTTCGACAAGGCAGGAGAGTGTCCCGGAGTAAATCCTAACATACATACATCATACTCACACACTCTCTCTCTCTCTCTCTCTCTCTCTCTCTCTCTCTCTCTCTCTCTCTCACACACACACACACACGTACAGGTTAGTTTAGAAATATTCCTCACACCCTGGTTAAGGTTTCTCGTCTCCAAAATGAAGGGCGTGGTCTATTACAGCTGTGTTTACAGTCAAATTAAAATAAAATGGTGGACATTCCAGTCATCATGGGCACTGTACAAAAAACAACTATACAGAATATACATCATGTTCCTTTAGCTATATAGCGACGTTCCAGAGGTCACATGGACACTGAACAGGGAAAACTGTGGAAAAGTACTGAGAGAAATGGGAGAGGTTATGATAAAGAAAGGAATAAAGCGTTTCAGGCAGAACAACCAAGGCAAAAATCGTCCTTTTTTCGTTCAGTCAGTGTGGAGTGCTGAGTCAGTGGACGTCCTGATTGGTGTAGCAGTCGAACCCGTTTTCCTCACAGCTGATGCCATCGCTGACCTCTGCTCACACACACACACACACGCACACACACACACACACACACAGATTGAGATACTTTATTATCAGGTATACAATAAAAGTAAATGTATTGCTTTGATTATAGAAATGTATATTGATGTATACACCGATCAGGCATAACATTATGACCACCTGCCTAATATTGTGTTGGTCCTCCTTTTGCTGCCAAAACAGCCCTGACCCATCATGCACTGTGTATTCTGACACCTTTCTATCAGAACCAGAATTAACTTCTTCAGCAATTTGAGCAACAGTAGCTCGTCAGCCTTCTCTCCCCACGTGCATCAATGACCCTCGGCCGCCCATGACCCTGTCTCCGGTTCACCACTGTTCCTTCCTTGGACCACTTTTGATAGATACTGACCACTGCAGACCGGGAACACCCCACAAGAGCTGCAGTTTTGGAGATGCTCTGATCCAGTGGTCTAGCCATCACAATTTGACCCTTCGTCAAACTCGCTCAAATCCTTACGCTTGTCCATTTTTCCTGCTTCTAACACATCTACTTTGAGGACAAAATGATGCCATGATGAGGAGATCATCATTGTTACTCACTTCACCTCTCACTGCTCACAATGTTATGGCTGATCGGTGTATATTGCACATAAAAGGCATATTGCATAATATATAACGGTAGTTTAGTGTAATATAGTGTGTATGAAGTGTACTTTAGTGTATACAAAATATAATGTAGTGTATATGAAGTGTACTGCAATGTATATGATGTATAGTACAATGTACATGAAGTGTAATGTAATGTATACACAGTGTAACGTAGTGTATATGAAGCGTAATGTAGTGAATACACAGTTAATGCAGTGCATATGGAGTGTAATGTAGTGTATACAGTGTAATGTATATTTAGTGTAATATAGTGTATATGAAGTGTAATGCAGCATATATAAGAAGTGGATATGGAGTATAATGTAGTGTATATGAAGTGTAATGTAGTGTATACAGTGTAATGTAATGTATATGAAGTGTAATATAGTGTATATGAAGTGTAATGTAGCATATATGAAGTGGATATGGAGTGTAATGTAGTGTATATGAAGTGGATACGTAGTGTAATGTAGTGTATATGAAGTGGATACAGAGTGTAATGTCGTGTATATGAAGTGTAATGTAGTGTATACAGTGTACTGTAATGTACATGATGTGTAATGTAGTGTATACGAAGTGGATACGTAGTGTAAATGTAGAATATATGAAGTGGATACGGAGTGTAATGTAGTGTATATGAAGTGGATACGGAGTGTAATGTAGTGTATACAGTGTAATGTAGTGTATATGAAGTGTAATGTAGTGTATACAGTGTAATATAGTGTATATGAAGTGTATTGTAGCATATATGAAGTGGATATGAAGTGTAATGTAGTGTATACAGTGTAATGTAGTGTATATGAAGTGTAATGTAGCATATATGAAGTGGATACGGAGTGTAATGTAGTGTATATGAAGTGGATACGGAGTGTAATGTAGTGTATACAGTGTAATGTAGTGTATATGAAGTGTAATGTAGTGTATACAGTGTAATATAGTGTATATGAAGTGTATTGTAGCATATATGAAGTGGATATGAAGTGTAATGTAGTGTATACAGTGTAATGTAGCATATATGAAGTGGATACGGAGTGTAATGTAGTGTATACAGTGTAATATAGTGTATATGAAGTGTAATGTAGTGTATACAGTGTAATGTAGTGTATATGAAGTGTATTGTAGCATATATGAAGTGGATACGGAGTGTAATGTAGTGTATACAGTGTAATATAGTGTATATGAAGTGTATTGTAGCATATATGAAGTGGATATGAAGTGTAATGTAGTGTATACAGTGTAATGTAGTGTATATGAAGTGTATTGTAGCATATATGAAGTGGATACGGAGTGTAATGTAGTGTATACAGTGTAATATAGTGTATATGAAGTGTAATGTAGTGTATACAGTGTAACGTAGTGTATATGAAGTGTAATGTAGCATATATGAAGTGGATACGGAGTGTAATGTAGTGTATACAGTGTAATATAGTGTATATGAAGTGTAATGTAGTGTATACAGTGTAATGTAGTGTATATGAAGTGTAATGTAGCATATACAGTGTAATATAGTGTATACAGTGTAATGTAGTGTATATGAAGTGTAATGTAGCATATACAGTGTAATATAGTGTATACAGTGTAATGTAGTGTATATGAAGTGTAATGTAGCATATATGAAGTGGATACGGAGTGTAATGTAGTGTACACAGTGTAATGTAATGTATATGACTTGAGAGTACTGTATATTTCTTTCTCAAGTAGCAGAGGGTAAAGCTTAGTTGAAGTGTAAAGCTGTAAAGGAATGGGGAATTACTGAGGGATCACAAAATATGACCAGTTTAAATCTTTCCCCATGATTACAAATCTTTATAACAATCTAACAAATTAAAACTCAATATACGTCCAACCAACATGACCGACAAGGAAGGAAAGAAGGAAGGAAGGAAGGAAGGAAGGAAGGAAGAAAAGAAGGAAGGTAGGAAGGAAGGAAGGAAGGAAGGAAGGAAGGAAGGAAGGAAGGAAGGAAGGAAGGAAACTATAAAACATCTTACATTTTTGTTCATTTTCCACAGACTTGGTTACTCACCATGAAGAAAGCTCTGGTCATGACAACCAAAGCCATTAATGAGTTACGACTGGAGGTGATGGATGGATGGATGGATGGATGGATGGATGGATGGATGGATGGATGGATGGATGGATGGATGGATGGATGGAGTAAGAGTGGTGAAATGAGATGGTTCAGGATGGATGGGGTTGGTGATGCAGGATGGTTATTGATGGAGCAGGATGGATCAGATAGGAGCGGGATGCAGCATGATGATGCTTGATGGTTTGAGATGGTGCAGGATGATGGAGGATGGATAGGGATGATGCAGGATGATGCAGGATGGAGCAGGATGATGGAGGATGGTGCAGGATGATGGAGGATGGTGCAGGATGATGGTGGATGGTGCAGGATGGAGCAAGATGATGGAGGATGACAGGAATGATTCAAGATGGTGCAGGAGCATCGGGATGGTTAGGGATGAGGGATAAGATGATGATGGAGGGTTACAGCTGGGGTTAAACTGCTACTGTTGCTGACCTTTAGGAAACGTCAGAACCACTCAGAGTCATGCAGACAACATGGGGCTCATGCTCAAACACAAAATGAAAGGAATGGAAACACACACACACACACACGTTCCCTTTACCAGAGAAAATGAGCTTCTCCTTCATGATGTTGACGTCTCGGCTCGACCTCCTGACAGCTGCGCTCAGCATGATCTGCTCTGGGTTGTAGCTACGCATGCCACTCATCCTCCACCTACACACACACACACACACACACACACACACACACACAGACAGGTCTCAATACTGAAATCTTCCTGCATGAGTCGAGTTACTGAGCTAAAATAATGAGGTTTGAAAAGAAGATTTAATTCTTGCATTTAATTCTTGAAAATTCTAGGCCTTTCAAACTTTTTACAAATTGCCTTCTAAACTATATTTATCTATAACTTATTTATTTATTTATTTATTTATTTATTTATTGGAAGGAAGCCTATAACTGTACAATCTAATGGGAATGATACATTTTTACACCAAGTTTCTTTTCTTTTTTTATTGTGCATTGGGGATATTTTTGGGATTTAAATACACTCAATGTATTTATTTTGTCTTTAACTATATTCATTTATGTATTTATTTTTAGATTTATTAAACTATATTCATACTGGGTGTATTTAATATTTAGTTTTTGGCTAGAAAAAGCTCTGAATTATTTGACTCAGTTACATTATTGACTACAATAAATAAAAAAAATAAAATAAAATAAATAATAATATGCATTTAAAAAAGGAAATGGAATAAAATAATAATATTAAAGAAAACAAAAACTAAAAACAATAACAAAATGCTGATATAGGGTATGTTACAATATTAATCGTGGACAAAAAAAATAGGATTATTTCTGAACATAATATAAATCTTTTCTAATAACACACCCTCTGTGTTTATGTCACTTATATCCTTATTACATTTTATTATTATTAATAATAATAATAATAATAATAATAATAATAATGTCCTCAAATCAGTGTTTTCTTCCCTGTTGATTATGGCATGTTTGGGATTGATATCATCTTGTTGCAGGATATACACACTTTCTCTTTTGGTCGTTAAATTGTAACCAAAAGATTATTATTATTATTATTATTATTATTATTATTATTATTATTATTATTATTATTATTAAAAGGATGCAAACCTTTGCACTTGACTGTATTTCAATACATCTTTATCACGTCATCATATCATCTATCTATAAAAAAAAGCATGATGTAGTCATGTGTGTGTTTCAGCTCCTACATTTACAGCAGTGGGAAAATGCAATGTGTTACTGCAGTATTAGAAGCTCAATTAATAATAAATGTCTAATGAGATTATTAAATAATATAATGCTGAACCCTGGTGAGACGACATACTGGTATGAAGTCACCGGTGTCCTGTAGTGCCTCTGTTTGTCCTTCTGTGCAGTGTGAGGGCGGGCGTGCGCGTGTGTGTGTGTGTGTGTGTGTGTGTGTGTGTGTGTGTGTGTGTGTGAGTGTGTGTGTGTGAGAGAGAGAGAGAGAGAGAGAGAGAGAGAGAGAGAGAGAGAGAGGAGCGAGCTCAGCCACACTGCTATAAATAACTGACTTTTAGTGCAGGTTGGTGTGATTAATGCAGAGCCACCATCCATCTCAGACACGCCATCATCCATCGCTCCAGCAAGAAAAAAATTTTATATCTCAACTCCAACGGGAGCGAAAATAAAAAGCTCAGCGCTCAGGCAGGAAGCTTTAAATAATCGTGTCAGAGGATAATAGGCTACTGACAGGAACCACGGCTCAACACTGCCCTCTGGTGGACACAGTAAGGAGCGCTTCATTATTATTCGTGAATAAATCTAGCTGTAGACAGACGGATAGATAGATAGATAGATAGATAGATAGATAGATAGATAGATAGATAGATAGATAGATAGATAGATAGATAGATAGATAAATTCTAGCTATGGATAGATAGATAGATAGATAGATAGATAGATAGATAGATAGATAGATAGATAGATAGATAGATAGATAGATAGATAGATAGATAGATAGATAAATTCTAGCTATGGATAGATAGATAGATAGATAGATAGATAGATAGATAGATAGATAGATAGATAGATTCTAGCTATGGATAGATAGATAGATAGATAGATAGATAGATAGATAGATAGATAGATAGATAGATAGATTCTAGCTATAGATAGATAGATAGATAGATAGATAGATAGATAGATAGATTCTAGCTATAGATAGATAGATAGATAGATAGATAGATAGATAGATAGATAGATAGATTCATTACATTAAATATAAAAATTGGACAGTGGAAATGTTTGCATGTCTTCAATATTAATAACACTAGTCAGTTTCTCGTAAATTTTCTGCTGGAACTTTCAAGTCCACGCTTTTGCTTTAAGACCTTCAGCTTGCTCTCTTCCTCTTCTAGATTTATATAAAAGTGCAAAATACTCTTTTACATAAAAAAAAAAAAAAGAAGCTGCTTAAGTTTGTTAATGGTTCTTAGTATCCTAGAAATGTTCTACTGTTTTTCTGAAATCTTGTTTTATGGGTTTTCTTTATTGACACACTGAAGATTCTACAAAAGATTTAAGGTTTTTACTGATTGATTGATTGATTGATTGATTGATTTTATTTTATTTGTTTTAAAATGGAGGGTGACAAAATATTCCACTTGGCTCTAATCAGTTAATTTAGTGCAGTTGAATCATTTCCGTGGCTAAATCACAAACAATGTTGTATTGTATAAATAGTGAATGATGTAATTCTTTATATACAACATTCTGTTCTACACTACAGAGTGAGCATACAGTGAATATAGTGTACAGAAATCCATCGGGGATTCAGCCTAACTAACTAAGTGACTATTTTTAAACATCCTGAATGAAAATAAAAGCATGAAAGATGGTAGATTTTACATGAATCCTGACCAACATTGAGAAATATTAAACCCCAGATTAACACAAGATCTACTACTGATATATCAATACAATTATGAAAGTATAATATTCTATTCTTATTCATGTAACAACGTATAGATAGATAGATAGATAGATAGATAGATAGATAGATAGATAGATAGATAAAAGGTGCATCCGGAAAGTATTCTTCTGTCATTATTCCTCATAATGACAACGTGAAAGAAGTTAGTTCGAAATCTTTGAAAATTTATTAGAAATAAAACACAAAAAAATCACATGTACATAAGTATTCACAGGCTTTGCCATGACACTGAAAATTGAGCTCAGGTGCATCCTGTTTCCACTGATCATCCTTGAGATGTTTGTACAACTTGACTAGAGTCCACCTGTGGTCAATTCAGTTGATTGGACATGATTTGGAAAGGCACACACACGTGTCTATATAAGGTCCCACAGTTAACAGTGCATGTCAGAGCACAAACCAAGCCATGAAGTCCAAGGAACTGTGTGTAGACCACCGAGACAGGATTGTATCGAGGCACAGATCTGGGGAAGGGTACAGAAAAATTTCTGCAGCAGTGAAGGTCCCAATGAGCACAGTGGCCTCCTCATCTGTAAATGGAAGAAGTTTTGAACTACCAGGACCCTTCCTAGAGCGGGCCGCCCGGCCAAACCGAGCAATCGGGGAAGAAGGGCCTTAGGGAGGTGACCGAGAACCCGATGGTCACTCTGAAAGAGCTCCAGCGTTTCTCTGTGGAGAGAGGAGATCCTTCCAGAAGAACAACCATTTCTGCAGCACTCCAGTGCCAATCAGGCCTGTATGGTAGAGTGGCCAGAGGGAAGCCACTCCTCAGTAAAAGGCACATGACAGCCCACCTGGAGTTTGTCAAAAGGCACCTGAAGGACTCTCAGACCATGAGAAACAAAATTCTCTAGTCTGAGGAAACAAAGATTGAACTCTTTGGCCTGAATGGCAAGCGTCATGTCTGGCGGAAACCAGGCATCACTCATCACCTGGCCAATATCATCCCTACAGTGAAGCATGGTGGTGGCAGCATCATGCTGTGAGGATGTTTTTCAGAGGCAGAAACTGGGAGACTAGTCAGAATCAAGGGAAAGATGAATGCAGCAATGTACAGAGACATCCTTGATGAAAACCTGCTCCAGAGCACTCTGGATCTCAGACTGGGGCGACAATTCATCTTCCAAAAGGACAACGACCCTAAACACACAGCCAAGATAACAAAGGAGTGGCTATGGGACAACTCTGTGAATGTCCTTGAGTGACCCAGCCAGAGTCCAGACTTGAACCTGATTGAACATCTCTGGAGAGATCTGAAAATGGCTGTGCGCCGACGCTCCACATCCAACCTGATGGGGCTTGAGAGGTAATGCAAAGAAGAATGGGAGAAACTGCCCAAAAATTGGTGTGCCAAGCTTGTAGCATCATACTCAAAAAGACTTGAGGCTGTAATTGGTGCCAAAGGTGCTTCAATAAAGTATTGAGCAAAGGCTGTGAATACTTGTGTGTATGTGATTTTTTCGTTTTTTATTTTTAATAAATTTGTAAAGATTTCAAACAAACTTCTTTCATGTTGTCATTATGGGGTATTGTTTGTAGAATTATGAGGAAAATAATGAATTTAATCCATTTTGGAATAAGGCTGTAACGTAACAAAATATGGAAAAGTGAAGCGCTGGGAATACTTTCCGGATGCACTATAGATAGACAGACAGACACACAGACAGATAGAGGAGTGTAAGAGGTGATAGATATGTGCAGGAGCACAGCATCATTGGTCAGTGGAAGTGACCCAGTTACCTGATTATGTGATAGCTGAGAGATGCCAGAATGCAGCAGAGAAGAGGAGCATGCACATCAGCAGAGAAGGAAGAGGAGGAGCAGCAGGAGGAGGCGGAAGAGGAGGAGGAGGAGGAGGAAGAAGGGTACGAAGGGCACAAAGATACAGAGTAAAAGAAGGAGAGAATCAAGAGGTCAGTTCAGAAGCAGAAGCCGAAATCACGATGCCGAGCACAGCACAGAGTCAGCACTAAACCAGTAGGCAGAAAAATCCCACAGTGATTACTGCACACAGAACCAGGATACATCTGAGAGAATTTATTTTGAAAATAGAAAGAGGAAGAATAGTCATGCACTCATTCACTCGTCAAGCAAAAACATCTTAAACATCTTCCCTTTTTCCTCTGACTCTACATTTCTTTCTAATTATTTTTTCTCAATTTTGTCCTTACTGAAACAATCTTTAATGCTGAGTGTGTTTAAAGTCTTAATGAATGCTAATTTAATAAAATGTTTAATTCGGGGAACTTATATGATATGATAATAATATGGGCTCTGGTATTTTATACTGAAAAAAGCTGATATTTACGCCCCTGTTTACGATATATATAATGTAATTTTTTTATATCACAAAAATGTAAAAAGGGTGTGAAAACTTTTTTCCATATCAGTTACATATAAAATATCCAACTATATTATATTATGAAATAATTCTATTTATACAGTGTTTTTTGCTTACATATATATATATATATATATATATATATATATATATATATATATATATATATATATATATATATATATATATATATATACAACACACACACACACACACACACACACACAGTGGGGCAAAAAAGTATTTAGTCAGCCACCAGTCAGAGAGGCCTGTAATTTTCATCATAGGTACACTTCAACTATGAGAGACAGAATGAGAAAAAAAAAATCCAGAAAATCACATTGTCTGATTTTTAAATAATTTATTTGCAAATTATGGTGGAAAATAAGTATTTGGTCACCTACAAAAAAGCAAGATTTCTGGCTCTCACAGACCTGTAACTTCTTCTTTAAGAGGCTCCTCTGTCCTCCACTCGTTACCTGTATTAATGGCACCTGTTTGAACTCGTTATCAGTATAAAAGACACCTGTCCACAACCTCAAACAGTCAGACTCCAAACTCCACTATGGCCAAGACCAAAGAGCTGTCAAAGGACACCAGAAACAAAATTGTAGACCTGCACCAGGCTGGGAAGACTGAATCTGCAATAGGTAAGCAGCTTGGTGTGAAGAAATCAACTGTGGGAGAAATTATTAGAAAACATACAAGACCACTGATAATCTCCCTCGATCTGGGGCTCCACGCAAGATCTCACCCTGTGGGGTCAAAATGATCACAAGAACGGTGAGCAAAAATCCCTGAACCCAGTGAATGACCTGCAGAGAGCTGGGACCAAAGTAACAAAGGCTACCATCAGTAACACACTACGCCGCCAGGGACTCAAATCCTGCAGTGCCAGACGTGTCCCCCTGCTTAAGCCAGTATACGTCCGGGCCCGTCTGAAGTTTGCTAGAGAGCATTTGGATGATCCAGAAGAGGATTGGGAGAATGTCATATGGTCAGATGAAACTTTTTGGTAAAAACTCAACTTGTCGTGTTTGGAGGAGAAAGAATGCTGAGTTGCATCCAAAGAACACCATACCTACTGTGAAGCATGGGGGTGGAAACATCATGCTTTGGGGCTGTTTTTCTGCAAAGGGACCAGGACGACTGATCCGTGTAAAGGAAAGAATGAATGGGGCCATGTATCGTGAGATTTTGAGTAAAAACCTCCTTCCATCAGCAAGGGCATTAAAGATGAAACGTGGCTGGGTCTTTCAGCATGACAATGATCCCAAACACACCGCCCGGGCAACGAAGGAGTGGCTTCGAAAGAAGCATTTCAAGGTCCTGGAGTGGCCTAGCCAGTCTCCAGATCTCAACCCCATAGAAAATCTTTGGAGGGAGTTGAAAATCCGTGTTGCCCAGCGACAGCCCCAAAACATCACTGCTCTAGAGGAGATCTGCATGGAGGAATGGGCCAAACTACCAGCAACAGTGTGTAAAAACCTTGTGGCGACTTACAGAAAACGTTTGACCTCTGTCATTGCCAACAAAGGGTATATAACAAAGTATTGAGATGAACTTTTGTTATTGACCAAATACTTATTTTCCACCATAACTTGCAAATAAATTCTTTAAAAATCAGACAATGTGATTTTCTGGATTTTTTTTTCTCATTCTGTCTCTCATAGTTGAAGTGTACCTATGATGAAAATTACAGGCCGCTCTTATCTTTTTAAGTGGGAGAACTTGCACAATTGGTGGCTGACTAAATACTTTTTTGCCCCACTGTATATATATTGAACATTATATCATTATGTTATGAGTTTTTATGTAACGTTTATTTAACTGTTAGAGAAGGAGTTTCCAGTGTCAGGAAAGTCTTCAGGTCTTTAGGTCTTATTAATTTGAAGAGAAAGAAAAATAATTAAAGTCTTGTAAGGAAACGACCGTTTAGATCTGTTCCATTTTGAGGGAACAAATTTGTCTTCCAGACTCTAACTATACATGGATAAAAAGTGACATCATTCTTTAGTTAATACAAATGCTTGGCAAATTGGTGACATGAGACGAATAAAAGTGTGATTATTTTTCTATAACTGCACAAACTGAGTTGTCTTTACTGAGTACTTATTAAAAATCTCTCTGCCTTTTTAAAATAATAATAATAATAATAATAATAATAATATACAATGAAGCTTTACTTTTTATTTTAGGATTTATTTATTTAAATTTTTTTTAAATGTGTATTTATTTTATAGATTATTGTAAAACAACACAAATGTAATGTTTGGCATATCACTAATAAGTACTTTCGAAATATTAACCTTTGTTTTAAAGTTATGACTTTTGCCAGTAACTGTTCTAGGTGACTTTTAAACTCTATCAGACTTTTCCGAAAAATTCCTGAAAACTCTCACGTCTCACTGATTTTCTCCTCCTAGAGTTTTTATTTTATTTTAACCCATTTACCCCAAAATGTTAATACAGGAAGTTCAAGCAGCAACACCATCAGTGTGCATCATGAAAAAGAAAGGGAAAGAAAGACAGATATATACATATTGATGTTGTGTAGCCTAATAAACTTATAAAGCACAAATCCATGCATCACTACAAACACCCCTGTCTCACTCTGCATGCACCGCGTATCTGATCCGAAATATAAATATAATGAAATAGTCCTTACTTCTGAAATATAAAAATCCCCAGGACCAGAATGAAGGAGATGATATCAGTAGCGACCCAAATCAAGCAGTACTCGTGTGGACTCTGAAACAGAAATCAGTGATGTGACAGAGCAGACACTAGATGGCGCTGTGACACAAAAACACACTCGCAATAAGCAATAAAGTGGATTACGTTTTATTTATTT
This sequence comes from Hemibagrus guttatus, assembly GCA_033459395.1. Taxonomy (NCBI): domain Eukaryota; kingdom Metazoa; phylum Chordata; class Actinopteri; order Siluriformes; family Bagridae; genus Hemibagrus; species Hemibagrus guttatus. The sequence continues at coordinate 21,946,976 of JAUCMX010000011.1, forward strand.
ATAAATTGATTCGAAAAGCTGTTGTAGCTTCTATATAAACAGCTCGTTCACAGAGACTTGTATTGAGAGATGCTTTACATCATCTAAGACTAATAATAAAGTATAAAATTAGTGAAAAGTCTCAGTGTACAAAAATAGGCAGACAGACAGACAGACAGACAGACAGACAGACAGACAGACAGATAGATAGATAGGAAAAAATAGGCAGACAGTTGACAGTTAAAGAAAGAAAGAAAGAAAAAGAAAGAAAGAAAGACAGACAGACAGACAGACATATAGATAGAGAAAAATAAGCAGACAGACTGATAGAAATATAGAAAGAAAAAGAAAGGAAGAAAGAAAGAAAGACGAACAGATAGATAGACAGACAGACAGATAGACAGACAGACAGATAGATAGATAAAAATAAACAGACAGACAGATAGAAAGAAAGAAAGAAAGAAAGAAAGAAAGAAAGAAAGAAAGAAAGAAAAGGAAGATAGACGAACAGATAGACAGACAGACAGACAGACAGATAGATAGGAAAAATAGGCAGACAGTTGACTGTTAAAGAAAGAAAGAAAGAAAGAAAGAAAGAAAGAAAGAAAGAAAGAAAGAAAGAAAGAAAGAAGAAAGCAGATAGACTAACAGAGACAGACAGACAGATAGATAGATAGATAGATAGATAGATAGATAGATAGATAGATAGATAGATAGATAGATAGATAGATAGATAGATAGATAGATAAAAATAAGCAGACAGACAGACAGACAGACAGACAGACAGACAGAAAGAAAGAAAGAAAGAAAGAAAGAAAGAAAGAAAGAAAGAAAGAAAGAAAGAAAGAAAGAAAAGGAAGATAGACGAACAGATAGACAGACAGACAGACAGACAGACAGATAGATAGGAAAAAATAGGCAGACAGTTGACAGTTAAAGAAAGAAAGAAAGAAAGAAAGAAAGAAAGAAAGAAAGAAAGAAAGAAAGAAAGAAAGAAAAGGCAGATAGACTAACAGAGACAGACAGATAGATAGATAGATAGATAGATAGATAGATAGATAGATAGATAGATAGATAGATAGATAGATAGATAGATAGATAGATAGATAGATAGATAGATAGATAAAAATAAGCAGACAGACAGACAGACAGACAGAAAGAAAGAAAGAAAGAAAGAAAGAAAAGGCAGATAGACTAACAGAGACAGATAGATAGATAGATAGATAGATAGATAGATAGATAGATAGATAGATAGATAGATAGATAGATAGATAGATAGATAGATAGATAGATAAAAATAAGCAGACAGACAGATGCCATTCTGAATTCAATAATAAAACATGTAAGTGTTGGCAAATTGCTGTGGTGTAGGGAATATTGTTTTGTATTGTTTTAAGGAATTGTTTTAAGGAATAAAACAAACTTTTATTGGAAAATAATAATCTTGGAGGTGGTGAGTGTTACCATGATTCTTCATACCATCCTATTGTTGATTGTTTTCCTATAAAAGCACACGCCCCTAAAAATTGTACTCCTCTTAATTAACCAGAGACGATTTTTTACAATTTTTTAGAATAACAGCAGTCCTTTTCAAAAGCTTAAACTATGTAGCAAAAGTATTGGCACCCCTAATTCAATTACATGCAACCAGGTTGCAACCTCTGTGCCTGTGTTTAAAGTCCAAAAGACAAGAGATTACTCAATAAAATGAACATTAATTCATAGATATCTAAAAAAATATATAATAATAGAATAGATATATAAAAATAAATGAACAGTAAAAAAAAAAAAAAAAAATTATTTAAGCACATTTAGGGTCACATATTTTGTTGTTGATGTTTTCCCATCTATTAAAGCGCACAAGGTCACTCCCTGTATGTGCTCGCTCGTTTGCTCGAAGGGTGCCAATAATTTGATGGATGCTTTATTGAACCCGTAAGAGGAATGACAAAGCGCTGTGTTGGTCGCTTACCATTAGCCAAAGAGGCGATAAAACTTTCCTGAGGATCTGCGGCGCTTCAGAGGAGACTGAGTGAACGCCTCTGCACCAGAGTACAGAGTAAAGCCACGGTTCATTTACGGTGTACAGGGTCACACTCACGTTACCTGCCGTATACGTCCTGTTAAACACACACACACATGCACACACACCCACACCCACACACACACACACACACACTACATATATTACATTGAGTCTCAAAGAAGAAACACCAGAATGTTATACAGTAAATATTGATGATTATTGTATTTATTCTATATTATTATATTTGATTAATATAGATGATTATTTGTTGAATAATCAAAGCTGTAAAATTGTAGCAGGTGGGTAGAGATACAGCCATGTGCTACATCTGACCAATCAGGTCTAAAGTATGTAAACTTCAGCAAATAATATCAACAAAATATATCACAGACATTGTCCTAACATGTAAGGTAAGGTAAGACCACCAGGAAGAACTGTATATTCAGCTGCACTGTGGTATAAACTGTGATAATCTTTATAATAAATAATTCTATTTTGCATAATTTTGTCGTTAAAATGCCGAAAAATGTAAAGCAAAATGCTTTCCTTTGGGACAATGCCAAAGTTTTGCTTTAAAGAAATGAAGTAAAGTAAAAAAAAAAAGAAAAAAAAAAAGAAAGGGACATGACCTGAATGTGTCACTTTAAAAATTATGACTAGAGAAATCATTAACTATGATAAACAAACACTCCGACACAGAGAGAATCACAGGAAGCGGCTGATCTTTCAGCGTGAATCGATACTTTAATCACGGAAATGTTCGAGGATGATCTATCTAACAGTACGTTTAAGGAAATAAGATTCACAGCCATAAATAAGTCACTGGATAGTCATTGTTTATAAGCTATTTGGGAAAAAATGAGAATATCTTAAAATGTATACTAAGCCTAATTAACAGGAGAAAGATCTTGAAGGAAGAAGAGTTTTGTTTTTTTCAGTCATCAGCTTTTTCATGGAAGCAGGAAAATCCACCACCACTATCATGCTGTTAATGGAATAAATGTGTGTGTGTTTGTGTGTGTGTGTGGGTGTAGGTGCTCACCGAATATCCTCATCACTGACATGGTTGTAGCGCAGCAATAACCTACTGATGCCTTTCTCATGGAGATTCTCTAGGGTCTGTTTCTTAGTGGAGATCTGCTGGAAGCCTGGAGCTTGCTGCTGTACCAGCTCTCTGTCCCAGTCCACACTCCACACCACCTACACACACCACGCATGAACTCATACTTCACCAGCAGGGGGCAGTGCAGTACAACTTTCTCTATTCATCAACTGTTTACTATACTGTATGTGTTCACTATTTAGGGTATAAATGCATTGAGGTATTAAAGATGTTCAGTGAAGATCCTAGCCATGTGTCTCACCAGGTGCTGAGGGATGCCTGAGTTCAGGATGGTGCTCAGGGTGAGGTTGACCCAGCTCAGGTTATGTGGGTGCCCAGGTGGAGGTCTGCGTAGGGAAAACAGGACGGAGCGGTTGGAGCGAGCTGCCAGCTGCAGCATCTGTTCCAGACTGCACACTGTCTGATTCCCCGCCAGCCACCGCTCTCGCTCGGACATGTGCTGCACTGACCAGTACGGGTCAGCCTATAGGACAAAAATCACCACAATCAACACACAGAGCAGTGCAACAGTGGACCAAAGATACAGCATCTTTCAAACCATCCATCTTTTTATCCATATTCGCCCATTTATCTCCCTGCCTTTCCAACCATCCATCTATTCATCCATTTATCCATTCAACCATCTTTTAATTCATCCATGCATCCATGCATCCATGCATCCATCCATCCACCCATCCACCCATCTATGTATTCATTCAATCATCCATCCATCCATCATTCCTGCAGATTATCCATCCATCTATGTATTCATTCATTCATTCATCCATCCATCCATCCATCTTTTGTGCAGATCATCCATCCATCTTTTGTGCAGATTATCCATCCATCCATCCATCCATCCATCCATCCATCCATCCATCCATCCATCCATCCATCTTCCTGCAGGTTATCCATCCATCCATCTTTTCTGCAGGTTATCCATCCATCCACCCATCCATCTTTCCTGCAGGTTATCCACCCATCCATCTTTTCTGCAGGTTATCCATCCATCCATCCATCCATCCATTTCTAATAATTAATTAATTAAGTAATTCATTCATTCATTCATTCATTCATCAATTTATCTTTCCATCCACCATATCTGCCAGTCAATCTCTTTTATCCATTCATGGATGCATCTTTATGTACATCTTTCCACCCATCCATCTACCAGCTCATCCTTCCCTAAATCCATCAACTTATCTATCCATCTACTGATCTTTCTGCCTTTCTATCCTTTCATCCATTTATCTTTTTTAACCATGATTCTATTCACCCATTTATCCATCCATGAATCTTTCTAGCAGGTTATCCAACCAACCATCCATCCATCCACCCATCCATCCATTCATCCATCCAGTACAATACAATACATCTCTCCAGCTGGCTTTCTATTCATCCATCTATTTATCTCTCCATCCGTCCATCCATCCAGTACAATACAATACAATACACCTCTCCAGCTGGCTTTCTATCCATCCATCCATTTATCTCTCCATCCGTCCATCCATCCTTCCACCCATCCATCCATCCAGTTCAGCACAGTACCTTTAGAAACCACTGGCCAGCATTGAGCATGCTCAGTTCAGTCCAGTTGAAGAATGAGGCGTCGTTGTTCTGTCTCTCAGGAAAGACTTTTCTCACATTTGTGGTTCTCTTCAGGGTCCGATCTCTCACCAGGAACGGTATTCCATCCAGACTACAAGCAGAAAGCAGTTACACTAACCATCTACTTTTTTAATCTGTTCCAGCTAGGACATAGTCAGAGCCGAAGCCGTGTGATGGACAAAGCCTCAGGTCAGGTGATTAATGACAACTGTCGTGAAGAGATTTGCTGATTAGAAGCTTTGTTTGATTGAGTTCCATTACATACTTTTATAAATGATTTACTTTTTAAGAAATGAACACATCATCACTTTGAATGAAGTTATACCACAGAAGATGCTGAATTCTGGATTCTGTTTGGTCAGAAGGTGTTGATTCATTTTCTGTACCAGCAGCTCTGACAGTAGCGTAGCTGCAAATCACAGCTTTATAATAAATGTGCTTGTTCTAATACATCACTTCCACCGACATTTCTATGACAGACGATTTACATAATATTGAAAGCTATAAATATTGACATGAATATTGATGTGAAGTTTTTTATTAGGAGGCATGTAGTTAATATTTATGGATAGAGGCTCTAAGATTTTAGACATCAGGAGAGAAGAGGCTGTGTGCAGAAGAGACTGAAAAAAGAAGCTGGTCATGAAACTGCTTATAGCTGCTTTAAAGGAAGTGAAAATGTCCTACTATTTACAGAGTTTAAACTGTAAACTGGTATAAAGGATGACATGTTGCTGATTAATAAATGTACAAATTGTAATCATAGTCAAACAGTAATCTGCAACTCAAACACTTCTCAGGTGTGCTGTTTAGGGAAAAGAATTCACTTTAAGGTTGTAACTCCACTTTACTTCAGGTCACTCCGTTATGTTTTATTCCTTATTTAGCTTTAAAGTGAACTGGATGACTAAACCCCTTCAATTCCTGCTGCATTATTTACAAATGAATGAGATAAAATTAATCGCTTCCTTTCAATATGCTCAATAATGATGAACCTATGAGGAAAAAGTTTCTCCTGACAATTGTGTGCTTTAATAACTGTCATTTATACTGGCTTAGTGAGTGCCTGAATAGTCTGTATCCAATCTCTCTCTCTCTCTCTCTCTCTCTCTCTCTCTCTCTCTGTCTCTCTCTCTCTCTCTCCCGCTCTCTCTTTCCATCTCTGTCTGTCTCTATCTGTCTCTCTCTCTCTTTCTGTCTGTGTCTCTCTTTCTCACTTGCTCTTTCCATCTCTCTCTGTCTGTCTATCTCTCCCTCTTCTTGTCTCCTTCACTGTCTGTCTCTCTATCTCTCTCTCCATCTGTCTGTCTGTCTGTCTGTCTGTGTCTCTCTTTCTCTCTCTTTGCATCTCTGTCTGTCTGTCTGTCTCTCTTTCCATCCCTCTCTCTCTGTCTATCTCTCCCTCTTCTTGTCTCTTTCTCTGTCTGTCTCTCTCTCTCTTTTCATCTGTGTCTGTCTGTCTCTCTATCTCTCTGTCTGTCTCTCTTTCTCTCTCTCTTTCCATCTCTGTCTGTCTGTCTCTCTCTCCCTCTTCTTGTCTCTTTCTCGGCCTGTCTCTCTCTCTCTTTTCATCTGTGTCTGTCCGTCTGTCTCTCTCTCTCTGTCTGTCTCTCTTTCCATCTCTCTCTGTCTGTCTCTCTCTCCCTCTTCTTGTCTCTTTCTCTGTCCGTCTCTCTCTCTCTTTTCATCTGTGTCTGTCTGTCTGTCTCTCTCTCTCTCTGTCTGTCTGTCTCTCTTTCTCTCTCTCTTTCCATCTCTGTCTGTCTGTCTCTCTCTCCCTCTTCTCGTCTATTTCTCTGTCCGTCTCTCTCTCTCTTTTCATCTGTGTCTGTCTGTCTGTCTCTCTATCTCTCTTCTTGTCTCTTTCTCTGTCTGTCTGTCTCTCTCTCCCTCTTCTTGTCTCTTTCTCTGTCTGTCTGTCTCTCTCTTTCTTTCTTTCTCTCTCTCTCTCTCTCTCTCTCTCTCTCTCTCTCTCTCTCATACACTCATGTTCCCTGTGTTTCTGTATCTGCCTGAAGCTCATCTCCTTTATTCCATCCTCTTATCCATCCATCATCCAGACGTGACTAAACCCACCTCCCAGTGAGCTCACACTCATCTCTCTCTCTCTCTCTCTCTCTCTCTCTATCTCACACACACAGACACACACCCTTTCTCACTCTCTCTCACACACAACTCTGTAAGTCTAAATGGTGTATTGATCTGTACTTCACTCAGACTGAGGAGGACGAACATTAAATATGTGAAGGAATAAATGAATAATTACCTGATGGCCACCTCAGCCTGCAGGCCGCTGACGTTTTCCTCCACAGCTCTCTGGAAAGAGAGCAGCGTGTTCTCCGGAGCCAGCTGACAGGAAGTGGTGAAAAAAAAAGACACACGGGGAGAGTTAACCTTCAATCAAACACGGGGAGATCAAGCACCAGGGGAGGAAGCAGCAGAGACAATGCTGAGAGATGGGAAATAAAAAAAAAAAGTAAAATAAAATAAAATAAAAACAACAGAGTGACCTTAAGGGATGTGTGCAAAATAAATGCATTAATGGCAAAAAGAGGGAAAAAGAGACGGGGTAGGATTAGTGTTCAGCTTGGTTTTTTCCCCCAGGACATAAGCAGCACTTAAATCTCTTAAATTATTCTGATATCATTAATACCTCACAGCGGAGGAAGCTCCTGCAGGCAGCATTGTAGCACAGCTTCGTGCGAGAAACAGTTTATTCACACACAGCAACATGACTAACAGCACATTTCCAGGCTTCATAGCAACATTCAGCCCTAATGCTGCTTTTATGGCATTTCACCAAGGCATAAATACACAGAGTATGCAGAGGAGACATGATTTTTCTGCAACTTCATGCAGGATCAATAAAGTATGTGTGTGTGTGTGTGTGTGTGTGTGTGTGTGTGCTTCTCCATCTAATATACTGTATACTCTTCTAGCATCCCATCCAATTGTCTGTCATTCCATCCATCCATCCATCCATCCATCCATCCATCCATCCATCCATCCATCCATCCAGTGTATCTTTCTAGCCATCTACAATATCTTTCTTTCTATGCCTCTATCCATCCATCTATCCATACATCCATCCTTTTACCTACTTTCCATTGACCAGTTTTCCATCCACCCAGCCGCCCATCTTTAATTGCATTTCCTCATCCATTCATATTCTATCCGTCTCTCCATGGATTTGCCTATTTATTTCAGTGCATCCATTCATTCTGCTATCCATCCATCCATCCATACCAAACACCCACCCATCTTTTTTATCTTTCTAGCCCTCCACTGTATCTTTCTTTCTTTTCATCTATCCATCCATCCATCCATCCATCCATCAACCAGTTTTCCATCCACCCAGCCATCCATCTTTATTTGCATTTCTTCATCCCTTCATATTTCTATCAGTCTATCCATTGATTTGCCTATTTATCTATAAATCCATCCATCCATCTTTCTGTCTAGCTAGCCATCCATTAATCCATCCATACATACATCCATCTATACATCTATATGTCCTTCCATGCATCTATTTATCTGGCTTCCATCCATCCATCCATCCATCCATCCATCCATCCATCCATCCATCCATCCATCCATCCATCCATCCATCCATCCATCCATCCATCCATCCATCCATCCATCCATCCATCCATCCATCCATCCATCCTCCACATATTTGCCTTTTTACCCATCAATCCTTCTTGCTATCCAGCCACCCATTCATCCATTCATTTTTGGGGGCGGTGGTGGTAGCTCAGTTGGTTAAGGCTCTGGGTCATTAACCAGAAGATCAGGGGTTCTGCACTTCCAAGCTGTCACCATTGGGCCCTTGAGCAAGGCCCCCAACCCACCTTGCTCCTGCTCTGTATCATGGCTGACCCGCTCGCTCATCCATTCACCCATCCATCTACCTGCCTATCCATCCTTTTTTCTATCCACCCATTCATTTACCTTTCTACCCACCTGTTGATTCATCTTTCTATTCACCTATCCATTTTTCACCTATCCATCTTTCAACACATCTCTTTTCCTTTCCATTTCATTCCATTCTATTCCATCCATCCATCCATCCACCCATCCATCCATCCAGTTTCCACCTATCCACCCATCCATCCATCCATATATATCTCTCCTGGCGGATGTATTGCAAGTTTGCAAACATCATAACATCCACTTTTTCTGTAGAGGTTAACACTCTTGTCAGTTTGTCTAGACATTTGCAGTTCAGGTTACATAAGTGGATCTCCAGATTGAGAAGCATATTTTGTGTGTGTGTGTGTGTGTGTGTGTGTGTGTGTGTGTGTGTGTGTGTGTCTGTGTGTGTGTGTGTGTGTGTGTGTGTGTGATTAACAGGAATGAGCCCTGACCTGCCCACTCTATGGCACAGAAGTTGATTTTCTTCATGTTGTGTTCTATACTATAACACACACACACACACACACACACACACACACACACACACACACCCACCAGCTCTATTCTTCCTAGTTACAGAAAATCAGGATGAGCGCACAGAGCCATGGAGAACTGGTCTTTCAGCTGTTGTGTTTTTTCTGTTCATTTAAAATCCCTCATAAACCTAATCAGCTAATTACTGAACCTTTCAGAAGCTCAGTCAGATGTGACTGGAATCAAAAATGTGATTTCACTTACAGCTAATAAGAATAATGTTAGAGATGTCTTGCCTGACTGCTGGACTTACCATGGGAGCTCCGCGCTGGCCAATGACCGCTGGCCGTGCTTTAAGGTTGTGTCGCTCCATGATGCAGGGTGATGTTATGGACAGTGGAGTCAGGTAGAGGCTCAGAAGCACCACCAGGTACACGAGCAAGACGATAACTTGAAATGCTGCAACACACACCACAGACTCAACATCAACACACTTTCACTTTCACACTCAATACATGAAAATCATATGTTAATAATCTGTTTTATACTTCAGTCAACTCAATCAACTCAATCCATCCCTCCATCCATCCACTCATCCATCCATCTATCTGTATATGCATTAACTCAACTAATCTATCTATCCATCTATGTATTCGCCTTCATATCCATTAATGCTTCTTGCTATCCATCTACCTGCCCATCCATCCATCCATCCATCCATCCATCCATTTTGCTATCCACCAATCTTTCCATCCACCCATAAATCTATCAATCAATCCACGCATAAATCTATCCATCCATCCATCCATCCATCCATCTGTATATGCATTAACTCAACTAATCTATCTATCCATCTACGTATTCGCCTTCATATCCATTAATCCTTCTTGCTATCCATCTACCTGCCCATCCATTCATCCATTTTGCTATCCACCAATCTTTCCATCCACCCATAAATCTATCAATCAATCCACCCATAAATCTATCCATCCATCCATCCATCCATCCATCTTTTTCTATACAAATCTATTTGATTTTCATTCATCCACAAATACTTCCATCCATAAATTAATCTATAAATCCATCCATCCATCCATCCATCCATCCATCCATCCTTTCTGACTATTTGTCTAACCATCCAATGTGTCTATCCAGCCAGTTACAGTATCTGTCTTTCTATTCATCAATTCATCTTTTTATCTATCATCCATCTATGTTCCTTCCATTCACCTATCTGCCTGGTTTTTCATCCATCCAACCATCCATCCATGCAACCATTTCACTATCCACCAATCGATCTACCTGTCTTTCCACCCACCCATAAATCCATCCATCCATCCATCCGTCCGTCCATCCATCTATTCTTTCTGACTATCTCTCCATCCATTTAATGTGCCTATCCAGCCATTTACAGTATGTCTTTCTATTCATCAATTCATCTTTTTATCTATCATTCATCTGTGTGTCCTTCCATGCACCTATATGCCTGGCTTTTTATCCATCCATACATCATCCATCCATTTTTCTATCTTTTCTATCTATCTATCTATCTATCTATCTATCTATCTATCTATCTATCTATCTATCTATCTATCTATCTATTTTCTTTACAACCTTTTATTTCCACACATCTATTTGCCTCTCTTTGCATCCATCCCCCCACCCAACAAGCCACAATCCACCAATATCTAGTACATTATATATATATATACATACACACAGTGGGGCAAAAAAGTATTTAGTCAGCCACCAATTGTGCAAGTTCTCCCACTTAAAAAGATGAGAGCGGCCTGTAATTTTCATCATAGGTACACTTCAACTATGAGAGACAGAATGAGAAAAAAAAATCCAGAAAATCACAGTGTCTGATTTTTAAAGAATTTATTTGCAAATTATGGTGGAAAATAAGTATTTGGTCACCTACAAAAAAGCAAGATTTCTGGCTCTCACAGACCTGTAACTTCTTCTTTAAGAGGCTCCTCTGTCCTCCACTCGTTACCTGTATTAATGGCACCTGTTTGAACTCGTTATCAGTATAAAAGACACCTGTCCACAACCTCAAACAGTCAGACTCCAAACTCCACTATGGCCAAGACCAAAGAGCTGTCAAAGGACACCAGAAACAAAATTGTAGACCTGCACCAGGCTGGGAAGACTGAATCTGCAATAGGTAAGCAGCTTGGTGTGAAGAAATCAACTGTGGGAGCAATTATTAGAAAATGGAAGACATACAAGACCACTGATAATCTCCCTCCATCTGGGGCTCCACGCAAGATCTCACCCCGTGGGGTCAAAATGATCACAAGAACGGTGAGCAAAAATCCCAGAACCACACGGGGGGACCTAGTGAATGACCTGCAGAGAGCTGGGACCAAAGTAACAAAGGCTACCATCAGTAACACACTACGACGCCAGGGACTCAAATCCTGCAGTGCCAGACGTGTACCCCTGCTTAAGCCAGTACATGTCCGGGCCCGTCTGAAGTTTGCTAGAGAGCATTTGGATGATCCAGAAGAGGATTGGGAGAATGTCATATGGTCAGATGAAACCAAAATAGACCTTTTTGGTAAAAACTCAACTTGTCGTGTTTGGAGGAGAAAGAATGCTGAGTTGCATCCAAAGAACACCATACCTACTGTGAAGCATGGGGGTGGAAACATCATGCTTTGGGGCTGTTTTTCTGCAAAGGGACCAAGACAACTGATCCGTGTAAAGGAAAGAATGAATGGGGCCATGTATCGTGAGATTTTGAGTAAAAACCTCCTTCCATCAGCAAGAGCATTGAAGATGAGACGTGGCTGGGTCTTTCAGCATGACAATGATCCCAAACACACCGCCCGGGCAACGAAGGAGTGGCTTCGTAAGAAGCATTTCAAGGTCCTGGAGTGGCCTAGCCAGTCTCCAGATCTCAACCCCATAGAAAATCTTTGGAGGGAGTTGAAAATCCGTGTTGCCCAGCGACAGCCCCAAAACATCACTGCTCTAGAGGAGATCTGCATGGAGGAATGGGCCAAACTACCAGCAACAGTGTGTAAAAACCTTGTGGCGACTTACAGAAAACGTTTGACCTCGGTCATTGCCAACAAAGGGTATATAACAAAGTATTGAGATGAACTTTTGTTATTGACCAAATACTTATTTTCCACCATAACTTGCAAATAAATTCTTTAAAAATCAGACAATGTGATTTTCTGGATTTTTTTTTCTCATTCTGTCTCTCATAGTTGAAGTGTACCTATGATAAAAAGATGAGAGAGGCCTGTAATTTTCAAGTGGGAGAACTTGCACAATTGGTGGCTGACTAAATACTTTTTTGCCCCACTGTATATATATATATATATATATATAATGTGTATGTGTGTGTTTAAGTTACAGAATCGAGCCCTGACTTGTCTGCTGTATGACATAGAAATATGACATCTGACTCTCTCTCTCTCTCTCTCGCTCTCTCTCTCTCTCTCACACACACACACACACTCTTTCGTTAAGAGGCTGATAGCTGATGGCCCTGAACTGTATGTTAGCACTTGGTTAAAACTCAACAAGGACACCACTGGGAAACACTGATGTACAGAGAAAATTCCAGAAAACATTGATTCACATTAACCAGCACCCTCATTTAGGAAGAAGGTAGATTATGAGGAAATGCAGAGGGGTAAAAAAAAAGAGCTTTTTTTCTGTATTAATAATTAACATCGGCTTGTTGCAGTGTGATTAGTCTGAAGCAAAAAAAAAAAAAAAAAAAAAGGACTTACTGTTTTTCTCAGATCGAGCCACTTGTCCAGCCACCAGCCAGGCCAGCGCTGTAACTGCAGCCAGAGCACCAATGTGCAGGAATGGCCCTGTGGCCTGACACACACACACACACAAACAGTATCCCATTTTATTAATGTTGAATTCTGGATTCTGATTGGCCGAAAGCTAACTGTTTGGTCTCAATGCTCAATCGACTGAATACATCAACCATACTTGTAGAGAGATGGAGAAGATATCCCACTCTTCGCTCCATATCTGACTGACTGATATCATGCCGATAACTGTGGTCAGTAAAGCTGTGGTCACTCCAATCTGAGAAAGACCAAACAGGTCATTAATTTCAAGAGATCGATAGAAGCACCGGAGTGAAACAATATAGGTGAACATCTGTGTTCTCTGTTATTTGACAGGAGACGTAAATTCACTGAGGCCTTGGGATAGCATGACCTTGTGTGCTGTTTAGTGGTGGATTTTTTAGCTCACGCAAACATGCACACACACACACACACACATACGCGCGCGCACACACACACACACAAGAGCAGGTGTTATCGCTATATAACACGCACCTTATGGATCCAATGCAGGTTCAGCTGCTGTCCAACTGAGATGTGACATAGCGCTAAAATCTACAACACAATAATAGAAAAATCAGCACCGTTAATGATCACATTCTTACTAATACATCTTAATCATGAGGAAAACTTTTTGCTTTTTTTTTGTATGTATAAAAAACTGCTTGTGCCACTCAGTAGTGCTGGGAAGTTTGGATCATCATGTTTGGAGTCATTTCATTCATTTCAGCAGAATATAATTACAATGCTATGTGTTAATAGCAGGTAACTTACATCTACTTACGCAAACGTTGATCACATTTAGCATAAGACAAAACTATAAATCAGCCAAAGCTAAAACAAGACAGGAACAAGAACTTTTTTTAATTTTCAGAAAATGTTCATTGCACATGTCTGTGAGGCTGTCACATGATGAACAAATGACTCGGGTGATGAACTAATCATGTTTCCCGTACAGAACCTATAGGATGATGCGCGGTCAATACAAAATGAACCCGAATTGCTCTCTAAGACGACCCGTTGTTCCCAAGCCATATTAAGGACTCATTCAAAACGAACAAATCGTGCATAAACGACACATCACTACCACTCAGAAAAACATCGACATATTATTCATTCATTGTCTACCGCTTATCCGATCTACTCTCAGGTCACAGGGAGCCTGTGCCTATCTCAGGCGTCATTGGGCATCAAGGCAGGATACACCCTGGACGGAGTGCCAACCCATCGCAGGGCACACACACACACTCTCATTCACTCACACAATCATCATACACTACGGACAATTTAGAGATGCCAATCAACCTACCATGCATGTCTTTGGACTGGGGGAGGAAACCGGAGTACCCGGAGAAAACCCCAGAGGCACGGGGAGAACATGCAAACTCCACACACACACACGGCGGAGGCGGGAATCGAACCCCCAACCCTGGAGGTGTGAGGCAAACGTGCTAACCACTAAGCCACCTTGCCCCCCTCGACATTTTTATTATTATTATTATTATTATTATTATTATTATTATTATTATTATTATTATTATTATTATTATTATTATTATTATTATTATTATTATTATTATTATCATCAAGTGCAGATGTATGTAATTCAGGACAGTAAGTAATGCTAGCAATGATTTTAAAAGAAAACATGTACGTCATATTGCAGACACCCTTATCCAGAGCGACTTTTATCTCACTTTATACATCTGAGCAGGTAAAGGTTAAGGACCTAGCAGTGGCAGCTTAGTGGTTCTGAGATTTGAACCCACAACCTTCCAATCATTAGCCCAATGCCTTAAACACTGAGCTACAACTTCAAACACGTCCACTACAAAGGAATGTAAGGGTATTAAGCTTATGATTTAAAGATATAAACACAGCAATGTTATGCATGCTATAATGTTCTTCAGCAAGCCTTTGTTTTTTTATTTCTGGTACTTTTACAGCTAATGAATAACTACACGGTTTCTGTACGCACCAAAAAAGTAGATTAGCGAATTTGTCACAAATGCAGAATATACTAAAAATATCAAGACTTTTACGTGTGTGCTGAGATCAAAAAGAGGTGTAGATTTATTTTATTAATGTTCTGATGTTAGGTTTGTCTGAGAGAAGATGAGCTCCCTCCTGAGCCATGGAGCAGGATCAGTGCCTTGAAGGTATGAATACAGGAAGTGACAGCTCACCACTAAAAACGCGATATAGGTGAAGCCTGCAGCTGTCGTGGCCAGTATAGGAACAGTTCCATCACTCCACTCGCCAGACCGGTTATATAAATACCTGGAAGAATAGAGAGAGAGAGAGAGAGAGAGAGAGAGAGAGAGAGAGAGAGAGAGAGAGAGAGAGAGAGAGAGAGAGAGAGAGAGAGAGAGAGAGAATGAGAATTCATCATTACACACAATGCTGGGAACCGAAACAGTGAGTCATGGTCACACACACACACGAGTGGAGAGGTTCCTTGTGACTCATATAGTATACGCTACACAGACCAGTGCTAAAGAATTATTCATAAAGACGTGCAGGAATCCAATATCAATGTATCACAGCACTTTCAGGAGCTATGGCAGGTCTAATCTCAGGACCTTGAGGCCTAAATGGTTTCATCCCTAGAGAGTAAAGATGAACGTTAAAGTCAATTCCTAACGCTACTGAGATGCTTAACATTTTACTTTATTTATTTTCTGGTTAGTGTATGCAAGAGATCTGAATTTCTTCCTGTTTTTGTTGTGTCCATGTTGATGATTGAGTGTCTTAGACTAGCAGTGAGGATAGTGAGGTCTGGACCTTGGTAGATTTGAAAGATGTTTGTTTTTTAACTCTCGGATGTCAGATTCAATTCGGAAAAGGTGGCGACAAAACGTAATTAACTGTAAGGAAAATCCAAAGCTACCCAATTAGCATTGATGACTAGCCATCAGCTGACCTCAGAGCAACAGAGGAGGACACTTCAGGTTTGCTCTTGGACTTAATAACAGATTATGTAAAATGCAAACCACTGCGAGTTTTTGTATTTGTTTCTCTTTTCCTCCGTAATGTTGCTAGCGGAATCAGATGGCTAGTTGCAGCAAGGTTAGCTGATCAGTTAGGTTACTAGCCAAACTGTTCTTAGCTCCTTCACTAGGTATACATAAGCATGTGATGTTAGTGTATAGTGTAAGTTGTTGTACTGTGTAAGCTTAATCGATAAAAGTATAAGCATAAATATTTTCATTATCAACCATCATGCACCATAATTCAGAAATAAAGCAGTAAATTACGCTAAAGCTAAAGTTAAATCAGGGGGGCTCAAACCGAGATTCAGCAACATTTTTGAGAAGAAAAGAACATTTCAACTCTAAGAACTGTTAGCTGAAAACATTAATTATAGTTATATCATTTTATATATTTATAGGTTTTTCAAAATGTCAAAAATATATATCTTAAAAGATTAAAAAGATTTAAGATGAACGTATTTCTGCCCACGATGCTGATGAAGCCTGAGCATGGACCACACAGTATTTCTGGGTTTATAAAAATACAAAGGCTTCTTTTTATTCTTTTTTATTCTTTTAAAGGCTAATTTTATTTATTGTTATTTATTTTTGTTTTGCATTTTCCTGATTAATTCATTGATCCTTTCTTTCTTTCTGTCTTTCTTTCTTTGATTCATTCTTTCTTTCTTTTTCTTGATCCTTTTTTCTTTCTTTCTCTCTTGATCATTTTTTGATCCTTCCTTTCTTTCTTGATCATTATTTCACCCATCCATACTTTCTTTGTTTCTTTCTTTCTTGATCCATCCTTCCTTCCTCCCTTCTTTTCTTGATATTTTTTGATCCTTCCTTTCTTTCTTGATCCATCCTTCCTTCCTTCCTCCCTTCTTTTCTTCCTTCCTTTCTTGATAATTTTTTGATCCTTCCTTCCTTTCTTGATCATTATTTGATCCACCCATTCTTTCTTTGTTTCTTCCTTTTTTGATCCATCCTTCCTTCCTTCCTCCCTTCTTTTCTTCCTTCCTTCCTTCCTTCTTAATTCTTTCTTTCTTGATAAATTTTTGTCCTTTCTTTTTCTTTCTTTCTTTCTTTCTTTCTTTCTTTCCTTTCTTTCTTTCTTTCTTTCTTTCTTTCTTTCTCTTTCTTTCTTGATCCATCCATCCTTCCTTTCCTTTCTTTCTTGATATTTTTTTGATCCATCCTTTCTTTCTTGATCCATCCTTCCTTCCTTCCTTCCTTCCTCCCTTCTTTTCTTCCTTCCTTTCATTCTTTCTTGATAATTTTTTGATCCTTCCTTTCTTGATCATTATTTGATCCACCCATCCTTTCTTTGTTTCTTCCTTTCTTGATCCATCCTTTCTTCCTTCCTCCCTTTTTTCTTTCCTTTCTTTCTTTATTTCTTTCTTGATCCATCCTTCCTTCCTTCCTTGATAATTTTTGTCCTTTTCTTTCTTTCTTTCTTTCTTTCTTTCTTTCTTTCTTTCTTTCTTTCTTTCTTTCTTTCTTTGATCCATCCGTCCTTTCTTTGTTTCTTTCTTTCTTTCTTTATCCATCCATCCATCCTTCCTTGATCCATCCATCCATACTTTCTTTCTTGATCCATCCATCCTTCCTCCCTTCCCCCCTTTCTTTCTTTCTTTCTTTCTTTCTTAATCCATCCATCCATCCATCCATCCATCCATCCATCCTTACTTTCTTTCTTGATCCATCCATTCTTCCTTCCTCCCTCCCTTCTTTCCTTTCTTTCTTGATAATTTTTTGATCCATCCTTTCTTTCTTGATCCATCCATCCATCCATCCATCCTTCCTTCCTTCCTTCCATTCTTGATCCATCCATCCTTTCTTTGTTTCTTTCTTTCTCGATCCATCCATCCATCCATCCATCCATCCATCCATCCATCCTTCCTTGATCCATCCATCCATACTTTCTTTCTTCATTTCTTTCTTGATCCATCCATTCTTCCTTCCTCCCTCCCTTCTTTCCTTTCTTTCTTGATAATTTTTTGATCCTTCCTTTCTTTCTTGATCATTATTTCATCCATCCATCCATCCTTTCTTTGTTTCTTTCTTTATCCATCCATTCTTCCTTCCTTCCTTCCTTCCTTCCTTCCTTCCTTTCCTGGTTTGCTTTTATTATTTTCTTGTATATAAAAACATGCATCGCAGTGAGGTTCCTCAGTGTACACTGCATATGGTTTTCTGTGTGTGTGTGTTACTAAAGAAATGACTCATCTTGTATTTCAGGTAATTCACTACAGCGCTTCTGTAACAACGGGGAATTACGTAACACTCATTTCACTGTGCTAGCAGGCTCATCATCAACATAACATTTACCTCTCAGCTTCTTTTAACTCAAGCTAGAAGAAAAAAGCATGGAAATAAAGCAATGCAGTCTGTATCACTTTCATACTGACACTCGTTTCTTAACTCTGACTGTCTCTCGCTTTCTCAGATTATTTTGCACAGAGTTTATGGAATAATACCTGTCTTTAATGCAGATTTACCAGATAACACCTACTTTTAATTCAGGTTAGTATGGCTGTAGTAGATATTTTAAATATTTTTAATAGAGTGTAGCATTTCATTTTTTCTATTTAGAGAACAAACAAAACAAGTGCCATGTCAAATAAATAATAATAATAATAATAATAATAATAATAATAATAATAATAATAATAATAATAATAATAATAAATAAAATAACCCCAGCTAATATAGCAGTGAAAACCAAATCCTAAAATGAATCAAATAAATATTATTTATTAATGCACAAAATTTAATAATGATATAATGACATTTGAGATTATTCCTGATTTTCTTTTGAGTTACAATTATATAATTATAATTTTAGTATTATCGTTGTTGGAATGTAAGAAAGAAAGAAAGAAAGAAAGAAAGAAAGAAAGAAAACAAGAAAAATTATCAGAAAAAGAAAGAAAGAAAGAAAGAAAGAAAGAAAGAAAGAAAGAAAGAAAGAAAGAAAGAAAGAAAGAAAGAATAATTATAATAATTGGAAAAAGAAAGAAAGAAAGAAAGAAAGAAAGAAAGAAAGAAAGATAATAATAATAATAATAATAATAATAATAATAATAATAATAATAATAATAATAATAATCGGAAAAAGAAATAAAGAAAGAAAGAAAGAAAAAAAAGAAAGAAAGAATCAGGAAAGAAATCAGAAACATTCAGACACGTAACAAACACTTCCACAGCATGATGATGAGTTCATGCCTCTGACAGAGCAGTGTTACAGAAATCTAGATGGAGATTTTGATACTCAGCCCCCACTCTCTCAGCTCCACTCTCTCAGCTCCACTCCTCAGCTCCACTCGCTCAGCTCCACTCGCTCAGCTCCACTCCTCAGCTCCACTCCTCAGCTCCACTCTCTCAGCTCCACTCTCTCATCACCACTCGCTCAACACCACTCTCTCAGCTCCACTCGCTCAGCTCCACTCTCTCAGCTCCACTCTCTCAGCTCCACTCTCTCAGCTCCACTCTCTCATCACCACTCGCTCAACACCACTCTCTCAGCTCCACTCTCTCAGCTCCACTCCTCAGCTCCACTCGCTCAGCTCCACTCTCTCAGCTCCACTCGCTCAGCTCCACTCGCTCACTCCACTGTCAGCTCACTCGCTCAATCTCTCACCACTCTCTCAGCTCCACTCTCTCAGCTCCACTCTCTCAGCTCCACTCTCTCAACACACTCTCTCAGCTCCACTCTCTCAGCTCCACTCTCTCAGCTCCACTCGCTCAGCTCCACTCGCTCAGCTCCACTCGCTCATCTCCAGGGTCTGTGGTGAACAGCGTGATGCAAATAACAGTGAATTAAACTGAAACTCACCAGTTAAATTCGCTGTAGTCATTGCTTGCTTCCCACCAGAAGTAAAACCAGAACAGGAGCAGAGTGAAAGTCCCGAAGAGGATGAGGGTCCACATACACTCCCACTGTGGAAACACACACACACACACACACACACACACACACACACACATAATGACAAGATGGAAAAACGGGGTGTAAAGTGTCAGACACATACTACAGTGTATTCCTTCTCTTTAGATGGAGATCAATAAAAATGAATATTTGGGATTAAAGGAAATTCAGGAATTTGGGTCTAATCTAATCTAATATGTATGTCATTACAACAGAAAAAAATTCAAAGATTATATGTAGGAATGAATTGATTAAAAAAAAGTCTATACCTGAATGTTGTTGAAATTTGTGAATATTTATTTATTTATTTATTTATTTATTTTTACAAATAATTATCAAATCTGTGGGTTCATCCTTTCAGAAATGGAACTACTGCTTTAACTTAAAAACTACATTTCTATGATGAGTGATAGACACTCGTTGTCCACTTTATTAGGAACACCTGTACACCTGGACATTTGTGCAGTTTTCAAAATCAACCAATCGTGAAGCAGCAGTGCAATGACACAAAAAAAATCACACCGGTGTCAGGAAATGTTTACATCAAACAGCAGAATGGTGGAAAATGTATGATCTCAGTCAGTGACTTTAACTGTGGCATGGTTGCCGGTTTAAGGATTTTCCTAAGGGATTTTCACACACAAGAGGTTAACAGAATGATGTGAAAAACAAAAAAACATCAAGTAAGTGATATATCGAGTCAGTGGAATCGGCTTGTTGATAAGGAAGATTGGGTAATATATATATATATATATATACACACACACACACCCCTCAAATAATCACACTTTGAAACATCAAAACTGGAACCTTGGGGATGTCCTACAATATCAGGTGAAGAAGTCATAAAATTCAGACACGATGGTGTAATTTTGACTTCGTGTGCAAGATTTTGTTATTTGTTTTACATTTGCATCACATCGTTACACATTTATAAAGGGGATGTGGAAGCTAAGTGAATCTAGCCATGGGGGTCACAGTCCAGTGACTTCTGTGCCGGTCCCAAGCCCGGATAAATAGAGAGAGTTGCGTCAGGAAGGGCATACAGCGTAAAACATTGCCAAATTTAACCATGCGAATCGTCAGTACTCTGAATTTCATACCGGATCGGTCGAGGCCCGGGTTAACAACGACCGCCATCGGCGCCGTTGACCTACAGGCTACTGTTGGTGGAAGAAGTAGAGGAGGGAGGAGAGTGCACAGGCAGAGAGAGAAGAGGAAAGGTAAGAGTGTAGGACTGAGAATAGGAACTCTGAATGTTGGTACTATGACAGGGAAAGGTAGAGAGCTAGCTGATATGATGGAGAGAAGGAAGGTGGATATACTGTGTTACAGGAGACCAGGTGGAAGGGTAGCAAGGCTCGTAGTATAGGAGCAGGATTCAAGCTGTTTTATTATGGTGTGGATAGTAAGAGAAATGGGGTAGGTGTGGTCCTGAAGGAGGAGTTTGTGAGGAATGTTCTGGAGGTGAAGAGAGTGTCAGACAGGGTGATGAGTCTGAAGTTAGAGATTGAAGGGATGATGCTGAATGTTGTTAGTGGTTTTGCCCCACAGGTAGGTTGTGAGTTAGAGGAGAAAGAGAGATTCTGGAGTGAATTAGATGAGGTGATGGAGAGTATTCCCACGGGTGAGAGAGTGGTGATAGGAGCAGATTTTAATGGACATGTTGGTGAGGGGAACAGAGGTGATGAGGAGGTGATGGGTAAGTTTGGAGTTAAGGAAAGAAACCTTGAAGGACAGACGGTAGTGGACTTTGCTAGGAGGATGGACATGGCTGTGGTTAACACTTATTTTCATAAGAGGGAGGAGCATAGAGTGACTTACAAGAGTGGAGGTAGGAGAACACAGGTAGACTACATCCTATGTAGAAGAGGCAACCTGAAAGAGATTAGTGACTGTAAAGTGGTAGTGGGAGAGAGTGTAGCCAGACAGCATAGGATGGTGGTGTGTAGGATGACTTTGATGGTCTGTAAGAAGAAGAGGTCAAAGATAGAGAAGAAAACCAAGTGGTGGAAGCTGAAAAAGGAGGAATGATTTTGTGGAATTTAGACAGACGTTGAGGCAGGCTCTGGGTGGTCAGGTAGTGCTGCCAGATGACTGGGAAACTACAGCAGAAGTGATCAGGGGGAAAGGTGCTGGGTGTGTCATCTGGAAGGAGGAAAGAAGATAAGGAGACTTGGTGGTGGAATGAGGAAGTTCAGGATAGTATCCAGAGGAAGAGGTTAGCCAAGAAGAAGTGGGACATGGACAGGACTGAAGAGAATAGACGGGAATACAAGGAGTTACAGCGCAGAGTGAAGAGGGAGGTGTCTAAGGCCAAGGACTTGTACAGGTTAGCTAGGCAGAGGGATCGAGATGGGAAGGATGTGCAGCAAGTTATAGTTATTAAGGATAGAGATGGAAGGGTGCTCACAAGTGAGGAGAGTGTACAGAGGAGATGGAAGGAGTACTTTGAAGAGCTGATGAATGAGGAAAATGAGAGAGGAAAAAAGAGTAGAAGGGGTGAACTCTGTGGAACAGAAAGTAGATAAGATTAGAAAGGATATCCTGACGATATACTGGTGGAGGTCTGGAAGTGTCTGGAATTTTTAACTAGTTTGTTCAACAGGGTTTTAGAGAGTGAGAGGATGCCTGAGGAATGGAGAAGAAGTGTGTTAGTGCTGATCTTTAAGAATAAGGGTGACGTGCAGAGTTGCAGTAACTATAGGGGGATAAAGTTGATGAGCCATACAATGAAGCTATGGGAAAGAGTAGTGGAAGCTGGGTTTAGGAAGGTAGTGGAAATTTGTGAGCAGCAGTATGGCCTCATGCCCAGGAAGAGCACAACTTGATTTTTGATGGAGAAGTATAGGGATGGTCAGAGGGAGTTGCACTGTGTGTTTGTAGACTTGGAGAAAGTGTATGACAGGGTGCCAAGAGAAGAGCTGTGGTACTGTATGAGGAAGTCAGGAGTAGCAGAGAAGTATGTCAGAGTGGTGCAGGACATGTATGAGAGGAGCAGGACAGTGGTGAGGTGTGCTGTAGGTCAGACAGAGGAGTTCAAAGTGGAGGTGGGACTGCATCAGGGATCGGCTCTGAGCCCCTTCCTGTTTGCTATGGTGATGGACCAGTTGTCAGAGGAGGTCAGACAGGAGTTTCTTGGACAATGATGTTTGCAGATGACATTGTGATCTGTAGTGAGAGCAGGGAGCAGGTGGAGGAAAAGCTGGAGAGGTGGAGGTTTGCGCTGGAGAGAAGAGGAATGAAAGTCAGTCGTAGTAAGACTGAGTACATGTGTGTGAATGAAAGGGAGGGAAGTGGAACAGTAAGGTTACAGGGTGAAGAGGTGAAGAAGGTACAGGAGTTTAAGTACTTGGGGTTAACAGTCCAGAGTAATGGAGAGTGTGGGAAAGAGGTAAAGAAGCGATTGCAGGCAGGTTGGAATGGGTGGAGAAAGGTGTCGGGAGTTCTGTGTGATAGGAAAATATCAGCGAGAATCAAGGGGAAGGTGTACAGGACAGTGGTGAGACCGGCCATGCTGTATGGTTTAGAGACAGTGTCACTGAGGAAGAGACAGGAGTCAGAGCTAGAGGTAGCAGAGCTGAAGATGTTGAGGTTCTCTTTGGGAGTGACAAGATTGGACAGGATTAGGAACGAGTACATCAGAGGGACAGCTCATGTTGGACGTTTGGGGGACAAAGTTAGGGAGGCCAGATTAAGATGGCTTGGACATGTTCAGAGGAGGGAGAGTGAGTATATTGGTAGGAGAATGTTGGACATGGAGCTGCCAGGCAGGAGGCAAAGAGGAAGGCCAAAGAGGAGGTATATGGATGGAATAAATGAGGATATGAAGCTAGTGGGTGCAAGTGTTGAGGATGCAGAAGATAGGGATAGGTGGAGAGAGATGATTCGCTGTGGCGACCCCTGAAGGAAAAAGCCGAAAGAAGAAGAGGATGTGGTAGCTAAGTGGTTAAGTTGATTGGAAGGTTGTGAGTTAGAATCCCAGGTCCACCAAGCTGCCACCACTGGGCCTGTAAGCAAGGCCCTTAACCCTTAATTGCTCAGTTGTATAAAAACAAATGAGATAAAATGTAAATCTGACAAATGCCATAAATGTAAAGTTTCCTAATTAAACTTACTTTAGACTTCGACTGCAAGTAAATGTGGAGTTTTTTCCTGTATAAAGAAGCACGCTGAAATACTTGTCTAAGCAGACAGACACAAATTCCTATAAAAAAAAAAAACAGCTACAAACAAAATATTGTTTATACATTCCAAACTAATCAGCTGTGTTTCCTGAGCTTTTGACAGTAATCAGAATGTTATGCGATACAAACAGCCTCTGGTGGTCGGATTGCAAAATTCTGCTTTAAATTAAGCAAAACCTCTCTCTGTCTCTCTCTGGTCTGTTTCTTGTTAGGAGTGAAATTTGTCATATTAGACACAGAGAGGTTCTGATGAGCGATCAGCTGTGCTATTTCACACCATTTCACACTCGCTCATCAGCCGTGGAGAGCATCTGAGCTCTAGCACCTGACCCTCAACTCTCCACATATTGATGTTACATCACACTTTCTCTCTCGCTTTCAAGAGGATGGGAAACTATAACCTACAGGTGTTCAATCATTTCCTCGTATCTACCTCATTAACAAGACTTATAAATTCACGCAATTATCCGATTTGCTAAAATCTTGTCAGTAGAGTAACGAATACAGGTCAAGAGCTTGAGTTAACGTTTATAAATCATACCTTTGCACTTTAACACATCCACCTCAATGTGCTGCAATGGTTTTCTGCTCACCACAGTTGAAAAAAGTGATTACTTGAGTTTGTGTAGATTTCCTGTTAGCTCAGACACAGCTAATATATCGCCATATACCCTAAGTTAGAAAGTAGTAGAAACTGAGGCTTTAATGTATTATACATTACATTGAGAGTGAGAGTGTGTGTGTGTGTCCTGCGATGGGTTGGCACTCTGTCCAGGGTGTATCCTGCCTTGATGCCCAATGACGCCTGAGATAGGCACAGACTCCCCGTGACCCGGGAATAGATCGGATAAGCGTTACAGGCAATGGGAAAAAATATATATATATTAAGCCACTTTCACAGATACAGAGATGCATCTGTATATAAAGTCTCCAGTAGGCGTTCCTAGTACTGGTTGCCATGGTGATAAATGTTTCTCAGCATGTGCTGCAACTAGCATCTTAACTAATTGGTTTTCTTGCGGCTAAAATGAATGGTTCTGGAGGGAGATTTGGTTTTGTGTATAAAATTCAGCAGTGTTTATCTGCATCGTATCATAAGAGATGAAGGAGAAGCAGTGTTTGATCTTTAAAATGCATCACATGACCTCTACTGTCTTCACTCCTGTCTGTAGTCGCTGCACCAAGTTCAACTTTGTCACGTCGCTGATTTGGACACGCCCACATCTAGTCCCTGTCCTCGATGTCGCTCAGATTTCCAAGTCGCTGTATGTGTGAAGGTAGCATTATATTTCTTCCAGAACATCTCCAAACGCTGGAGCTGGATACTCTTGTTATTGGTTTATATAAAAGAATTAAAATAAGTAAGCAGTGGACTCTAATGCTGTTATATAACCAGCTGTTTAGATGTAAGGAGGTATTTTATGTGCTGAAACTAGAACCCGGATCAGGATAATCTGCTGCTTCCACCTGTAATTACTGCAATTATCTAGTGGTTTCTTTGGCATTCGTTGAGCTGTAGAGTGAGAAGCAGCTCGTTTTCCTGCATTAACTAATAATTAACACTGAAGTTCTGTACACAAGCTGGATCACAACCCTCGCCCACTATGTAGACATGAAGGATTCGTTTACACAAATGTACACGTCCAAAGCTGAATCCAATCTGCTTCCTTTAGGCCCTGAGTGATCATGTGACGTGATGGTGACAGAAGTATAAACACACACAAATAATTTGTGCACAGAGGCCGAAGAAAACTGATTAAACCTTTTTACCAGTATACCAGTAGAATGGAAACTGACTTATGAGAAGATTTTAATCAGTATAAAGAAATGAATGATGTTCAGGTTGCGAGTCTGATATAAAATGAGTCCGTTGGCTTTCAGCGTGTTTTATACGTGTGTGGAGCGTCTCAGAGAGCAGAAATGGACTTGATATCAACATTTATTTTGAAGACACAAACATTTGTATGGGAGAAAATAACCGTTTGTTTTTCTATGGATATATTAACCACTAGTAGGCTAAAAACAGAAATACGTATGAAACACTACAAACTCTTAAAGTCCTGAGTGTCTGCTTTCATATGAGCTTCATATTAACCTCCACTGTGGAGTGGACCATGACAAAGACACTCAATGCTGAACATGGACACAACAAAACAGGAGGAAAATTCATTTTTTGGCCTCTGAGAAGAGTTCAATTCAAAACAACACCTACAAACACACAGAAATGTGACAGCACAGGAAAGCATATCTCCATCCCAGCATGTGCACTGATACAGAGACCTGGTTATATAAAGGGCAGGAAGGTGGACAGGAGGGCAGAAAATATCACATACCCTTAGCACAACCACAGCTACCACCACCAGACCAACAGCTTTAATCAACCACCATCCAGAAACACATCTGCTTTTACCACAGCTGTTTCTAATGCAGAATGAGTTAAACACTTTCACACATACATGATTACATAACTGGATTTTACAGTAGCATGAGATTTTACACACTGAGACTTCAGCATATTTGATGCAAAGATGTTTCTACATTTTTGAGAGAGAAGCAAAGACCGAACCATCTTTGTGCAAGTCTCTTAACCCTCAATTGCTCAGTTGTGTAAATGATACATGGATAAAGCCATTGGCCAAATGCCATAAATGTAAATGTAAATGCATACAGTCTACAGTTCTGCAGGTGGCGCTATTAATATTTCATGACCATGCCTTGAGTATAAAAAGATGATATATTTCCACTTTTACAAAGCCGGCCATTATGGGATTAATCTGATTGGGCATGCCTTGTTATATCAACCAATCACAGGCTTGTTTGCATAACATGTGACCTCCCATTCCTCAAAGCTGATAAAGCTGAAAAAAAAAAAAAAAAATAATAATAAAAAAATCTAGTTGTTCTTTATTTTCTAAGTATTTTTAATTACATTTTTTTTTTTTTATTTCAATAAATTGAATCACTTAAAAATACAGCACAGACTGCATTTTGTTGGCTGCTTTAAATATATTTAAGCTTAAAAGTCTAAAACATGCATTTGACTATTAATATTTTTTTCCTCAATAGATGCATTTATATCGCCATACCCAGCTAAACAGAGCTCTACTCTACAATTAGCACAAATTACACCTCTTTATTTTGGCAGTCATCTTCACAAAAAGAATAAAATCTATATAATGATGTTTGTTATAGACAAATTATTATAATAAATAAAACATTTATAATAAAAATGCTAAATTCACATGATCTCCTCTGTACAAAGGTAGTGTGTGCGTGCGTGTGTGTGTGTAGTATAATAATGTGGGTGGCAGGTAGAGTGGAATTAAACCCAACAGGACTGCATATTCAGCTTGCAAAAACCAGCCTGCTGATACTGTGGGTCAGCCATTAAAGAGGTCATGATATACACAGTGCTGTTTAAACTACATTGTGGAACAAAACAAGCAGCACGTCACTGACGTCTTCATCTTAATGTGCTTTTTAAATATGATCTATAATTTAAACCTATTCGTTTTCATAGTAAGAGGAGCCGGTGATAGGGATGAGACAAAATGTTGGACAAAATGTGTCCAAAAATGTTCAGGTCTGGTTAGCAAAAAAAATATTAAACACTATTAGCAATATTAGCAATTAGCATTTTCTATGATTTTCATTTTTTTAAGAAGTACAAGAAGGAATCCACGTTCATAAAGAGACTCCGTATCTGCTTTTCACCTGCATCACGTAACGAACAAGTCGCTACCTGATCTGCATATTTGAGTAAAGAACAGCTTCAAGCGTCGTGTTATGAGAACAAGCATGTTAAGACTCAACAATGATGCTAAACATTTTAATTATACTTGGAAATAAAAGGCAATTTGATCGACAGAGCACACGCTTACCTTTAGCGCTCTAACCAGCGGGCAGAGTTAGCATAATCTGTAATCGCTTCAAATCCATCACCTTTAGACGAAAATTAATCTCAAACGAAGTTCCACCTCACCACAAGACAATTAGCTATGACGTGTTCGGTGTCTAATGTTACATAATGCATCTGTTTCATTTTAAGCCATTTCTGAAGCCATATAAGCTCTATTAAAATCAATCAATCACACAAAGAAAAAAGTCTAAATATCTAGTTGCTCTTCATTTCTTTTTACTATTCCATTAAATCTCGAACACTGTCAGTATTTATCCCGTTGTCGTTATAAACTGAAAGACAGAGCAGCTGTGAGGAAAGGGTGGAAAGTGTGTACTAGCATGCTAGCAGGGGTACATCCCAAATCGCATACTTATTTACTTAACCAAAAAAAACAAACAAGTGTGGAATGTTGGACACTTCTTGCACTCAACACTAGCAGCTTGCTTTCATAGAGGGTAATGGGGCGGGGCTACCATGCATTTGCGATCAACTGGGGAACAGCGTATACTTCCGATTAGCATGCCGTTTGAGACGATATGACCCTTCTAACATCCATACACTAGACTCTAGAGTACGTCATGCAGAGTGTAAGCGTGTCGTGTGTAGAATGTCATTGAGGACGCAGTTCTGCCTTTAGGTCAGCAGTGCTGTGTTCTCCTGTGTGTTTGAGAGTGCTATATAGTTAGGAAAACACTCAGAGCTGTTGCTGAGGTAGGAATGCGGCTCGCTTAGATCAGTTGCGGATTAAAGTCTTTCAGTCCTGTCGCATTCACGTAGCGAGAAGTTGCTGAAGTGTGAATTAGGGCGAGTCCAGAGGGACAGTGTTGTGGAATCCAACCTAGTTTTTTGGGGGAATCGCAGCTGGGCACAAAACAAAGGAGATGCATTGGATTAAGGAAGGAAAAAATGATCAGTATTTTGAGAAAAATAAAGAAATAAATGACACTGTAACAGCTTTAACTATTACAAATCTTTTAATCAGCGTCTACTGCACTGCATTTACACCAGCACAACAGGCCACAGGGATTAATCCGATCTGTATGTCAACAAAACACATGACGTGAAAGCAAACAGAAAAGACAGTAAAGTTTCATACTGCTGCTTTTCTTAGATTCCGGCTTCATGGTCCGTCAGCTCCAGAGAAACGCTGTGGTTCCGTTTACAGGCCCTTTGTGCTCGTGCTAAAGAACTGGGTAAATGGAAAATCTCTCAATTATTACTGAGGGATCAATTTTCAGCAGGACAGGCTGCATTTAACACAGGATACACACACACACACACACACACACACACACACACACCATTACAGGTATGAGCTGGATAGTTAGATGAAATAAGAGGCTGCAGCAGAAGTCCTTCTTTATCCACAGTGCAGTCATTGTTTTCAGAGACCAGAATTACCGGCTACGTGTGAAACACCATCCTGTACGTCTAATCTAGTCTCGATGCCAGAGATTGTGTCTTGGTTAATTAAAAATGGATACCCTAAGACGGAGCCGAACAAGGCTGGAGTTTAAAGAGGCACGCAAGGGCAGAACCTCAGTTCTCAGCTTCACACAAGTGACAATACTTGCAACTGATTTTAGAAGTGAATCTATTCATATAGAAATATACACTCAGGATTTAGGTGAAAAGTTGCAATAGAAACCTTGGTGAAAAGTTGAAATAGAAAATAAATAGATAAAAATATAGAAAAAGTGATATCTAAATACAGTGATTACATCTGTATATAGTACAGTGATGTGGTATGAATGGAATGAATATGAATATAAAATGTTATATATTGTTAATTGCAAAAATCCATGCATTGAATAAGTCTTCATTTTTGTCCCATTTACATTATTGCACATTGAAATTATTTCTTCTTATATCCCAGCTTTGGAGTTTGGGGTCAGAGCGCAGGCCGCGTCAGCCATGATACAGCACCCCCTGGAGCAGAGAGGGTTAAGGGCCTTGCTCAGAAGCAGCTTGTACCTCAACCTTCCAATCAACAGCCCAGAGCCTTAGCCACTTGAGCCACCACTGTCCAAATTGCAAGGTATAAGATCATGAAGATTTACATGAAAAACCAGCAGCTTCAGGTAAGCATCGGAACTGAGGGGGAAAAAAAGTGATCTCAGTGATTTTGATTTTCAGGCATGACGGTTCAATAGATTTCTGGGAGACGTGCGTCACGTTTTCTAATGTTTCACCTTGAAGCTGTCAGGCTTCCCTCATGGAAGAAGGAAGCCATCATGCTTACAACTGTGACAATGAGTGCTTAAGAGGTTCAGCTAAACACTGGATTTTCCAAATGATGTCAAGTTCACAGTTATTAATTTTCACAAAACAAACCGTGATTGGATGCTTTATATGTCAGTCAGACTCCCTCTTGGGCGGTCCTTGGCTGATAAAAGCTGCTATAGAGTACTGACCTTCTGCCGTGAGTCTGAAGCTCTGGCTAGACGAAACTATTTTCAGTAAGGTCCAGCAACTCAAAGGAATGTGAAATCCATGCCATAAAGAATCAAGGATGTTTGGAGAGCAAACAGCCTTGGAGAACCGTATCCAGGAGAACCATAGGAGAACCATAACCAGTATTAGTATAGCATTCCTAAAAAAGTTTAAACTGCTCTTAGACTTTTACTGCTCTTAGACCATTATAAGTGAACTTCATGTCTTCTTCATTTACATCTTTTTCTCATTACAGAAAAATTCAATTCAACTTAATTTGTATAACGCTTTTAAACAATGGGCACCATCACAAAGCAGCGAAATATAGAAATATATTCATTCAGGATGTAAATTAAATCATGTAAATGATGTCCCTAATGAGCACGGAGGTGAGGAAAACTGCCCGAGATGATATAAGGAAGGAACCTTGACTCAAAAGGGAACGTCATCATCATCTGGGTGACACCAGAGGGTGTGATTATAAATCATTTCCCTTCTACTATGTCTACTATATGGTCAAAAAGTGTGATTGCATAACCTGGACATTGATTCCAGTTTTAATATGAAGTTAAAAGGTGAAGTTACGCTGAACTGGTCACTATCCATCCATTTTCTATACCTGCTTATCCTACTACTGGGTCACAGGGAACCTGGAGCCTATCCCAGGAGACTACGGGCACAAGGCAGGGTACACCCTGGACAGGATGCCAGTCTATCTCAGGGCCCAATCACACACACACACACACATGAACTAGTCACTAAAGGAGAGCAAATCTGTTAATCAGTATTCTTATGTTTACATTTTAGAGATATGGTAGCTTGAAATGAGGTTTTAAATATTATCACCTTTAAATCCCATTAGCTAAATAGTGAATATTGAACACATTGCAGGTTTTATTGGATGTGGGAGAATCGGTTCAGTGGAACCTCGGCATACAAATGCCCTCCTTTACGAATTTTCACGTTAAGAAATGAAATTTTGCAAGAAATTTGCATCGGCATACGAAACACTTTCAGCATACAAACAAACAAACCAAACCAAATGCCGGCTAAATTGCATGTACGTCTGGGAGCTGTTCATAACTTGTTAGCATCAGTGGAAAGCCAACTGAAGTGAGTTTACGAATTTTACGAATTTTTTTTCAGTCAGTGAAAGCTGTTTGGAAAGAGTCAACCGACGATACCAACATTACCTTCGGCATGTGTTTAAAAGCTAAGTGATTTTTCAGGCATTTTTTGGTTGACAGATCAGGTCAGATCAGGTAGCGTGGGCGGTCTGTTCTATTTTTAGCCCAAGCTTGGTGGTATGACTTCCTGTGAGGACCCTTGACATGGAATGCTTGGCTTGGGTCAGTTCTTTGTAAGCAGCCATACAGTTTGCATACGCTTCGTATTGGTCATATTGGTCATTTTTGGGTGGCTGGAACGGATTATCTTCATTTACATTATTTCTTATGAGAAAATTCGATTTGCAATACACATTTTCGCCTTAAGAACTCGCCTGCAGAACGAATTCAATTCGTATGTTGAGGTTCAACTGTAAATCAGTCGAGTCAGTAATTCAGTACTTATGTCAGCAAGATTAGTAGTTAAGATCGTATTAAAGTCAGTGACTCAATGTCAGTCAGTAAGTCAGTTAACAACTAGCTGTCAGTAGTTAGTCAGTTGTTCAGTATGTATTGTATACTACCTTTTTAATCAGTATGACAGTAATTAAGTCACAAGACTGTGGGGAAGTCAGTACATTACTAATTATTAGTTACTAAGGTCAGTTTATGAGTATATCAGTCAGTAAGTAGTTCAGCTAAAATTAATAATGACAGTAACTAGTGCATCCGGTTTAAGGAAGTCAGTAAATTGTGACTTATGTTAATAAGCAATTAAGTGGTACAAACCACAGTAATCATATGTTTATATTTTTATAATCATACAGTCTAGAGATACGGTAGCTTGAGATGATGTTTCAAATATTATCTCCTTTTAAATCTTACTAGCTAATCAGAGGAAATAATTTGTAATGATCACCAGAGTAAATAGTGAATGTTGACATTGCAGGTTTTATTGGATCTGGGGGGAAAAACAGCTATCTCAGTGCTGAGATTCCTGAGTGATGCTTAGAGTGCAGTTTTCTCCCAGAACATTCCAGAGGAAATCACTGCACTTCATTCAACATTACTGCATTTGTATGATAATCTGCAGTGTGTTTCTCTCAGTCAGAATTTGTAGTGTGTGTGTGTGTGTGTGTGCTAATGCAGAGGCTGAGCTGCCTTTTTTATGGTCAAGGCTAAGCTGAAATTGCTGACAGCACTGTATCGGCTCCCGAGAGCCAGAACACAACAGGAAACAGGTCACTGTCTCACAATTCTTCCCGAACGGAAAGCCATAACTTTCTCCCTTTAGCTTACTGCATTTCTGTGTATATATATATAATATACACCGACACGGTCACGTGACTATCCAGGAAACGTTTTGTCGGGTTTTGGCGAGATTTGCTCATGCATTCAATTGTAATTTCAGGTAATTAAAACAACCAACTAACAATAATGTGATCATTTTTAACACTGTATAAATACACAATATAGTTTTGTAATATTTTACCATTTTAAACAAACAAACAGACACACATTTTTTAAAAGTCCATCACAAGCACATTTTCAGTTACATTTGCATATTTTAATTGCTTAAAATAACCAAAGCAAGTTTGTAAGTAAATCATTCAAGTCAGTAATTTAGTCAGTTTACGAGTGCATTCGGTGACGTCAGTCAGTCAGTCAGTTAGTAATTAATACAATCATTAATAATGTCAGTATTATTAATTCCATCAAACAGGAAGTCTCAGTGAGTCTCTATAGGTCAGTCTGCTGGTAAGTCAGTTGGTATGTCAGTAATGAACGTAGTGCATACACTCTGTAAGTCAAATTGTATGTCAGTAATTAAATCAGAAAGTCAGTCAGTCTATTCAGTACTTAGTTAGTAACTCAGTACTTATGTCAGTAAATTAGTAGGCAGCAAGTCAGTTAACAACTAGCTGTCAGTAGTTAAGTCAGTAGTTCAGTGTGTACAGTATGTCAGTCAGTAAATTTTAATCTATATGACAGTAATTAAGTAAATCAGTCACAAAGACTGTGAGGAAGTCAGTCATCAAGTCAGTAATTCAGTAAGTTGCTAATTAGGTTTAGTTTATGAGTAAATCAGTGACATCAGTCAGTCAGTAATAAGTTCAGCAAGTGCATCCAGTTTAATGAAGTCAGTAAGTTGTGACTTTTGGAAATAAGTAAATAAGTCAGTCAGTCTGTCAGTATGTAAGCCTGTCAGTAAATCAGTCAAGTCAGTAATTTAGTAGTTAAAACCATATTTATGTCAGTCAGTAAGTCAGGAATAAAGTCAGTCGTAAACTAGCTGTCAGTAGTTAAGTCAGCAGTTTGGTATCTACTGTATGTCAGACAGTAAGTCTGTTGGTAAGTCAGTCAGGACATCCATCTGTATGTCAGTAAGCCAGTTAGTAAATTCCAATCAGTATGACAACGTTGAAGTACATCAGTCACTTAGACTGTCAGGAAGACAGTCATCAAGTCAGTAATTCAGTAAGTTACAAATTTGGTCAGCTGATGAGTAAATCAGTGAAGTCAGTCAGTCAGTAATTAGTTTAGCAATAATAATGACTAAAAAAGTAATAATAAAAAAAATCAAATCAATTCATATCAGCTGTATATGTTAGTCAGTAATTCAGTAGTCAATATCTAGTTCACTCAGAATTCCTGTCAGGATGTCAGTCATCCAGTCAGTAATTCAGTTACTGAAAATCAGCAAATTGGTTCAGAACAGTAACCCAGGCAGTGAGTAAGTCAATCGGTAACTCTGTAATTACGTCACTCAGCAAGAAGGTGGGTCAGGGAGATGATTATTCAGGCTGTAAATACAGTAAGCCAATAATGAATTTAGTCAGTAGGTAATTAAATTAGGAAGTAAGTCAGTAATCTATATCCTCAACGACGGCTAATATTTGAAATTTACGATAAATGCATCTCATGTTTTCTCTTCTAAGTGCATTCCTATTGAGAGTTAAGCTCACATTAACTCCACATTCCCTACTCTTTACTACTGTAT
The DNA here is from genome assembly GCA_033459395.1 of Hemibagrus guttatus. Taxonomy (NCBI): domain Eukaryota; kingdom Metazoa; phylum Chordata; class Actinopteri; order Siluriformes; family Bagridae; genus Hemibagrus; species Hemibagrus guttatus. The sequence continues at coordinate 21,981,441 of JAUCMX010000011.1, forward strand.
GGTCTATCTGACAGAACACTACCTGAGGCACTGGCACTCAGGGGGCATATTAAACTCACCCTCCTTAAACATCCACCACAATGCTAATTCATGCAAAGTGCTTTGGAACAAAACTAATTATGTAATGAAAGTACCTCCTGAGAGCTCTGTGTGTCCTGGCTTCATTATCGCATGGCCGAGAGGCTTCAAATCACGGTACAGCGATGACGCTGTGTCTTCCATGATTAGCACACAAACACACACACACACATACACACACCAACCCCCACCAGTAACACATTAACATTTCTGCCAGGGCAGAATCCGAGAGATGACCACTCGCATTGGGGCCAAGCACTCGCCTTTTAGAAACCCTGCTCAGTGATGTACACTGCTCTGACATCACTACTCGTTCCAGTTTTTGAGCAAAGGCAGAAGTGACAAGTTACTCCAAACAAAATAAATAAACGCACAATTATTGCTTTTTTGTGGAGTAAAGCTTTCCTCAAGAAGTCCAATGCCACTAAAGCAAGTAACTGTGCTATATATAAAGAGTATATATGGAAGTTTTCTGTAATAGCACTTCATAACGTTTTTTTTTTTACCTTGAAACCATTTGGGATAAAAACATTTATATTAATAAATCATACTCTTGACTCTGATTGGTCAGAAGGCATTGATTCATTTTATTTTAAAATCGGTTTAGACAATGACCATTAAACAAATCGGATAAATAAATAAATCAGATAAATAAATAAATAAATAAATAATTATTTATTTATTTATAATAAATAGAATTTATTAAATATTTATAAATATTTATTAATAAATAAATAAAAGCCTAATTTATTTCATATTTAATCAATTGAACTAATAAAGAGAGAGTTCTGTAAAAAGATAAAAAGACTGAAAACATTTATGGAAGGAGTCTCCAGTGCTAACACTTTGTAACAGTCACGAGCAAGTGAGATAGAGGAATAAACCACTTTGGGAGGTGGTGGTACTGGAAAATTACCTTCCCAATTGCTTTTCCTAAGTCTTTGTGTATCATCCAGCCCTACTACTCCCTAGTCATTAGGCTTGAAGAAAAAAAAAACATTAAAAAAAAAACATTAAAAGTCAGCCAGCTCTCAATATGTAAGAGTATCACAAGCCTACAGACCAGCGGCTCAGCTTCGCTCACACTTCATGCCTGCTGAAATAAACGCCATCGACGGATAAAAGTGTGAGGGTTGTTCGCTTTGTTTACTCAACCAGCATGTGGAAAAAAGCAGAAGCAGAAATTCAAGGGAAAACGTTAAAAAATGCAGGAGGCCATGTGCTGTGTGTTGGGTTTAAACACTGTGTAGGAAAATATGAGCTTCCAGTGTTTACACGGTGCTTCTTCTATAAAAATAGTAGTATAAAAGTCCTCCATATTGCACTCTTGGCCCCTGATACTGCATTATATAATGAAGTAAATGCCATGTGTTGGCAGTCGACACACAGATTCGAAAAATTCCTCTCAGTGCATATAAATAATTCAGGAACTCAGTTGAGTGGAAAAACAGCACATCCTCTAATTAAATGCATGAAAGCTGCAATGTGGACAAAACAAAAAAAAATAAAACATGTTCTGGTATTAAAGGCAATTAATTAGACACTCAGCTTTAAGAGATGTGAAACTCTTTGAAAACAAAATGAAATATAAAGTGAATAGGGGGGTTAAAAATGGGGGTCACTTATTACAAAGATTATTTTCTATACACACACACACAAACAAAAATAGAAGGTCATAAAGAACATGTACGCTATCCGACCCTTTTCGTCTTTCTAAACAGAAATTATGAGCAGATGGAGTGGTATATTTTTTTTCTTTTTTAAGCAGCATCATTACAACTAGAGGAATTAGTGTTTTAGGCAAAACTACTACACTTACTATACTACAAGTGTTCATTTTGACTGGTTTTTGTTAATCAATTTTTTTATTTTATTTCTTTGCTATCAGCTATATACATTTATCATTGAGGTTTTACTGGCAGCTCTGGTAGCTGAAGTTCATCTCCAGTCCCAAATCAAAGGAAAACCCCAGAGACTGGTGTTATGCTGTTGGGGTGTTATCTATCTATCTATCTATCTATCTATCTATCTATCTATCTATCTATCTATCTATCTATCTATCTATCTATCTATCTATCTATCTATCTATCTATTTATCTTAGTTCATAAATATATAGACTATAGACCATACCTGCTGTACCCCTGTACATAGATCTGCCACTCCCCCTGTATATATGACCCCCATAACTATATAATAGTAATTTATTGTAAATATACCACTATGCACTTCTGGTTAGATTCTGCATTTCACTGGCTTTGTACATGTTCTGTTCTAGATAGCTAGATTAGACAGACAGACAGACAGACAGACAGGCAGATAGAGAGAGAGAGAGAGAGAGAGAGAGAGAGAGAGAGAGGGGAGAGAGAGAGAGAGAGATAGATAGATAGATAGATAGATAGATAGATAGATAAAATGCAAAAGAAATTCACTGATACTAAAGCAGAAACAATGAATTTAAAGGACTTCTTTATAATAACTTCAGTTTTTAAGCCATCGTGAGCTCTATCTATCTATCTATTATATTTATTTCCCTGTTTATTTATTTATTTGTCTGTCTGTTTGTTTAGTTATTCATCCGTTCGTTTATTTAGCTGCCTTGCTTCGGCTCCACTTATCCCGTTACGAAGCAAATGTCAGTGAATCCAAAGTTCTTCTGACTGATTACCATTATCCTTAAACATTTCTCTTCCTGAACTCTTGACTCCTGAATAATTTAACGAGGATGAAAATGTTGTAACTCCTACGCCCTGACCTGCTTCATATTCATCGGCTCTCAATTCCCCTTAACACCTGAGAGAAAAATCTTGAAGTGTTGTATTAGACTGCACTTTCCATCACCACCACAATCATCATCATCATCATCATCATCCTCATCATCATCAGTAAAACCGTGTGAAGTGCACTGAATCTCTTCTGGAGGTTTGTGGTGCTCCTCTTTGTATAAAAGTCACTTGGTGACTAAATAAACCTACGAGTGGATCGTATCCGCAGAATCCGATGCTATATTTTCCCTTTTCAGCCTGACCTGTACACCAGCGCTTAACAGGAGTATGTGAATTAGTAGTAAATACTGCTAAATATATGCAATGATGTGAACTGGAAGCGGTTTCATTCTGTGAAGCTGATCTAATTTACTGTGTACACATGCTATTTCATTTAAGGTTATATATTTAAATAAACAAAAAAACCCAAACCATAAGTGTCCATATTTGCTTTTATTGCTTTTATATTCTTAGCTTACTTTAGTGTTTATGTATTTAATAGTCAGTATCTGGCATACACACTTTATATTATTTGAGACTCACTGCGAGTACATCACGCCTACACCACAGCCCCGAGCACATTATTAGGAATACCTTTACACCTACCTACCCATTCGTGCTGTTATCTAATCGGTGTAATGTATAAAAGCATAAGCTTTCAGAATGAGGAAAAATGACTGATTTTCACCTTTCATCTTGTGGAATCCAGTGTATTAGTACAGAGTTTCTAATAAAGTACTCAGAGAGTGTATTTTAGTGAGGTTCATCAATGAGGATTCTAGTGTTTGGTTTCTGGAAGTGGAAAAAAACAACACAAAAGATGGATTGGCAGGATATAAAAATGACACACAAGCACCTCCACCTCTCTGCGTGACCTCCAGCATGCACGCATGTACTGCGACTCTGAACTGTGGTGTTATATAAAGTCTCTGACTGATGCCTATCTAGTGCACTCTTCACTCTCTCTGGGAGGTTGTTATGTCCCGTGACCCAAATCCCTTTCCAAAGACGGCTCAAGGTTCAGACTTATCGTTATGTATTTCAGTCATGTATATATTAACAATGTTACGATTTATAACATGTGTATGTTTTACATTTCTTGAAATATTGACCAACACGAGATTGAGCTGTAATTTTATAGAAGACGAGGATTAATATTTTATCAGTGTCTGGAAAAACTGACATTTGGGGTCACTTTTCTCAAGCATCGTCAGTCCTGTATCACAGTTACAAAGCAGTCAGCTGCATATTGTTTTATCAGTAAATTGTATTTTTTACTCTATTATTTCTTTAGTACTTTGTTAGCAAAAATTTCAATACCGTGTCATACAATCATATAATCTAACGTCTGCTATGACGCTTTTCCCAGACCGGCTGCTGTGAGCAGCAATACAGCGTTCTAATGAGTGAAATCATAGCGAGCCTCACCTTTGTGGTGTCATCGTGTGAGCGCTGGTAGCGTTTCCAACGGCAGCCGTAGATCCCCGTTAGACAGGACAAGCAGAGTTGTCTCTCATAGACCTGCAAGGGTTGGTGCTTCACCATGCTCCTTCAGCCTGGACTCCACTCCACCCTTCTACCATCCCACTGACAGCACAGTGACCTAGAGAGAGAGAGAGAGAGAGAGAGAGAGAGAGAGAGAGAGAGAGAGAGAGAGAGAGGGGGAGAGAGAGACACATCAGAATGATTACGAATGTGAGGGAGTCATGATGAAGAAATAGATAAGAAGAGATAAAGAAACAAACAGTCAGAGAAAGAGTGGGACAAAGAGAGTGAGTATGAGAGAAGAAAAAGAGAAAAGAGAAAACAAAAAGAAAAGAGAAAACAAAAAAGAGATAAAGAGACAGCCAGACAGACAGGTAATGCAAGGTGGAGAGGGAGAGAGAGAGACAGAGAGAGAGAAGAGAGAGAGAGAGAGAGAGAGAGAGAGAGATATGAGCATGAGTGTTAAAAGTCATATGAAAAAGAACATAAAAAAAAAAACAGATAGGCATGTATGCAGACAGGTGTTTTGAGGTAGTGAGAGAGAGAGAGAGAGAGAGAGAGAGAGAGAGAGAGAGAGAGAAAATATGAGCATGAGTGTTTAAAAGTCATATGAAAAAGAATAACAAAAAACAAGAAATAGATAAAGACATGTAGACAGACAGGTATTTTGAGGAAGAGAGAGAGAGAAAGAGAGAGAGAGAGAGAGAGAGAGAGAGAGAGAGAGAGAGAGAGAGAGAGGCAGAGGAAGACAAAAGAGAGATATAAGCATCAGCAGAATGCTCTCTGGCACTAAATCTGGTCTGGCACAAGCTATTACAAGTGTAATTAAAGCAGCGGTCTGTGATATTTCTTTCTTTCTTTATTTTTTACTTTTTTTTTATGTCTGTATGTTGTTTGTAAAACACCTCTAAAGTCCTCTATATAAAGCTTCCTGCTGCATAAAGGCAGTATTATGTTAGAATAGACACCGCCTGTACTCTCAGACCGCTAATAAAACGAAAAGTTGAGCCGCAGAAAAACAACAGACACAATAGTTGCCCTGACTGCCTCTAGGAGGTGCTGGTGTACCGGCATCGGTACCATTAACACAATGATCATGTTTGTGTTTAGTTTAATCACCTCGTATAGTGCGTTTTAATTGCAACATTTATCTAAACGTACAACAATAAACCCCAGAGCGATAACGACAGAACAAGGAAGTGTCTCTAAATACATGTCAATCAGTTTAATTCAGATAGCTCCACCTCTTAAATTAGCATTCAGGTGGTTTGGGGGTGTGGCCTTAGAGAAAACACACAAAAAAAAAAGGTCTAATTCACTTCGTATTCAATCGATCTAACCGCAAACACATCAAATATTTAAATCCTAAACGCAATTTTATTTTAACCAAGCCAAGAGTAAAAGTTTAAGAGATCTACATTTATAGCAATAGCAGCTTTTCTCCATTACACTATGCTGTAGCTTCAGATCAGTGAGTCTAATGCACTTGTCTTAGCCAATAAACGACTCAAACGGTTAAAAATAACAGCATTGTGCAAACAAGTGTCTTTTTTTAATTCTTAAAAGCATTATTTACTCAAGTCAAAAGGATGCAGGTTCATTTTTAAACTAATGCTCACTCAGATCCAGAAACTAGATAAACCAGTAAATTCTGGTTGTCCAAATAAGCATTCTAGCTATTCTTGCTAAATGGATTCTGGAAAGAGCAACAGCACATTAAAGCTACTCGCTCTTATCTGTTAGTGCTACTGCTGCATAGCTGCTTAATGTAGCGGTTTACAAGTGGACCCAAAATGGCTATCAAGCACATCAGAAGCATTCAAGAGGCACAGAGCTGAGACCACCGGCATTTGCATCGTGCCAGAGGAAACGGCTTTATCTCCAGTAATTTGAGTTTGTACTGTTTAGCTCAGACTCTAAACACAAGACCAGTAGATGATTTCTGAGAGGATTTTAAGGCTTAGAATGTTCATTGTGCTTATATTAGCTAGCTGGCTACATTTAAATGACAGAAAAATCCTTATCAGATACCCTGTAACATTAGCTCATGCTTGCTAGCTAACCTGACAGGATTTGAATTCATATTTAGATTAAAAAACATAATAATATCAAAATGTCATAATCTTAGGTGTTAAAGCTAACAGTTACCCAGTGTAAGCTAACCTGACAGGATTTCTGAAAGGATCTGAGGTAATATTCAGATTAATAATAATAATAATAATAATAATAATAATAATTTTCTTAATCTTGAGTTCTAAAGAAAACAAGTTACCCAGAATGAGCTAACCTGACATGATTTCTGAGTGAGTTTATGGTATTATTTAAAAATAAAATCATAGGTGCTAAAGCTAGCCAGTTACCCAACATGACTTTATCTGGCAGGATTTCTGACAGGAATTGTCAGAAATTGAATATTTATTTCATAATGTACATATTTTTTAATGTTAAAGCAAAACAACTGGCTAATATGTGCTAACCTGACAGGATTTCTGAGAAAAATTGTAGGTCATATTTTATTTCTAAAATGTACATAATCTTTTTACTGCTAAGTAAAACAGATAGCTAATATCAGCTAACCTGGCAGGATTTTTTTTAGAGCATTTTTAGTCATTAAAGTAATTATGATTGTCCCTGCTCATTTAGCATACGCCTGCTAGCTAAGATGAGCTATCAAGGCACGATTTCGAGAAGCATTTGTAAGTAAATATAAATGTTTATTATTGTCCTTGCATTGTCTAGCTAGCAAGCCAACATAAACTATTTGTTATTTTGAATTTTAAGCCATTTACATGAATCTAAAAATGCTAAATCGAACCAATTTGATAAATATGAGCAAACTTTAGTGAGGTGCTAATATTAGCTAGACAGCATACTCTAGCAGATACTTTGTATAATGTCTCTCTCATCTAACTTGGCAATATCCAGACAATATATTTGTTAATAGAGAAGGAAGAGTGAGCAGCCTAACTGCCAACAAAGGCAATGGTTCCTGGTAAAAGTTATAGATCGTTCTACTAGGGTTATGAAGGGTTATACCGAGCCAGCAATTCATCTCGAAGCCAACAATTCACATTGAAGGTCAGATAAGACAGCAGAAGCTAATTCCATTTGAGGAAAATGAAGTGTCTCAAATGCCAACAAGAGACTGGCAGAAAAAAAAAAAAAAAGTCTCAAAAGTGGAAATAATATATGGACTATATTGAATTCTTCAACTCCTGGTGAATAATTACATATTTCCTGCTTCTAATCCTAGTCTGGGGTCTTCTTTAGAGATGATTACTATTACAATATGACAAAAATATCTAGACAAGTGTGAAGATTTAAGTTTTGGTACATAATCTCAAACAGCATATATATGATTATATGCAGCAGAATTAGCACTCATACTGGCTCAATTACATAGTATATACCTTTCATTATTGGTAGAACAGTCAGTCATCATATGCTAATAAGTCCTTAAAGAATAACACACGTGCTTCACCATCCAAGTCAGATAATGATTACACAACCTCTAAACTGAGTACAATATCATCTTTGTATTCCTACACAGCCTGCATAGTTAGTCATACAGGAGGGTTAAACAGTGATACGGATTAGCTCCTGCTGATAGGATCTTGTGATGAGATGCAATTATCATCTCTGTACATATAACCTTGAGAACGTGAAAACATGAGATGCTATTTTACTACAATCACACAATGCTATGCACAATGTATTACACAGCTGGGGAAAGTGTATTGTTCTGAAAATGTAGACGCTTGTGACTGAAATGGAGTTCAGGATAGATTTTGTGTAAATATGACATCATGTCAAAGCAGCTTAGATAGAAATCTGGACGTAGGGTAGATTTAGATCCCTAATAAGTAAACCGGCCGGACAGCTCCGGAATGAATGAGGAAGAAACCTTGAGAGGAACCAGACAGCTCAGGGGTTTGGGGTGTGATTCGTGCCTTTGCCCTGAGTAATGAGTTTGCACATGCTGCAAGAATTTCCTCCAGGTTCTTTGGTTTCCTCCCCAACTCTAAAGACATGCATTACAGGCTAACAGACATCTCTAGACAGATAGGTAGATAGGTAGATAGACAGATAGACAGATAGATAGATAGACAGATAGATAGATAGATAGATAGATAGATAGATAGATAGATAGATGTTAACATTATCTTTAACAACTTACTTTTATCTGAGGATACAAACACCATGAGCATCATTAGAAACGCTATTAAAAGAATATAATCATCATTGTACATTTCTCTTAGTCTGATCTAATGCACTTAACTAGGCGGCTATATGTTATTACATTATTATGTTATTATACTATTATATTATTATGTTATTCTGTTATTAGCTACCTCTTTTCAGCTTTGTCAGTTTCCAGCCAACCAAAACATAGGACTGGGTAATTGGGTACATTTTCTTGCCTGGTGAGCTAATTAATATATTTATCATTTTTTCCACCACTCAGAAGTGATAGTAACTACTAAATGGAACAAGAGACGAAGGTACAATTCTTCCTGCTATTGCACAAACCCTATCCCTGTCCTAGATATGGTTTCAAATTTGCTTCTGAACAATATTTCCTCCTACCGTATGTGCGTATAATATACGTTACTAACAGCTGAATATACTTGACAATCTGGACGTGCTACAAGTTTTCTGACTGTACAAAGCTTAATAACAACAAGGTCAAATTACAGCTGATAAAAATATCTCTTCATCTAAATGATTCCCAGGTTGAACCTTGTACTTAATAACCAGCTTGCTGACCCTTTGCTCCTCTTAAACTCTAGCGAGGACTTTGAACGAACATTTGGGGAGAGAGAGAGAGAGAGAGAGAGAGAGAGAGAGAGGAGAGAGAGAGAGAAAGAGAGAGAGAGAGAGAGAAAGAGAGAGAGAGAGAGAGAGAGAGAGAGAGGGATCAGTTCTGCTGCCTCATTTCCTACCAGCTGGAAAAAAGTACAGAATAACAGTCTGCTTTAGGGAAATGTTTCAGCACATTGGACTGCAGTTCCACTGAAATGAAAACACAGAATTTTCTAAGTAGGTGGATGTGAAAGACACCAAACAAGAAGCTCGGAGTAAAAATCAGGACTACAGTCTTCTACTCAAATCCCTAACCGCAACCACTGACAGGGACAACAACTACTAGCTCTATAGAATAGCTCAAAGTGGATTATTTTCCTCATAAAACACAACCCAAAGTGTATTTTTTCTCTTATACTACAGCAATTTACCAAATATCATTTTTTTAAATTCTCTAATAATAAACAGAACATACATTTTAACCATTTCTTAAGACATTTAATCCTGTTATCACTTACTTTATAACAGCTTTAAACACTCACTCCTTTACCACCTTCCATTTTTCCTCATTTTTGAAGTTAATAAGGCTAAAGAAACAACAATTTCAATTTATTGTCATTCAAAATTGTACATCAGATGATGCAAAATAGAACGAGGCATCTGAATCACGATAAAAAAGCTGGCAAAATGGTCAACTTTATGAAAAAATACAATACATAACCTGCATATCAAATAAATATTGCATTGCAAATATTGCATAATGAAGCAGTGAAGCAAGTTGTGAAAATTGTGGCAGGAAACTTTGTTATAAAGTGCTGACACCAGAGACTCCTTCTGTAATGCAACGTCTCCCATAAAGGTCCCTGTGTCATTTTCTACTATAGATACAAACAATAACCTACTATAATTAGCACATTAATATAAACCTGTGATTATAGATGTAGCTGCTGTTACTCCAGACCCTGAGCCAAGAAGTCAACAGCTCTGTAGCAGAATATATTACGGATATAACTATATACCATACATACTTAGAATAAATCTTCAAAGAAGCACGTATAAGCCTCTTTTTATTATTCCTTTTTTTTTCCAGCCGGTTAAACATTCCTGAGATTCCTTCTCGCGTCTCTGCTTCGCTTTCACACGTTCCCACAGACTCACACGAACCTGCCAACATGGCATGAGGACACAATAAACAACAAACCACATGATATAATCTATCTTTGGACCACTGTCATTTTGGGAAGTGTGTTTATGAACATGCAGCAAGCCGTGTCGCAACCGTACACACGTCAGCTCTCTGAGACAAGGGACTGTTGCATAAAACGAGTCCCAGCTTGGAGGTCAGTAGCTTGACACACAGGGGAGACTGTGAATGCCTTCTGCTTTGGCAATGAGATGTCAAACTTGGTGGAAGTTGGTAGACTTTTAGGTTATTACTGTCAGGGGAAAGAAACACATGCTCTTCCTCTGGCTTAGAAAAACAAGTGACGCATTTGGAAAGCCAGATACAAAGTAATCATGTGATCAAATCAAGTGTCATGATAAATCAAGTCAAGGTTAATGAATAGCGTATTGCAGATCACGACATACTACCAAAGCATCGGGTCACACAGATGTATTTCATTAACAGGTTGGTTGTTCTTGACTTTATTGAAAGACCTCCAGCGCTGACTCAACCGCCTCCCTCTCGCATTCCCCATGACATCCAGGAATATTCAAGTGACCATCTGTTTGCTCAACGCCGCTTTGTGCAACACCCAAGCTAAAATACTCCCCGTCAGCGAGGGTGTGGGTGTGACTTCATGTTATAAAGTGTCTGAGACGGAGTAGTCTACAATTTCAAAAACCACCCCTCTCGAGAACAACAGTCATTTTGAACATGTATTGTAGGCTTGCCCTGTTTTTACACCTGAATAAACCAAACATGGGGTTTAGCCCTAGGCCATCTTGAGGGAATATTTGGAGTGGGTGGTGTTTTCTGTGAAAGCTGCTGTGTGTATTTTCTTTGGGAACTTTTGTATTTAAAGGGTTGACACTATGCAGTGGGGAATTTTGCTTTAAACAGATTATTCTTTTAATTCCCAGTAAACTCCATGCTTCTCCCTTCATTTTGGATCTTTTAAAAAAATGTTTTTCCATTTAAAAAATATACCTTCCTTTTTTTTTTTTTTTTTTTTAAAAAACCAGTAAAAAACAGTAATAATTAAATGTTATTTAAACTTAATGTTCAGAAATTCTGGTGTTAAACTACACACAAAGAAGCAAACCTCCAACATCTCCAGGACCAGTTTGATAAAAATCTTGATGCTCTACAGCCAGTGTGTGTTAAAAAAACCCATGTTGGATACATGATGACATACGGAGAGGCTCTACACTTTACTGCGTCTTTGTCCCACTCCAAGACTCCAATTACATGCTATTGAATCTGATTTGTTCTCATGATGATAATGTTTTTCATTCAGTCAGTGATTTTCCTGAGAAGGCCAACCCAGATGTCTCTATCCCCAGCACAGATGCCAAACTTTCCCAAGACAAATGTTGATCTAATCTCCCTGGAGGGGCTTGGGGCCGCCCCGGGGTCTCCGTCCCATGGGACTTGCCTCATACGGTTCTAATGGGAGCAAAGCATGGGGCATCTTTATAAGGTTCCGAAATCACCTCAAGTGGCTCCTTTGAATATGATTCTCCATGTATCATGTAGAGCAAGCGCAGTATCCCTGCAGAAAACGTCACTTGCAACCTTTTTATTTCAGTCACGACCATAGGTGAGGGTAGATGTGGACTGACTGACAAACAGACATCTTTGTCTGCTGAGCTCCTGCTTCAGCACCACAGACCTGTACACTTTTAATGCTTTATGGGAAAGAGTTCTGTATTCTATTTCCTGTTCACGCTGCTCCCAAGAAGACATCAATCGCTCCATTTTCCACAACGGATTAAAGTAACAATGGTTCTATCGTACAACTAACAGAGAAGTGAAAGTACTACATGGTGTACTTCCTCAGATAAAGTAACCTCAGTGCACATGTTATCCTTTGTGGGAAGAACCACGAAAAAACACGTTTATGGCATTTGGCAGATGCCTTTATCCAGAGGGACTTACATTTTTTCTCATTTATACAACTGAGCAATTGAGGGTTAAGGGCCTTGCTCAAGGGCCCAGCAGTGGCAGCTTGGTGGACCTGGGATTCGAACTCACAACCTTCTGATCTCTGTTATGTCCAAATGTGTTTGAAGACGTGCAAAAATACGAAGTTTGGAAGTGTGTAAAAACAGGTTTGGCATCAGACAATTAATTATCTTAATCTAAAAACAAATCAAAGAGCATGAAACTCATCTGTGTAAAAGGGGAATTCTGCATAAATCGTCCTTCGAGAGAGATTCCAGAGAATCTTTGTAGAACAAACAGGCCTACAGGGTGCACACGCTTTGTGGGAGTTTAGGGAAGAGTGTACAGCCATTCATAATAAACATGTAAAACGAGCAAAAGTGCTATACAGGCTGATTTTGAAGTGCAAGAATTCAGCTCCAAAATTATTGGCGAATGATTAATTCTATAATCAATAATAATTATTCAAACGAATATGAGCATGCAATGAAATTTTTTGCAGATCTCAGGACTCCATGATCTTATTTTATTGCAGTGCTATTTTTCCTAAGACATCCACAGGAGACTTGAAAATCAAAGCTGGAGACTTGCTTCACTACACAAATGACCAGTCCACTTATCCGCAAAGGGTCGGTGTGGGCGCAGGTTTTCATTCCGATCAAGCAATAGCCACACCTGTTTCCACCTGTTTAATCAACTGATCTTGGCTTTCAGTAGACTTAGGTGTTGCTTCTGCTAGGTTGGAATGAAAACCTGCATCCACCTGGCTCTCTGCGGATAAGATTGGATATCACTATCACAATCAAGGGTTCACCAATCATAACACAAGGCGCCACCCACTTGCACCCACCCCAACTCTTTGTGGATAAGATTGGACACCCCTGACTTAAACAGTCAAATCAGTTCACCAGTGGGAATCCAAGAGATCGCCAATCATAGTCTAGATCAGACCCAAAGGTTTTCTTTTTCGAGGCTATTTGGAACAATGGAATCACAATCTGGGGGAATCACCAATCACAATCAAGGGTTCACCAAGGGCCATCCCGCTGCTCCCACCCCGGCTCTTTGCAGATAAGATTGGACACCCCTGACTTAAACAGTCTCATTTTTTTGAATTTGAACTTTTAATTAAACGGCTATATGATGACTAACCAACTTTACTCTCTATTCTATGAAGGATTACTACATCCAGGTGATTGTGGAATTTTTTTGCTCGTGCAGCTTTTCAGCAGTTTTTTTGCTTTTGTTCTTGATTTATGCAACATGATTTCAACACCCACCTCTAGACAAACAACGAGTTGTTTTAAAAAGAGCTCTACATAAGCAGACATAACATTAGAGCTATGTATGATATTGTCCTTTAGCCTTAAGCAGAATTAGACTTAAGGATAATCGCATTATTATTGTATAACCGACACTGAGACATCTGATGCTGTGATTTAGACAAGATGTCATCTGCATAGCTTTCATTACAACCTTAATCTCAAGTTCAGAGCTCACTCCTCTAACCCGAATAGAGCATAAAGGAGAACACAGATGCTTTCATTACATCTCGCTGCATGGCTAACGGGCACAAAGCAAGCTTTTGTTTAGAGATAAATAACTAGATATCAATCGGCTAGATGAGAGAGTGCACAAGTGTAATGAAATAATACTATGAGAAAGAAAAGAAAAGTAAAAAAAAAAAAAAGGACTTTTATGGGTTCTTCCTTGATGAAAAATCACAAGAAAACAAGTCAGATGAACTGAGTCATCATGTCGAGGTCTCGACTCTCCATCTTTCATCTCCTGTCTCTCATCGGTCATCTTCTCGTAAAAGACAAGCAGAGGTTAGTATGAGAAGGGGAAGAAGTGCAGGAGTCAGCAAAATGGTAGAACAGTGAGGATCTGAAGTCAGAACATAGAGAGATTGATGTTTCTCTCTTAGCTCGTCAAATAGATTTGACTATAGATAGATATTGTTTTTTTCTTCAAGAATGTGAACTTGAGGAAGGTCAGAGGAAGGGCAACCAGCTCTGATTTTTCCACCAGCTTTGTAAAGTTGTATAGCTTATCAAACATAAGAAGTATTCAGGTCTGCATGATGTATACAGGTTCTGAATGATGGTGATCATAATACTGAGTGTCTCATAATAATAAACGAACATCATCTGATGTTCAGTCACCATATTATTCAAAGGGTTACGCAAACAGCATATAGTTGTGTCAAGATTGGAAGGAGGAAAAAAAACACTACTGTAAATCATATTTGTTAAAATAGGCTGGGCCCCTGAGCAAGGTCCTTAACCCTAGTTGCTCTGGATAAGGGTGCCATAAATGTAATTAAATCTTAACTATAACGGTGTAGCCCGTCAGAACCAGTCATGAGCAATCCTCAAATCAAATCAGAATCAGTTTGGTGAACAGGAACTAAGAGTTCTGTGATGTGAAACGAGGCTTCACTGAAAGAAAGAAGGATTTTCTAAACAGAACCAATGGATTAGCAGCCAGAAACCGGGCTTAACATCTCATAATCAAGTGGTCATCAATCAGAACCAAGCTCAAACCAGTTCCCCAGTGGGATTACAAGGGATCGCCAGTCACAATCCAGATCAGAGCCCAAAGTTTTCTTATTCAAGGCACTATTTGGAACTATGAAATCACAATCCGGAGGAATCACCAATCACAATCAAGGGTACACTAATTAGAACACAAGAGGCCACCAATCAATTTCTAATGAGAGTCCAATGCTTTCCAATCAAAATCAAGAGTTCAGCAATCACACTAATGTTTTCATTTACATTTCTGGCATTTGGAAGATGCCTTTATCTAGTGTGACATACATTTTATCTCATTTATACAACTGAGCAATTGAGGGTTAAGGGCCTTGCCCAAGGGCCCAGCAGTGTCAGTGAGGGATCAAACTCACAGCCTTCTGTGAAGGGTTCGATTCCTGGTTTTGATATATGAGCAAGGAGTATTTATGCTTCAGGGGGTTTCATCCTGGTACTCCGATTTTCTCCCCCACTCCCAAGACATGTTGTATTCTGATTAGCATCTCTAAATTATCAGTAGTGTGTGAATAGGTGTGTGATTGTATCCTACAATAGAGCACCATGTGCACTGTGTCCCCTGGGACTAGCATAAGGGTCCCTGTGACTCTGTATAAGCAATATAGAAGATATAGAAGATAGATGGGGGATGGATGGAATGTACAATGTAAGCATAAATAGCTCAAAATTTTGTGTATTTGCATCCGTATTACCTGAAGCTCACAAGCGTATCCAGTATTTTCCATGCTGAACTGGATTCAGTTCAAATGAGCTATAAAGCAGCAGCTGTTTTCCCGCAGAGAAAGGATTGCCGTCTTTCAAAGAGACAGTGTGGATTTAACACAGAGCAACACTGAACCATCTTCAGAATAATTACAAGGGGCTGACACACTGCTGGAGACGTATCCACCCTCTGTGCAGCGGTGACGCTAGTGTGTGATTTAGCATGCCAGGGAGACACGGTGGGGATGTGTAGGGCTGTGTCTGAGCACTGGGTGGAAAGTTTTGCTCTTCTTTAGTGATAATTAGAAGCAGCAGGGCGTGATAGAAGACGTGGGAGTCGAGCACCAAAACTCTAAACAAATTGTAGCTAAAAATGGACAAAAATAACATAACATATTTTGCTTTACAAACACCAATTATTTCCAATTATTCCACATTTACTTTGAAGACTAACCGACTAATAATTTTCTATGAATATATTAACCCCTAGTAGGCTACAAACAGAAATACTTCTGAAACACTACAAATTCTTAAAGTCCTGAGTGTCCACTTTCATATGAGCTTCATATTAACCTCCACCGTGGAGTGGAACATGACAAACACACTCAATCATCAACATGGACACAACCAAACAGGAGCAAACTCTACTTTTGGGCCTCTGGGAAAAAGAGTGAGATCAAAAAAAAGAAAATGGACGCTCATTGTAGTCAAGTCCAAACTAGTGCGTGTGTGTCTTGTGTGTGGATAAACTGGTTTCATTGGTGTTTAATATACTGTATTTTAAATTAGATCAAAATGCAAAATGCAAGTCAAAATACAGTCAAAATCTCTGTGCTGCGATTATCGATCTTGAAGCTTTCCATGGACTAACAGAAAGTCTAAAGTCTTAAAAAAAAAGGCTGAGATGTGAATAATACTATGTCATTGCCTAACTTACAAATTTATGCAATGTTTAAAAGACCATCACTAAATCCTCTTGAGAAACTACATCTTGTAATCAAAGTACAAACGAGGGCTTGGGTTTTGGTTTCGTATCCATTGTTCTCTGAAATTGGCTTTTATTTGGATTTCACTTCCACACTAATTGTGCTGCTTCTCCTCATATAACAGCTCACTACCTGAACCTAAGCTGAACTCGCTGCCTCGTCTGGGTTCGAGTGTGAAAACATCTCAACAGACAGCAGGAGAACAGAAATCTGGCTGCCTGGGAACAAGACCGTCAAGCACGGCCTTAATTATACGATAAGTGCCGATACGGTTGCCTGGAAAACCTGAAGCGGAGGAAATTACGTGTGGCATGCAGACACTGGAGAAAGTAGAAGAGAATAACAATTAAATCTTTAACTCTTGTTGGTTCTTTCAGAGCTTTCTGAGCAAACAGTAAAGCAGGGCCATCTGTCAGATGGCGCAAGAAGACAGGTAGCCATCTGGACCAGCTTCTACTCAGCAGGCCACATGGAACACCCTGGTCCAAAATACACCTCATCAAGATTTCAAGGACGGAAAAAAGTACAAATGTACTGCTTTCATACTTCATTACATAATACGGTTAACTCATCCTGTCATTCTGGCTTGGTTTTAAAGATTTTTCAGTGTCCTATTGACCATAAAGTTTCTCACTGCCTTCACAAGCTCAGCATCATCATGTTACCTTCCAGAAAAAACACAACAATTTTCAGTATTAGCAGCATGTAGCAGTTAATAACAGGCTATTATTGTGGCTAGACACATTTTAATAATCATAAACATCTTAAACATCTATTTAAATGCTGTGACGTCAGTAAACTATTGTAGGAAAAAATTAAAAATTAGGGATGGAAAATACATATTTCTTAAACATAGACTTTTGTCTCTAATTCCAAGCCACATTTAAAACCATTAACTACATTTGACACATAAATCACATGAATATTTGACTGTTAAAATATTCTCTATTTTTTTTGCAGCTCTAATAGAAAAATAAATAAATAAATGAAAATACTGAAATACAGGCAATTTAATTTAAAGTCACTTTTTTCCTCTGCACTCGCAGCTTTAAACTGCAATGCTACAGTTAGATGTTGTACCACTGGGGAGTCTTGGCCAATTAGTGAAGAAAATCCATCCTGATCCCATCATCTGAGATGGTCAGTTGTACAAAGCACTAGAAAAAAAGGGAAAAAAGTCCCCTAATTTATCAGTCTGTTGATGATATGAAGACAAACTTTGAGACAAATGAACCAGCAAGTAATTAGTGGTATGTGTGTGTGTGTGTGTGTGTGATTAGTAAATATGCAAATCTGGACTCTCACAGAGTATGTTTCTCTATCCCTACTTCCCACTTACATAAAAAGATATGATTCTGTGCAGATTAATATAGTCTTACAGTTTCCTTAAGCAAATATTCATCACAATCCTTTGGCTAATTTGGAAATAAACCTTCTTTGTCCTGAAAACCTTTCCACATTGCAAAAAACGTACTGTTATAGAGCTCCGACACTGGAGACTCCTTCCAGCAATGTGAAATAATTACAGAAAAAGTCCCCAAAATCAACACGATTTAATCCGTTTTTGTTCCCTGTCAAATGCCCTTTCTGATAGCTGTTACTATGGTAACAACAACAACAACAACAACAACAACAACGTTAGAGCGAGAGCATTGATATAAACCTGTGATTTGCAGCTGTGATCCTGTACAAGCTGCTGTTATCGCTAATGACTCCCATTCTGACCAATCAGAATCCAGAATTCAACAGCGCTAAGGTATAAAGTTAAAAGTCTTCTGTTAGGTACAAAGAAAACACGACTTGGCGATGTCAGTAAATCACTAAACGTCAATATCCATCCCAAAACAATCCAGAAAGGTTGGGTTTTGTGAAGAGAATAATGATACGTCTCTCTGAGCAAAAGGTCACATGGAGATCTTTCCGGTCAAAGGCTGTATGTGACTTTCACAATAATACACGCTCGAGACATTCCAGATGCTGGTTAACCCTTTAAGAGATTGAGACGTAACCAGAGACTGTCCTTAAAGCTAATTTGGAGATATATGATGTCACAATGTGTAAACTGCATTTGACCTATTAGATTAGAGGTGTCCAATTTTATCGATCTAATCAAGAGGGAGATACACCCGAGTCTGCCTGTGTATTCAGGTGGCCTTGATAGACTCAAGTGTAGCTTCTGATTGGTTGGAATAAAGACCTGCACCTACGTTGGATCTTTCCGGATAAAACTGGACACCCCTAGAGTTTAGAGCGTTAATATAAGGTGGTCAGACCTAGGTCATTGAGTGCACCACACATGCTCAACAATATCTGGTAGCTACACTTATTGACCATTATTATGTCCATTTATGATATATAAACATCCAGCTCCTGAATTATTGCCAACTTTTTTATAGAGAAGTGCTAAATTAGATAATTCTAATACCAAAAATGTGAGAGAAGGCTAACCTAGATGCTGTCTCTCTAATAAAAGCAATAAAAATGTTTGTCTACCCCGCTAATACCTCATGAATATAGGCTAATTTAAAATTTATTCACTTAAAACCAATGAGAAACCAAAATGCCAAGGCTTTAGGCTGAAGAACATTTCTAACATCCACTAATGTGTTGTTCTGCCCCAAACTTTTGTTTTAATTCAAGTACATTTGTTTCCAAGATAATAAAAAGCCATTATCAAAAATATATAATGTCATATATATTTTATTAGAAACACGTCACAGTTATTATGGGTGGATTTAATTCTTGGTGCTATCTCTCTTTGCCAACATACAAGCACTCAGCCGGCTATAATGCAGGATGAGATTAAAGAATAAAGAGCAAGCAATTTGAGACCACTCCTCAATTTCAGAATGCTCCACATCCTCCAGGGCCCTCACTTCTTCTGAAACCAAACCCTTCAGCTAACACCACTTAGGTTTAGGAGAGGGATTAGGATAGGCATTAGGATAGGCATGCCGAAAGTTTCATTCTGTCATCATAAAACCATTTCTGTTTGAATGTGGATGTAGAATAAGATCAGTGTGTTGCTGGAGGATCCTGACATGACTGAGTTGAAAGCTCTGAGCAGAGGTAACCAGATTCTCATTTAAAACCTCTAGGTGGTTTGTGGAGTCCATGATGCCATGTATCCTGACCTCACAGAACCTCATACAGAACCTCATGCAGAACCTCAAACAGAACATTACAGAAACTCATACAGAACCTCAAGCAGCACCTCATATAGAACATCAGAAACTCATACAGAACCTCATGCAGCACCTCATGCAGCACCTCATGCAGAGCATCACAGAACCTCATACAGAACCTCATGCAGAACCTTAAACACAACATTACAGAACCTCATACCTCATAGAGCCTCATGCAGAACCTTATGCAGAACTTCACACAGAATGTTAAACAAAACCTTATACAGAACCACACAAAAACTCATACAGAACCTCATGTAGAACATCACAGAAACTCATACAGAACCTCATATTGGACTTTATACAGAACCTTGCAGAAACTCATACAGATTCTCATACAGAACATTATACAGAAACTCATACAGAACCTCATGCAGGACATCACAGAAACTCATACAGATCCTCATACAGAACTTTATACAGAAACTCATACAGATCCTCATACAGAACCTCATACAGATCCTCATATACAACCTCATACAGAGCTTTAGACAAACCCTTATACAGAACCCTCATGCACACTCATCAGTAGGGATTTGATTCTTTTCTGTCTAATAATCTTTACAAGGCCCTATTTTTGTCTCATCAGACCAGAGAACCTGGTTTCAATCAAAGTTCCAGTAGAACACCAGTTGATTTGTGGTTAGATGAAAGAAAATACTTTTTCTCTTACACACTTTCCAAACTGTTTGTTGGCCTGAAGGTGGTCTAATTATAGGTTCAGAGACTCCGGTAACTCCCTAAATAACACCACTGATCTGGTCTCTGGTGGTTGTGTGCTTTAAGGTCTGTTTAATGACAGAGGGTCAGAAAAACAAATGCTTAGCACTAAATCAGCTCCAGTCAGTAACTGTACTTCATCAGTGTGACCTTTATGCTAAGTGAAGCTACAATGTAGGTGCAGCTAATAAATCAGCAAATCAATGTCTGAAAGGAGAAAAAAATATCTATAATTTATAATCAATACATGATTATATGTGAGCAAAAGATTTATTTATAATTATATTCAGAATTCAAACTTCTTTCATTGCCATGTTTACACTTTGCTTAACATTTTCGTACATTACCCACAGTTCTGTGAGATTTAACCCTCGCTTCATCTCTACATAAAGAAAGTGATGCAGCAGCACTTTAGTCATTTAGTCTGTCTGGCTCTCACCTTCTATACACATCATCTCATAGATTGCCATCTAGCTGCTTTCTGCTATATCTCGATGCAACTGTGTCATATCGCTGCATTGCATTCTGGGACTTTGAGTCCTACGTTTGAGTCCACCACTATTTCTTTACAGGACTTCTCACTGATACATCTTACTGTTTTGTTTCTAAAAGTTAACAAAGAAACCTGACCTGGGATTTTTTTCACTAGCAATAACAATGTCCCCCTGTGACATCAGCGTGCCACTAAACCGCAATCTTTACACAAGACAAATAAAAAAAACAGCAATAAACACAGAATCAGCACCAGATCCAATCAACACATGAGAAATATTTCAATATAAACATGTTTCAAGATCTTTCAGGGTGGAGTTTTTCTTTAAGCAGTTCCTGTATGCAGGGAGATAACTCCAAATGGCTTTCTGTGGAACAAGGAAGAATTAGTCCTACTTTATACACTATAGAGAAGATGTGTGTAATATATATATATATATATATATATATAGGCTAGGATGATGGGGTGAATATGGGTGGAGCCGCTATTAGAGGGCGTTTCCGGTGTGCTCAGGAGAAGTGATACAGCAGGATCATTCACAAAATTCTCCTTTATGTAAACTGGGTTGGTTCATGAACCAAAGTAAGCAGTTAACTGATTCCATTTAATAATAATAATAATAATAAATAATAATAATAATAATAATAATAAAAAAAAACACATTTAAAGAACAGACATGTCTAAGAGCATCTAGCTGACGGTCATGCAGCATTAAACAAGAATGTCTGGTATTTATTTTGCACATTAAACATGAAATAAAGTATAAAAGTATGTCTGATGTCCTCACCTTTCTCCTACACTCCTCTGCCGTAAGCTCGCCTGCCAGGTGAAGCGCCTGCGCTATGCGTTTCCTCCGCACACCACTCTTTTTACCACAATTATATAAGCTACCCAAGACCTTTATGAATCCTAACAGACTCTTAAAGAGGAGGTCAGAAAATAAGAAAAGAAATAAATGTAAATAGTCCAGAGATCGGGATGTGTTTGCGGCTGTAGGTCCTCCTCGCTCACGCTCCTGCGCTGTCAGCGTGGTGTATTAGGACTGGAGCTTTTCATCATCCATAGTAACCCACGGTGTAGTAGGTAATGGGCGGGGCTTTGGTGAAATGGGCCGGGATAAAGATGGTACGGTCCAATCAGGATCCTCGTTGAGTCAATAATGGGCAGGGGTTTGGGATATTGTTGTCCAATTGTGCTCTCTGGTGACGAAATATGACACTCTGGAGCTCTGGAGGTGATTTAAATCCAATAAATTGTAAAGTTTTATGAAATAAATTAAATTATACATTGATATTAATATCACTATCCAGGAACGACAAAAAAAACCTTAAAAAAAGCCATTTTCAGGGTCTGTTAAAAGAATATTTTTTAATATTTAAACTATTTGTGACAACTGTACGTTTATGACCTTTTTTAAAATTCATTATTTATTTTATAAGGGAAAGAAGAAGAAGAAGAAGAAGAAGAAGAAGAAGAAGAGTTTCTTTAGCAGTGCTGGGGCTTGACCCTCAACCTTCTATTCAGTAACCCAGGGCCATAACCATTTAAGCAACCAATGTCCTCTAGTAAGATCATGAGAATCTCCACAAAGAGAGTAACCTTAGATCAGGATCAAATTGTGGAACCAGAATCAATGTGGGTGTGTTAGAGCAGGGAAACTAAATATCCTTCAGTGCAGAACTGGTACAGAAGTCCAGGGGGTGGAGTCAGATCTGACCCAGTTCCTCCTACATGAGCCAAAAAACAAAACCCTAACAGACTGAGACAGGTCAGTTTGCTTCAGGCTTGATAATTGTGTTGTTCATACACAAGTGTGGTGTTCCATGTTGTTGATAATCTTATGGTTCAGGGATTAGGATTAGGCTTAAAGGATGTCCAGCTCCCCCCAGGGTTAAGAGCCACTGAATTCTATAGCATCCATATCAAGAGTCTGTATCACTGTTATCACCACATACCCTGTGACATTTCAGGTCTTGCTGTGATAAACAGCACTACAGTCAGCACTTAATATCAGAGCCCAGCTGCTCTGTCAACTGTAAACTTCCCTTCTGGATAATTAGGAACAGCAGGAGCAGGAGAAATAGCAGAACACGTGGGTGGAATATTTGGGATTATAGAGGTGAGGAAACAACACAGGGAGCCATGTGGTTATATGACATTTAGAAGATAACAGTGGGGCACATTTATCAAACTGGGTACGAAATGAATTTATCTGTGAATCAATGGTCCATGATTTGGGTTTTTGTGAAAATCCAGAATATTCTCTTAGAGCTCCTGGGCTTTGGCTGACAAAAGAGCACAGAAATAATTGACATACAGCTTATAAATATAGACACATAAATCTAGAGTAGATGCAAAAAAAATACTATATATTTTACTATATATCAGTTTTAGTCTAAGGGCCACATTCATTTATCACATGCACCTTATTCATGCATAAACAGTGATGGTGCTCGGTGTAGCTACACTACAAAGCTGCACTACAAAGGCTTTGCAATTGCACTATATGCGATCATAGATTCAGAAATATGAGGAACTGGTTTTCGAGCCATCATATTTCATCCACACATCTATATTGGGTTATAAGGAGCCACTGAGGTGAAGCAATGTTTATTTTTGAATAAAGTAAGACCACTTATTAATATATAGAGGCTACAAGTTTATATATTGAAGCCACAAGACAAGGTAATACGCTGAGGTCAGGAGTTAATATTTCAAAGCCACAAACTAGGCCGTAAGTATCTCATAGCCAATAATTATTATGTTGTGTCATGGGGAATTGTGTAATCTAATCCTTAAGATTTAGTATGTTGTATCAATATCAGACAGACTACATGGTGGAAAAGGACAAAAAAAAAAAAACGACACCAGCTTTGCGATTTTGCTTAAGGTGAAAGTTACTGTGGATATGTTGATCGAATTCTCTTGATTATGTTTCGCTTGTTTTAAAATGCATTAGTTGACATGAGTTAAGTACGTCTTAAACAAATCTGAAAATGCTTACATCATTGCCTCAGTGTATTCATTTATGGCCACATTTTAGGAAAAAGGAACCAGCACGTCTGTGACGATAAGACAGAGAGTTTCTATGACTTTTTGCAAAATTGTCATCACATAATTAGGGCTACGAGCTGGAATGAGCAGGTTTGGCCTACTCTATGTTCAGAGACAGGTCTGGACCGATGGTCCACCAATCTGTGTTCCAATGTTGCCATCTAGTGATGAGTAACACAGTGAAGAACCTTTCCAGCAGTTTCTATATTCGCTTTCTACCACTAGAGGGCAGTGCACTTCACTATAAAGGATACAGTACAGTACTCAGCAACTGTTTTGGTAATTTTGTTAGTAAATCTTAAATTTTGTGAAGAATCTTCAGAAGCACAAGCAACAAGGAGATAACTCTTTCACTCTCAGCTTTTTGTATGGATTTCAATAGACCACAGCAATAGATCTGCACAATGGCAAACAAAACAATGTGCTTAAAAATGTAGAAGAAAAAAGGGAGCTTTTCCTCGCCTCAGGCTTGCTCATTAGGGATAAATACAATTAAATCTAAATATAAGTCTTATATTAATCTTGAACTTTTTGCCTAATATTAATCTTTAACTTTTTGTACTATATTTATTATGTTCTGTAAGGCTGCCTTGAGACAATGTCCATCGTTAAAAGAGCTATACAAATAAAATCGGATTGAATTGAATTAGAAAAGTACAAATAGACTATATCTTGTTCCACAGTGCTGTTAAATTCTTGATTCTGATTGGTCAGATGGTGTTGATCCATTTTCTTTACATTGGTGGCTCAGTGGTAGGTTTCTCGCCTATCATGCGGAAGGCCCGGGTTCGATTCCCAGCCACTGCTCCAACCCTAGCCACTGGATGCAGTGCCGGCCCCAAGCCCGGAAAAATGGGAGGGTTGCGTTAGGAAGGGCATCCGGCGTAAAACCTGTGCCAAGTTGTTGTGCGGACCAGTGGTCCGCTGTGGTGACCCCGAACAGGGAGCAGCCGAAAGCATCTCTCATTGTTTCTATAGTAACAGACCACCAATGACAAACAAATCAAAAAGAAACATATAATTGTTGATATGGTGAAGGTTTGTACTGAAGATCTATTGAAAAATTCTGGGAGGAGTCCCCAGTGTCAATCTTGTGTAACTTTAAGAGATCGTTGTCAGTATGTAGGACATTAACATGAAAGACAAGCTGCACTTTTTACAAGAGAGAGGAGAATATCGAGTCTGTTTCTAGCTGCTCAAGTGTAAGTGATAACAGGAACTAACCTTTATACATGGATTAAAGTATGACATCATTATTTAATACATAAAAATGTAATTACGGGGTATTTGCTGTGCTCTAAGGAGAATAAAACCCATAGGGACGTGCTGTAGCTTTCAGGACAGTAATAGAAAGTCACCTTCATCACAGCACCATGTCATTGATTATTTTTCCAGAACAGAACGCCATGAAGTGTTTTATTCCTTACTTGATACAAGCAAATGATACACTAAAAACAAATCCAGCTAGAGTGATAGCATGCAGACATTGAGGGGCTGTGGTAGCTCACAGGGTTTAGGCTCTAGGTTGTTGATCAGGGTTCAAGCCCCAGCACCACTACTGGGGTGCTGACACTGTTGGGCCCTTGAGCAAGGCCCTCAACTACACTTTTTCCAGAGGCATTGCATTATGGCTGACCCTGCGCTCTGACCCCAACCCTCCAAGGATGGGATATGCGATGAAGAATTTCACTGTGCAGTAATGTCTATGTGACAAATAAAAGCTACATAACATTATACCTGCTGTTTTCTTTTCCTCCCAAAATAATAATATTAATAAGATTTTATTTAGACTGTGATTTGATGTAGTTATCTTTATTCATTTACATCCAGCACATTTTATTACTCTTTATATGTACTATATTTAATTCTGTGAAGCTAATAAAATATGCAGAATGTGCTTTTCCTAAAATGACCCAATACTTCAGGAGTCCTCATTTTTTAATATAGAAACACACTGCTTTTCCAAAAAAAAAAAAAATGAAATTCAGCAGAAAGTTACATCAGCATATCAGGCAGAGTAACACTGCTCACGTCTTACATCATGCAGTGTGCAGAGGCTTGGGGATCTCAACTCCCCCTAAACTGTAAGAACTCTTTGTGCTGAAGTCTATACGCTTCATGAATGCACCCGACCAGACGTCTGTGAAGAGCTGAAGCAGATTAAATCTGAGTGAAATGTGCTGCTAAAACTGTTTACTTCTGTTTTATTAAAGTGCTTGCAGAAGAGAGTGGTTTAGCTGGAATGAGATATTTGGCATGCAGCGGTTCAGGAGAATCAGCAGCAATACCAGGAGACTACACACACACACACACACACACAACACACACACTGGTGGATTCAATCCAACACAGCTCCACTGACAAATGTGTGTGTGTGTGTGTGTGTGTGTGTGTGTGTGTGTGTGTGTGTGTGTGTGAGAGATATATTATTTTAAATTGATTTCATTACATTTACTATTCTATTATACCTATAGCAGCATCGCTGTGTAATGTATATATTCGAAAAATATGAAACAATGGTTTATAAGTAGAGAAAGAAAGAAAGAAAGAAAGAAAGAAAGAAAGAAAGAAAGAAAGAAAGAAAGAGAAGTGCCTATAATAAAATGAATGTTAAATAAAAAAGGAGTAAATATTAATAAAAAATATTATTTTAAAAGCTAGTTTAATATTAGACATCTAAAGAAATAAATAAAGAAATAAAAAAAAAAAAAAAATAAAAAAGAAAGACTGCATGCCATCAGCTGTGTTTACTTTCTGCACAGTCTGGCTTTTTCTTTCTCGTTCCTCCAGCTGTATGTTCAGCAGTAGGTGTGGTTTAACTGATGAAATCTTAAGGAAAAGTTTCTGTCTTCCTCCACATGCGTTTCTAGAATTTTCTCTGACATTTGACCTCCCACATCAGCACTCGGAGGAGATCGTGGGCTCAGCTGTGAGCATCGTTACAGACTGCATGAGGAATTTCAGTGTTTAACGCCTGCATGGACGGACGTATTTACACCTGGGGGGTTGGGGGCTGTGCACTGCTGAGGCTTTTCCTACACAGGGGTTGTGTAAGACTTGGGAAAGTGGAGCTATCAAACAAAAAAGTTGGAGTTAAAGCAGGATCTTGAGAGAGAACAATTTGTGGATTGTTGCACATATGTACAGTGCAAAAGTTTGCATCCCCCTTGATTTCAGAATAAAAAAAAAACAAGACATAAAATAAATAATTGCACATAAATGCTTGAGGCAAGGCTCGGATAAATTGCTTACACATGACACATTAAGGAACAAAATATGCAATACATCAGAGAATACTTATATGCTAATTATACAGTAAGCATAAAATATACCAAATATATTATCAAGTAATTAATTAGAAACAAGACAACGAATGAAAGGAAGGTGAATCCTGCAACATCAATCAAATACGTTGAGCTTCCTAGTCTCTGGATCTGATCTGAAGAAGTAAATGTGTGACATCATACAGATAAATCCGATATATTAATTGACATCTTAACCTACACTATCACTTTTTTTTTTCTTTTTTTTTTTTACCATTCTTGAAACCAAATAAACTAAACATCTTGTTCCAATACACCACTTTTTAAATTTTTTTCTCTTAAGGGTGCACAAACTTTTTCACCCGGCTCTAGCACGTCTGACACGTTATCCATGAAAGCTATTTAAACACACGTCTTCCTGTGTAGCCTTCCTGTATATGACACAAAAATGCTGCTTAAAATAAAATACCCAGCTGAACCAAAACGATCTCCGGACCCGTGAAAAAAAAAAAAAAAAAAAAGATGGATTAAAAATGTAGGAAAGCACCACAGAGCAACATCAATATAAAGCTAAAAATGTATCTGGAAATTAAAAGGAAGCTGTGTGATGGTGGAGTTGATGGTTGTTTTTGCTGCACCCCCACCCACTGGATGTGGGAGCCTGCGGGCGGACCGAAGACGTGGCACTCTGCACTCGGGGGTGGAGTTGCGAGCCTGAGCGTGCAGCAACAGGCATCCAGGATTACATAAGAAACACAAATTTCACAAATATTCTCAAGAATATGGAAATTTAGCAAGGATATTTTAACCATAATATTTTTCCCAGCATGAACTATGGTCACAAAAGGAAAAAAAAACTGCACAAGGCAAAGCTTCACTCAGTATGTCATGGCGCATTCAATATTTTGGGTTTTTACACATTTCCAAGCAGCACATGACACATCCTGAGTCTAGTGACTAGCTAGTGATAAAATAGATTCTATCATTTTGCAAATTTTGATAGAAATCCGAGATATTTGAGACTGACTTTAGGACCTTGCAGAAACAAGCTCACTTCCTAACCTCTGGTCACTCGATCTGGTGGGAGGTCTCTGTCTCAGCTTCCCAAAGAAAATCCAGACATCCTCATTTGAATATTCCTACACCAACTTCCAGAACTTTCTTCCCAGCAGTATATAGACCTCTGGAAACCGTTAGTTTCAGCACATCAGCAGGAGATAAGAAGATCAGAGCTTCAGAGCTACTGTGAAAGGTAAGACTTTAGAATCTGCTCTTTACTTTTTTTTTTTTTTTCTTTAGCTCTTTTGAAAGCTCTTTACTTTTGTGCTAACCCTGCAAAAGAAAAAAAGGCTTTGCTTTTGCTTGCTTTAAATGCTTGTGCATTTAAGATCAAAGTGGTGTTTTTTCTCCAATGAGACAAAAGTCTATAATTGATGCATAGGAGATAAAAGGCTGCAGAGAAATCTTATACTTAATCTTGTATGTTTTGACCTTGCTGGATATTGCTAAGTGGGACAGGAAGCAGTTTGTTTCTTTTAATAGTTGAGGGAAAAAGTGCTTACAAAAAGACGGAATAAATTGGAACGTTCGAAACGATGAGAAAACCAGACATAAACTGTGTTAAGGATAAAGTAACTAGAAAGGATAAATATCCGATAGAAAAGATTTGCCTTAAAATTTTATACTTGAAAAGTTATATAGCATTTTTATGTTATTTTTGTATCCTACTAATCTGTATTAGAATGCTAAAGCAGTGTAATTTTTGTTAGGAATTCAATCAGATCTAAAGAAAAGGGAGTGGTACTGTGTTTCCGCTAAAATCACAGCTCTTCCTCTGGAATCCTGTTACTGTTCCACTATGGCACCTCTGATTGGTCAGAAGTTTGTGTTCTGAGACTCTCCAGCCAATAGAAGAACTCTATGTGTCCTTTCCTGTGTGTGCATGAAGTGCCAAGTTGGCATATAAGTTTGCATGGAACAAAAGTTATCAGAATTCCAACTAACTGCTATAAGGAAAAAAAAAAAAACATCAGAAATAACAGATTTAATATGAATATAGCCTGTTCTGCTGAATCAACTATATTTGTGCAGTATTTTGTTCTGTAGATTACCAAAATGCACCTCTTGTCTTTCAGAATGAAAATCGAAATCTTTGACAACACTTTGAAAACCTTTCAAGGTATTACAGTCGATGAAAGAAAAAAGCTACATACAAAAACATTAAGCTATCTGCAAAGGAAAAAAGACAGTGCAGATGTAGCCTCAGGCAGTGCTTCTGTATGCTAGTGCAGCACCACTAACAAGCTTCAAAGGAAATTAGCATTCTTTAGTCAGCTAGAACGATTTGACACAGTTTCCTGACCTGAAAAGGCGACCTGTTAAATGCCAAAAGATTTACATTTACATTCCTGTTTGGATTGTTGCTGCTCCCTTATGTAACACAGATGCCCTAGTTTGCAAAGGTGACCTAATTTTATAACAAAATGTTCTTGGGAAAAAAAAAACAAATACAGATGAATGAGATACAACAGAAATTCAGGCAAATAACACACATGCATACTAAACTTAAATATTATATATTTTGCTTTTACTTCAAATAACAGGCATTAATGATCTTTGTACTTTTTGTTCCTCCAGCTTCCCAATTTTGCCGAAACACAAAGCAAGAATGTGGGTGACCAGCCTCGTTTCTCTGTGCCTTTTGGCCGTGGTCTCATCGGCTGAGGAAAAGAAACTCAGCAGCCATGCAATTTCCCTGGCTGACACTAGCAGCCACCTTGCTTTCAACCTCTACCATAACCTGGCTAAAGAGAAGGGTCTGGACAACATCCTGATCTCCCCTGTGGTGGTCGCATCCAATCTGGGCTTGGTTGCCCTCGGAGGAAAGTCCTCCACTGCTTCACAGGTCAAGAGTGTCCTAAAAGCAGATGCACTGAAAGATGAGC
Organism: Hemibagrus guttatus; assembly: GCA_033459395.1. Classification (NCBI taxonomy): domain Eukaryota; kingdom Metazoa; phylum Chordata; class Actinopteri; order Siluriformes; family Bagridae; genus Hemibagrus; species Hemibagrus guttatus. Next base: position 22,011,579 of record JAUCMX010000011.1, read on the forward strand.
ACCTGCATACAGGACTGTCTGAGCTCCTGAACGAGGTCAGTGACCCTGTGGCTCGCAACGTCACCTGGAAAATCAACAACAGGCTGTATGGCCCCAGTTCTGTCAGCTTTGCTGATGACTTTGTAAAGAGCAGCAAGAAGCACTACAAGTACGATCACTCCAAGATCAACTTCCGTGACAAGAGAAGCGCAATCAACTCCATCAACGAGTGGGCCTCCAAGTCCACTGACGGCAAGCTGCCAGAAGTCACCAAGGATGTGAAGAATACAGATGGTGCCATGATCATCAGTGCCATGTTCTTTAAACGTAAGTAGAAATTTAAAGCTTGGGCATGCCTTATAAGATCAAATACAAAGTTCCTAAATGAATTTGTGCTTCCACAGCTCACTGGGATGAGAAGTTCCACCATAAGATGGTCGACAACCGTGGGTTCCTTGTGTCCAGTTCCTTCACTGTATCTGTCCCAATGATGCATCGCACAGGTGAGATCAACAACCACGTATACCAAATGCAACATTGCAGTCCTTTAGATAAGGAATAAGGAATATTGAGAGGTCAGCTTTTAAGTCTACAAGAAATTAACTGAAACTAATATCTGCATCTGCACAGGTCTTTATGGTTTTTATGAGGACAAAGAGAACAAGCTTTATGTGCTCGACATGCCTCTGGCCCACAAGAAATCCAGTCTGATCTTCATCATGCCCTACCATGTGGAGCCCCTAGAGAGGCTGGAGAAGCTTCTGACACAGGATAAGCTGAAGACCTGGTTGAACAAATTGCAGGAAACAGCAGTGGCCATCTCTCTACCTAAAGTCAGCATGGAAGTCAGCCATGATCTGCAGGTAGGAATAATTTGCGAACCAGTGTTTAAACAGTGACCTGCAATAGACTGGAGGGTGTAGTCCTTTCTTATGCCAAATGATCCTGGAACAGACTCCAGATCCGCTGCAACCCTGACCATAATAACGTCTTTACTTAAAGAAAAAGAGGTCTTTACTGTATATAATATTTATTGTAATTTTTTTCTTTGCTTTTTTCAAAGAAACATTTGGGAGAAATTGGTCTCACAGAGGCGGTGGACAAGTCCAAGGCTGATCTGTCCAACATGTCTGGCAAGAAAGATCTCTACCTTTCTAATGTGCTCCATGCATCTGCTTGGGAATGGGACACAGAGGGTAACCCATTTGACGCTAGCATCTTTGGCTCAGAAAAGCTCAGGAATCCCAAGCTGTTTTATGCTGACCATCCATTCATCTTCCTGGTGAAGGACAACCAGACCAACTCCATCCTCTACATGGGTAGACTTGTTAGACCAAAGGGTGAAAAAATGAGAGATGAATTGTAGTTAAAATTTGCTGATAAGGGTAGCCATTTGTTTTTTTTAATTGTTTTTGATTATTTGTATTGTTTATGGAATGACCATTACCTTATGAACACAGTCTAGCAGTTTGTTTGTAGTTACAGCTAACATTTTCACCAAACCTCTACAGCAGCTTAAAAAATAGAAAAAGAATTCCACTTGAGAGATTAGATAATCAGGTGATCCACAGTTTTGATATCAACAGGACCAGGTTCCTTAATTCATTGTTAAATTGTCCATCAGAACAGATGCTATACTTATATTAAGTATATTAGCATTCATGTCAGCCTGTGTGACTGTGATATTTATAACTGTGCCTGAAGGTCGAATCTTCTGAGCTCATGTGACAACTGTGTGGGTTCTTTGACTTATCTTTAATGTTTAAAGACAAAAGGATTTTTACACAAATGTTCTTGGAATGCTCATGCGTGTCAAACACTTCACCTCAACCCGAATCAGCCACATTGATTTCATTGCCTTCTCTTCTGCACTGATGCCTGTTTATAAGCATGACAGATGAGGTCAATTGTTGTACTTTGTACCAAATCATCTTTACTGTACAAAAGCTGTGTTGTGCTCATATTCTTTTTTTTTTTAAAAAAAAATAAATAAACTATGAGTAAAATAACTGTCTTTATACTTCATCTTTCACGTACATCCTTATGCACATCTACATTTTGGACATTTTTTTAAATTTAACATCTGAGCCAAACATACACCTTTGTGGGATCCCACATTCCAGACTTTATTTTGTACAGAAATATTTGGGTACATGAACTTATTTCAAAGTTACTCCCTATTGGGAGACTATCAATAGTTAACACATGCTAGTTCGCATGCTAGTTATCAAAGCATCAAAGTGTCTAGCCCAGATAATTTCTTCAGTATACCTGCATCTTGACTGCCATTGTACCTGAATCCCAACCTTTATCTTGCAAGTGGTGAGGCCTCAAGATGGCTCCATGTCACCTTTTTGGGTTTACCAAGTTACATGGGTGGCCTTGCCAACAGACGCCTCACAAGGCCTGGTTCCAGCGGTTGGTGAAGCATCATGAACCCTAATGAGCCTTTATCTAAACTGTGTCTTTCTTAGGAGATCATTAGGTTTGCTTTTTGATTGATCTCGCCCCTCAGATCTACTCAACAAGTGTCCAAGAATTACGTTCCCGGTGTACAGCCCTGAGGTATGCAGAAATAGCCCTTTACCATGAAAAGGTCTTCAACCAAAAAGGGCAATCGAGCATGGGACATTAAGAGGGCATAACATTTTAAAGGATAAAAGAAGTGTCCACTGTAAAGGTTGAGTAAGGAGCCAGAATTAGCACAATACATGTATAAGGCATATACAGTAGTACAGAACACAAGCCCTAAACAGGGCCTCCTATTATCATTTTATTTTGTTCAGTCATATCTAGACGAGCTGATCCCTATCTTTGACGGGTCACATTCCTCTCATGGTTGGAATGTGTTCAGACAATGGAGTGTTATCTTGTGCCTATGGCATATAGTGCCTATCTCTCACTTCTCCACCAGACCAAAGATGCAGGCTTTCCCAAAGTCTAGACTAGCATGAGGGCCATGAACATGCACACGAAATCATTCGCATCATTAGGAGGCAGAAAGAAATTGAGATTATTAGCAAGTTCTGCAAGACAGGAATTGGACAAGAAAGAAAGAAAGAGTCCAGGGTCCTACTGGAGGGCCTGGTTAACAAGACTTTGAATGAGTACAATAAGAAGAACCATAACAACTACAAGACATAGATAATACTGTATACTAACATAATGACTGAAAATAGAAGTATGTTGTTAATGGAGGCAAGGACAAAATATAATCAGATTTTGAAGCCTAAAAAGTTTGGATGTTGTTACATGCAGAAGAATGGGTAAACAAGAGCATTGTTGAAGAAGGTGCCACCTGGTGGTGGGCTATGAACATCACATGTTTGAATTATTATTATTATTAGTAGTAGTAGTATTAGTATAATAATAATAATAATAATAATAATAATAATAATAATAATAATGGTTAATAATTAATAATAATAATAATAATAATAATAATAATTATTATTATTATTATTATTATTATTATTATTATTATTAAAATCAATTTTATCATGTTATTAAATATCTCATTTATTTATGCACTTTTTTATTTGTTTGTTTACTTAGTTGTTTATTTATTTATATGTAAAATCATGTTATTTCAAGGTACTATCTAATTATCCTAAAAATATATATATGAATATATCTTGAAATATGTTTTTTTTAATAAATCAGTCTAATGTTTAGATTACAATATGTTGAAATTAAGCTATTATTAAAATATCAGTTTAGTAACCACAAACCCTCTTGAAACAATGAGATATCGAGTCAAATTTATGACATAATATCTTGAAATAATGTCAAGAAGTCAAAAATAATGGGATATCAAGCAGCAATAACGACACAGAACTTCAACTTGTGGTTCAGGACTTCCTCATTGTTTCTTGAAGACACTGTGATACCAGACACAGCCACATGAGTGCAGTACAAATGTTCATAAATGAAGTAATATACAGTATAAAGCCGATTTCAGTGTTTACCTGTAAACATTTTAGTAATCAGGATGTGTATTTTCTTTTTTCTTTTATATTTTTGAAATCCCTTTGTAGTAGTGTCTCTAGCATTTGTGATGAATTTACCATGATGTAAATGGACTATATTCTAATATGTTGTCTTAAACATAATAAAATGTATTGTAATATTTCATTTGCTGTTCATTTATTTAATAGTAGATCGTTATAGTTAAAAAAAATAGCAACTTTTTGTGTATTCATACCCAAAGAATATATACACTTGTGGAGTAGAGGCTTTTCTCATCTATTAATATCTTAACAAAAACCTTGCATCTTAATAAGTAGTCAATATACATGCATTGTTTTGTGATATATTTTGGACGTTTACATGCCACATTGCTAGTTAACTAAATTCGGTGCATGTTGAAAAATGAGCTGAATGACACCAGTCATTGACCCTAATAAATGACCTCAAAATATTGTTCTCTGTCTTTTAAAAGCCATCCAGAACATTTCTGTACCTTCTTTTTTTCCTCCTATCTTTCATTTGCTTCTTTCCATCCATAGCCACAACACTACAAAGTTAGAAAAATTTATTGACACGTGATACTGTACATCTAGTGTTTCTGTCATCAGGTTCATTTATATATATTTAATGTATTTAATATCTTTAAAAAGATTTAATAGGCCAAGCAACTAAAACAGCTTTATTTTTATAAATATATATGAATATGTACAAATTGTAATGATAGATAATGGGATAACAAAGAAAACTTTTAGACAGAATGAACAGAGATTTTACAAATTAATTACAATGGTAAGATCTTGCCTCATATGCATACGGATTTAAAAAAACAACAACAACAACAACAACAACAAAAAAAACATTTTTTGTTCCAGATGCTTCATTTGCTCGTCTTTGTCCTATGTAAAGCCGTGTATTTTTACATAATGGGTTCTGCTTTCTAGTTATTTGGTTTGATTATTTTTTTGGTCTTCTTTGTTACTGTGAATATTAAAATTGCTTATTGAACAATTTTTCCATAATTTATCAATAAAGGATTTAAACCCTAGGTAAAGATATTGGCAGACTTCATCTTTTTACTTTATGGGAGAATGCAAACACACACACACACACACACAGAACACACACACACACAAACACACACACACACACACACACACACACACACACAACAACAGTTTACAGTGATATTAATTAATTAGCATGAATATCTGCGAGACCTTGATGACGATGGACAAAAACCTGAGTGAATATGAGAAAAGAGCCACTTGGTGGCCAAAGCCAACGGCCGGTACCTGCAGTTCTTCCAGAGCAAGAACACACTCTCTGTGATCCATCGTTTCTCTCATCTCTCATTTCATTAGCGTGCTCTTCTTTCTGCTGTGCTGGCCAGTGGCAGATTAGACAGACGAGGGTCAATCCTATTAAAGAAGTCTCTGTAAGCTGCAGCAATCACAGACGGATACACACTCACACACTCCTATAGTTCTTTTCCATCCATCCTATTCCCTTGCTCCTTCGTCTTTGTCTTTTTTTTTCTCCGGTGTTTTCCTACTTCGCTTTCAGATTTTCAGTTTGTCCACTTGTCTGTTTGCTTTCCGGAAAATCGCCTTGATCTCTTCCGTCACCATTTCCTGCCAGTTATCCCTAAAACGGGAATATCACATAGAAGAATCAGAGCTTTCAAAAAAGATGAAATTTTCTTTAGAACAAATATCTGCAGCTATATTTGGTAGATATAATATCTGCAATTTATAGGGTGCAAAAGTTTGTATCCCCTTGGTTGTGGGTGAAAGAATTCTACCTGTATTTTTTAATTTATTTAATTTTTTTTTTTTTTTTTTTTTTTTACAGTTTTTTACAACACAGTATTATATGCTTAGTTAAGGTTCATGTAAGTAGCTGGGTCTCAAGCTACAAAATCTAAGTGCAAATGCAATATTCCCATTCAATATTTCTAATTTAATGTGTTTAATGACTTAAAAGATAAAAATTAAAAGTTCAGAGAAATCCAGAAAACATCTTTCACATCAACTGAACTTGTTGAAAACAACAGAAGTTGTTGAAAACAATGAGAAATCTATTTCACAATAAACAAAACCATTTAAATAAAAAAAAAAATAAAACAAAAATAAATAAAAAATAAAAATTAAAGATTAATAATATTAATAAATAAGAATTTTTAAAATAATATTTTAAATAAAATATTATTATTTTTTTTTTATTAAAAATGTTATCTGTAATTTACCATGCAAGTTTTTTTTTTATTTTTATGATTGAGCATCAGGAAATATACGTTTTTTTAAGGAATGCAAACTTTCGCACTTCACCTCACATTACACATCAGTAACACTTTGCATGCACTCTGCTGAAAAGAAACCAAACTAATTCACATGCACTGATAAAACACGCATAGACAACAAAGACTTCACAAAACAAATCACGTCGTCTTTAAGACCACACGTCACGATACAGCACGGCATGCGAGGCACTACCTCCTTGCTTTCTGACTCAGAAACTCAAGCCTTTTTCTCAGCTTTCTTTTTCTTGTAATCAGCAATGTCTTCAGCACTCAAACCGTGGTTGTCCCTGATACACAACATTTTACCATCCAACAATTTAAAATAAAGATAAAATCATCAGTTCCAGAAAAAAAACTTTCATTAATGATAACAGTGTAGTATTTTATCCAGTACACATTTATACAGTACTTTTAAATATTAAGTGTAAAATATTAAAGTCATAATGGTGTTTATTTAAGATAATTAAGATAATTCGTCATCTTACCCTGCTTTGATCTCAGGAGGCCTCGGTAAAGGCTTTGTAAAGTTCGTTTTCCCAACAAGCCAGTATGTTTCTTCAATTCCTTTACCCTGATCACACATCACACATCACATCCAGCAAGATTCAACAAGGGAAAAGAGTTTTAAGGTCTAATCAGACATTCTGAATAGACTTTTGATTGATTGATTGATGGATTGATTGATTGATTGATTGATAATTGTTAATTGTCATTGAACAGAGTAGAACAAAATTAAATGTCTCTCCTAATGGTATAAAAAAGAGAATAACAAAGACTGAAGGATAAAAAATAAAATAAATCTGAGATTTTCTTTATTTTACATTGTATACTCATGATATACATTCTTGATTTTATATGCTTCTCAACTTATCCAAACAAGGGTATATATAGAAAAGGAGAATATTGTTGTTGCATTACACTATAGTGAGAACTTTGCAGATGAAGGTGAATTCACATGGATGTAAGTGAACTGAATGAAAAGGGTTTGTACCTTTAGCTCGGTCTTTCCTCGGACTTCTATCTGGTAGCCCTCATTCAGTGATTGGAGAATCTTCACAGTGCTTATGTTCACATGAATTCTATAAGCTGCAAGAAATTATGGAATCCTGAGAGTTTAGAGATGAACGTTATTGCTATACAGTATCATCATCATCATCATGATCATCATCATCATCATCATTATCATCATCTTATACCACAGGAAACTGATCAGATGTGTCACGTTTGGGTCAAATCGACCTGTTTTATTATTATTATTATTATTATTATTATTATTATTATTATTACTAAAAGTGTTTTGCTTCTGCAGGGGCATTTTGAGGGCTAGATTTCATAGCCAGTGACTGCAATAATCATTTGTTTCTCATGCTTCTTTTGTTGTTCTTCACCTGTATTTGATAAATCAGTTAAAAATAACAAGCATTAATTGAAGCGTTGTTCAATTTCAAATATTTTTAAGTCTTTATTATAGTACAGTGCATCCGGAAAGTATTCCCAGCGCTTCGCTTTTTCCACATTTTGTTATGTTACAGCCTTATTCCAAAATGGAATAAATTCATTATTCATTCGTTCATTGTCTCCCTGCTTATCTGATCTATTCTCGGGTCACGGGGAGTCTGTGCCTATCTCAGGCGTCATTGGGCATCAAGGCAGGATACACCCTGGATGAAGTGCCAATGCCATTGCAGGGCACACACACACACTCTCATTCACTCATGCAATCACACACTACGGACAATTTAGAGATGCCAATCAACCTACAATGTATGTCTTTGGACCGGGGGGGGGGTACCCTAAAGGAAACCCCCGAGGCACGGGGAGAACATGCAAACTCCACATACACGGTGGAGGTGGGAATCGAACCCCCAACCCTGGATGTGTGAGGCAAAACGTGCTAACCCCCAAGCCACCGGTGCCCCCCATTAAATTCATTATTTTCCTCAAAATTCTACAAAGAATACCCCATAATGACAATGTGAAAGAAGCTTGTTTGAAATCTTTGCAAATTTACTAAAAATAAAAAATGAAAAAAATCACGTACATAAGTATTCACAGGCTTTGCCATGACACTGAAAATTGAGCTCAGGTGCATCCTGTTTCCACTGATCATCCTTGAGATGTTTCTACAACTTGACTTTGAGTCCACCTGTAGGGCAATTCAGTTGATTGGACATGATTTGGAAAGGCACACGTGTCTATATAAGGTCCCACAGTTAACAATGCATGTCAGAGCACAAGCCAAGCCATGAAGTCCAAGGAATTGTCTGTAGACCTCCGAGACAGGATTGTATCGAGGCACAGATCTGGGGAAGGGTACAGAAACATTTCTGCAGCATTGAAGGTCCCAATGAGCACAGTGGCCTCTATCATCCATAAATGGAAGATGTTTGGAACCACCAGGACTCTTCCCAGAGCGGGCCGCCCGGCCAAACCGAGCGATCGGGGAAGAAGGGCCTTAGGGAGGTGACCAAGAACCCGATGGTCACTCTGAAAGAGCTCCAGCGTTTCTCTGTAGGGGAGAGGAGAACCTTCCAGAAGAACAACCATCTCTGCAGCACTCCACCAATTAGGCCTGTATGGTAGAGTGGCCAGATGGAAGCCACTCCTCAGTAAAAGGCACATGACAGCCCACCTGGGGTTTGCCAAAAGGCACCTGAAGGACTCTCAGACCATGAGAAACAAAATTTTCTGGTCTTTAGGAAACAGAGATTGAATGATGAATGGATGAAACCAGGCACTGCTCATCACCTGGCCAATACCAGCCCTACAGTGAAGCATGGTGGTGGCAGCATCATGCTGTGGGGATGTTTTTCAGAGGGAGGAGCTGGGAGACTAGTCAGGATCAAGGCAAAGTTGAATGCATAAATGTACAGACACATGTTTGATGAAAACCTGCTCCAGACTGCTCTGGATCTCCGACTGGGGCGACAGTTCATCTTCCAACAGGACAAGAACCCTAAGCACACAGCCAAGATAACAAAGAAGTGGCTACGGGACAACTCTGTGAATGTCCTTGAGTGACAGAGCCAGATCCCAGACTTGAACCTGATTGAACATCTCTGGAGCGATCTGAAAATGGCTGTGCACCGACGCTCCACCCTCCAACCTGATGGAGCTTGAGAGGTCCTGCAAGGAAGAATGGGAGAAACTGCCCAAAAATAGGTGTGCCAAGCTTGTAGCATCATACTCAAAAAGACTTTAACTGGTGCCAAAGGTATTGAGCAAAGGCTGTGAATACTTATGTATTATGTACATGTGATTTTTTTTGTTTTTATTTTTAATGAATTTGCAAAGATTTCAAACAAAATTCTTCCATGGTGTCATTATGGGGTATTGTTTGTAGAATTTTGAGGAACATAATGAATTTAATCCATTTTGGAAAAAGGCTGTAACGTAACAAAATGTGGAAAAAGTGAAGCGCTGTATATTATTCTGTAGTACCAACTTTTGTAAGGCGGACACTTCCGCACAGGACAATTAATAAACAGAATAAAACAGGTTAAGTAAATAAGAAAGCATACATTTGTATACCCAATGTATAATCAATGATTTTCTGTAATCCATAAAATCCATACTTTAGTTAATTTATTTATTCTAATATCTATGGAAGGAGTCTCCCGTGTTAGAATTTTGTAATCTTCAGTAATTCCTCCAGGACAGAAGAGAAACATGAACAGATAAAAGAGAGGATAAAGACTGTCGCTGTTAGCTGCTATAACATGAGTGAGAAGAGGAATGTGTCTCACAGACATTCTACAAAATTCATTATATACAGTTTAAACAGTTAGTTCTGGTCCACTAATCTGATTGGTGTAGCATGGTTCTAGGAGTTCCTATAGCCACACTGAGATATTTCACTGTGTTTCACATTTCACTACAGCATCACTACATTGTTAGGGATATCATTGACATTTACAGCATTTGGCAGACACTTTTATCCAGAGTTACTTACATTAATCTCATTTATACACCTAAGCAATAGAAGGCCATGGGCCTTGCTTAAGGTCTCAGCAGTGGCAGCTTGAAAGTGCTAGGATTTGAACTCACAACCTCACGAAATCAGTAATAAAACATTTTAATCATTGAGCTACCACTACCAATTTTATCAACATTGGACATGGTGATCGATACTTTTCAGGAATTGTCAATTGAAGATGGTAGGAAGGAAGGAAGAAGGGGTCGCAAGTTTACTCCTGTTACTCTGTGGCAAATCACAGCCAATGATAACTGCACTCTTGCTTGTTTAAGATAAATAGATAAAATGTTTGCGGTATCATCTTTTAATAAATTCAAATAATCTCAATAGCTGTGTTATAAGAAAAATAAAATTGTTTTTAGAAAATACTTATGAGTGCAGTAACAATAATTCTGTACAGAAATGTTTTATTCCTTACTTGGTATCTAGATTGAATTTAAAACCATGATGAGAATAGAAGACAAATTTTCTAGAAAAAACTTTACTCACGCAGTCCCGTAGATTCCATACGAGAGGCGGTGTTGACTGTATCACCAAAAAGGCAGTATCTAGGCATTGTTAGACCCACAACTCCAGCAACACATGACCCTATAGAGAGACCGTGCACTTTAGGTGACTGTTATTTTCTCGCCTTTAAATGTTCTTCGGTTTGTTTCTCTGGATTACTGCTTAATTCCATGTCCCATCCTTGCTTCTGGATACTGTAGATTTGTAGCTAAAAGCAGGTGCTGTAATCATATAGACCATCCTGTGCTAGTCCAAGAACTCATTCACAATCTGCTCATAAAGAGCATCCAAATTAACATGTCTTTAAACTTATCTATTATTTCTGTATCTATGTTCTTTGGCATCATGAAACTTGTTAATTGGGCAAGGTAGGAGGTGTGAATTAATGTGAAGCCACTGGGGCAAGAATGCTTCTATAAATAGATAATTGGTGTCACAGACATCTCTCTATCTTGAAGGGTGATCATTTTAGCGTGATTAAGATGGCATCATTTGTACCTAATGAAATAGAATGACAACTTTGAACATTATTATTATTTTTTTTGCTTCTGCAGACCACAGCACATCCAATATGAGTGTCTAGGGTTCAAGAAAAAAATTTTTTCCTCACACCTTGACAAATAACCTTAAGATATTGTTACGCTATAGTCCAATAAAATGGATGGCTTTAAACATTCAGGTTATAACAGAACTCGCCTACCTGAGTGAATGCCTATTCTTATCCTGACTGGAACTTCTGGCATGTGACGCATTTTAAAAGACCCCACAGAGCTCAAGATGTTCAGGGACATGTTGGCAATCTCAGCTGCATGCTTATTCCCATTCTTTTTTGGAAGTCCCGAGGCCACCATGTAGGCATCTCCAATGGTTTCCACCTACCAGGGAAAAGAATTGGGTTTCTGGGATGAATAGATTACAGAGCCTATGAATATGTAATTTACACCATTTGTTCAGATGTCTGGGGGAAGAAACTGAGGAAAATAGGCTAGGAACATCTGCTGTGCTATTATGCTGCACTATTCCTATATTTTATTGATTTATTACACATTGAGGACAAAGCCAAATGGTAAATTCAGCCTGAGTTTTGTGATATTGCTTGTGCAAAAAAAAAGGTTTACTTTAAATAAACTTAGCACATTGCTAACTGGTTCTCACAAACATCCTTGGATTGGTAACAAATAGCTACAAATTGGATTTCTTTATTTGCAATACCACCTTTTGTGAGAGTTAATGTTTTTTTAAATCCATTTAGTGGATACATCCATACTGATCTTACCTTGTATACATCATGGTTACACAGCACTGCGTCGAATAGTGTATAAAGGTCATTGAGCAGATCCACAACCTCGATTGGATCGCTGAGTGAGGAGATTGTTGTGAAGCCCACTATGTCACTGAAGTAGATGGTAACCTGGTCAAAGTACTCTGGCTCCACAGAGACACCTGTTTTCAACGCCTCAGCCACAGATCTGTAAGATGTCAGGCTCTTGAATAAGACTGGAACACGTCGTTTCAGAAGAATTTAAAGCAATTCACTCTGTGCATTCCATAAAATAGGTAACTTTGAACTATTTCTTCTAAACCACACACAAGAGAATGTTATACTGTACATGTAACTGTGGTTCTGTGAACTCTACTCCTGTGAGGTATGGTGAGAATAACCTGTATACCTTCTTGTCCAAAAAAGTCAGAAAGTGAGAGAAAATGGTGCAGTATTTTCTCTAAATATTACGGTCAGACAGCTATCCTTTCCTAGAACCTTCTTGGGTTCTCACTTGGTCAGCACTAACTGATTGATGGGCAACTCTGGTACTAAGTTTCCTAGAACCATAGTTAGATGTGTTGTTAGCATTCTATTTTGCCCCTCTTAACTGCCAGGGGTGGTGAGAATCGCTGTGGCAGAGTACTGTATGCAATACCATGAGAAAGAAACCACCAGGTTCTGATCAAGCCGAGGTCTTCCTGGCTATCTTTGGAGCACAAGCAATACTCCATACTCCGTACTCTGTGTGGTAGAAAAGAAAAGCTGTATAGTAGATGGTGAGGCCAGTTATGGGCCAATGCATGGGCATCTTGCTCTGGCAATAGGCAAATATGCCTTAATTAGCAAGTATGCCTGAATCATTAACTTGATAAGATGCTTGTAGTGAGATAGGTAGGTCCACATGTGGCACTTCTGGGCAATGCAGGGGCAGTTGTACAACCTTGTGCAGTATTAATGATTAATATCTGACTTTGGTCAAGGTGAAGAAAATCTGACATCTGTGGACGAGTAGTACAAGCTGAAGATCAGATTGACCATCAACAATTTCACCTGGTTGTTGTGTTCTAATCTCACACAAGGGTGGTACACATTGCAAGGGGCATTGCTCCTTAGTAGATCCCTTTCTTTAGAAAAGTCTTAGAAATCCATATAAGATGGAGTACTTAATGTACAGCCATAGGCTGATAATATGATTCTGAAAAGCTTGTCGTTGCAGCAAGCCAAGTGGCCAACTGATATTGCCTACCATCAACAATCAATGGGTACAAATAGGATAACAGAGACCTGCACCTAAAAGCCGGTCATCAAGCATGGGGATATCCCAAGGTATCAAAATCAGGGCAGAGCAAAACACATCTCTTGGTGCTAAAGAGAGGCCAAAGGGCATAACTGGTAATGGATGACTTGTGATGCCTTGGAAGGGAAACCGTAAAAACTAATAAATAATAAAGTTCTGCATGGAATGACTTTCTTTAAAGGTCTCAGTTTCCATGCAGAAGTTATCCAGGTGAATCTCACCATCTCTGTTGTTCAGGAGGGGTAAAATAGAAACAGCTATCAAATGAAGTGCGTATCTTTTTATTAGAACATCACATCTTAAATGTATTTAATACATTCTTACGGCGGGAGCATTTCAGCCAGAAGTTTCTCTGTCCGCTGTTTCTCTATCTCCAACTCCTCTGTCCTTTCTCTAATTAGATCTTCAAGGTTCGAGGAGTACTGCTCCAGCATGCGCAACATTGAGTCTATAATGTTGGTCTTCTTGCCTTTGTTTATAAGCTTGAACTGTAAAAGTGGTATGGAAATCTGGTATTAAAATTAAATGAATATTCAGTTGATTAAAGTCAAAATATACCCCTGAGGGATAAAGTATATAGCATTTTGTGAATTACTCATCTGAAAGCTACATTTCTTTAAATATTTGTCCGTTGGTAATCCCTTCCTCTAAAGCACATGAACAGATTCAAATTGCCAACTGCACAATAGGTCAATGTGCTAAGAGGAGAATATATCAGCTCAGCTTTTCCCACATAATCTGGCAGATGTCCAGATTGGCTGTTAAATCGCTTATATCCTCTGACACTGCACTCGTGAAGCCCAGACTGCTTACACTTGTAGGAAGTACACTAGCTCAATAAACTAATTGGAAGTAACAAAATGCAGCTCTGGCAATCTACCTGATCAAATATTTCATCAAAGGCGGGTCTCCTGTCAGGCTGTTCACTCCAACATTGTTTCATCAGTTGGATGCACTCTAGTGGAGCCTGGTCTGGGGCAACCGTGGGCCTGCACATAGGGGGAGGTTTCTTCACCTTCCTGATGATCTCTGTAGATAGTACAAGATAAAAGTTTAAATGTCTTGTTTTGGTGGCCAAGAAATGCAAAATATTACCAAGTGACCACCAAAGAAAGTCTGCAAACACAAAATTACAATCAGGCAACACCAAACCAAGTTAATCAGTATAACACAATGAGCAAAACATCAACAAAAATGTTTTCTCACAATGGAAATGTTTAGAAAGTTTCATTCAAATTGCGATGTGTTCATTCAACTAACCTTCAGGAGGTAACCCAAGCATGCAGTATGGAGCACCACGGACGACCACCTCTTGGAGTATGATGGCAAAGCTATATACATCACCTTTAAAAGTCCCTTTTCTTGGGCTTTCAGGGTCTCTGAGAAGTTCAGGAGCTGTCCAGAAGAGATCTGAGAAACAAGGGAAGGCATGAACCCATGCTTGTGGCCATGTGATGGTTTTTGAATACTGAGTAAACTTTATTGGTAGGAAATAGAGCAGGATCATACCTTCCGGGGAATGTTCCTCCTTTGGAGCTTTCTGGGATTCAAGAAGCTCATTGAAACCATAATCTGTGATTTTGAGCACAAATCGTCCATCCACCACACAGTTACGTGATTTTAGTCGGCCATGAGGGAATTCTCGATGGTGAAGGTATTTCATTCCCTGTTTGAAACAGGACAAAATCCTTAAACATTTTTTTCCCATTAAATATCATTACAAATTTTTATTTGGTCTGGATTAAACCAAACATAAGCTCCAATTCTCTGGTACACATTTTTTTCATTGAAAAGTTTGGAAGGCACCTTGATGAGGTCCAAAAGCAGAGATGATTTAAACATCCAGTCTAGTTTAACATCATCGTTGCGCAGTAGGTCCTGTAAGCTTCCTCTTGAGCAGTGTTCAGTGACCACAGCAAACATGCCACAGTCACAGAAGAACCCAAGAAATGGGTTAACATTCTCATTCCTGAGGTCCTTCATCTAAAGAAGAAACAAATAAAAATATAGATTTAAAAGCCTAGTGATTAGGATTAGTATTTTTTACCAACATTGTTGCAGATACCTTAGTAAATATTTTGGTGGTACTCTGCTTGACTTCCTTGAAGTGACCTTTCTCAAACTTCTTGAGCCACACCCAATCACCCTGTTAAAAACAGTCTTTATTATGAACATTCTTGCAAAGTTGGAAGACCCACAAACGAAATGCTTACAGCATTGTAGTTGTACCTCATAGACGGCAACATTGGAGGTCTCATGAGTTGCTGTTGCCAGACTGTTGATTGAGTGTTCAGCTGACCTCATGCTCTTCTCATCAGCAACACTTTTGGAGTCACTGAGTTCCTCCAGGGTGATTTTCTAACATGGCACATGAAACAACAGAAAGGAAAAATCCATCATGGATATCTTGCATATTAATCTTTATAATTAGCATTTCATTTTCAGTGACACCCATGACTGCATTTGTTCTGAAGTTTTGAGTTTTAACATTGTGGGCTGTTTTTCACTAGCTCATATTGATACAGTGGGATTTAGCCCTTGCTTCATCTCTACCTAAAGAAAGCAATGCAGCAACTTTAGTCTAAAGAACTAAAGACTTTAATTCTTTAGTCTGTCCAGCTTTCTCACATCTTTATCTGTACACTGTACTTAAACAGATCAGCTTCTAAAGCTTTAACATTCCTGCTCACACTGCTATCAACATCCTCGTGCTCGTCATCTCTTAAATAGCTAACTAGCTGAGCCGAGCTAAGTCTCTGCTGCAACGTGGAACAACTGTGATGTAGCTGTATTGCATTCAAGGATTTTGAGTCCAGTCTCTATTGGATTTCCCAGTAATTTGACTTTGATCTTTGCTGGAAGATCTTTGGATGGATGCTTTTAGGCACTAACAGCTAAACCTGATTGTTTTCCTTTACATTTGAGATCCCTGAATTTTTTTCTACTAAATGTCAATATAACTACATTTGTAAGAAAATAGTCCCTCTCTGACTTTTAACTCTTTTAATTCTTTAACTAGTAATAAGTAACAAAAATCCATCAACCAACCAATTTCAGGTGGCTCTTTGAGAACAGCTTTTAAAACTTTTAATGTAAAGAGTCACAATACCCGTTTGCTTAGCTGGGGATTGATGAAACTGAGATCTTCGAGAGTAAGCAAGATCCTGTTGGGTCCTTTCACCAGTTGGAGTTGTTGGATTCGCCTCCTGCCAAAAGAAGATGTGGAATACATAATCAGGGACTGATTCTCTGTGTATCAACTAATTTCCATCACAAAAAGTAAGACAACCTTGAGTTACCTTATAAGCAGACTTATCCCAATGGCACCAATAATGAAAATGAAGATAATTGCAAACACTATAACGACATAGATGACATCCACACCTAGGGTAAAAACATAAAGGTTAGATGATCAGGTCAATCGAGGTTAGACGTCATTTTACAGAAGCTAGTTTGGGAACTCTTAGTTTAGACATATGCAACTAATTTAATCTAGTACCTCCAGTGCAGATGGTTTTAGGATTGAACCAGCAGCTGGAGTCAGCAGAAGGAGAAGAACCCCCAGGATAGTGGATGGACCTGCCAGCATAGCGCACCATGTTTGAGCCAAGGTCCACCAAATAGCACAGGTACAGGTCAGTCCCCCAACCATCTGTGTCTAAGATGACGTAGTTGGTCTGTCCATCACCCTGGGAGTCAATCTGGATGTTCTGATTGAAGCCAGGAAATGTCAGATTCCGTGTGTAGAAGGCCAGGTTGGTTCCTGAGAACCACTGGCCGGCTCTTCTGGTGTTGTGCATGGCTTTTGCAAGGAGATAAAGACCATTGTAGATTGTACCAAAAAGGGGAGAAACCTGAAATTCAGAAGTATAGGGAAATATAGTCAGTTTTTATACAATAAATACAATAAGTACTAGATGTATTTTATGGCAATATTTTAGGGCTCAACCTGAATACCACAACAAGGACCAAAGGGGCTGATATCAAGTAAAAGATTTCCTAGGCAACTATGGATCAGTTAATCAATTTCATATGTCACATGTATGGGTGTGACATATGAATAACAAGGTGTCACATGGTAAATAACAACATGGAGATTTTTTCTTTTAAGAAGATTGTTAGTCCTCCAAACCAGAATGAAATGTACAAAGAAGCCTGATCATGATTATTTAAAAAATTATTAGAAATTTGCCATTCTCTTACCTGCTGAGCATCCTGGCTAACGATTAACTCCTGCTGTTCTTTGGCTTTATTAAAAGCCTGGTTGAATGACATCAGATCTGATGCTACTGTAATGGTGAGCACAGTGTCGTATGCAGTACGTAGCTTGGTGTTGTTCAAAATTGCAAAATAGGAGATATTGGAGTAGGGCAGGCTGTAGAGTAGAGTGTCATAAGGTATAAAGACATAGCTACCACTTGTTAACCCCATGTCATAGGCCTTTAGCAGGAAATTCAGCTGCTTTTCACCACCAATCAGCACCGAATGCATGCACATGATGATAACTGGGAGATACAAAAAAAACCGTTAGAGCTGTAGAAGTGCTTCATTCTACAGTTGATTCATTAATACTTCATTTCAATAGATAGATAGATAGATAGATAGATAGATAGATAGATAGATAGACAGACTTTATTTATCCCATGAAGGAAATAGTTACATTTATTTCATTCATTTTTCGTTTAATTTAGTTCTCATTTTCTACCTAATAAACCAATTCCCACCCTCTAGCCAGGTCACAGGCTTCCTCTGAAACAAGCATCTGTTGCAGCATTATGGGGCTAAGTAACACACGCAGAAAAAAGCGTGATCTGCATGACCTCATGGATGTCTGTGATTGGCTAGTTTCACTGTGATTGACAGAAGAGACAGAGTATGCCCCTCCTACTCCAAACATAGAACACTTTGAATGCTTTTAATCACCACAAACTTGATTAAATATGATTTACAAAAACATTACTAAGCACTATGTATACTCAAGATGGCTGTCAAAAGCTTTCAGTGAACCAAAAAGAGGTAATTATGGCTTATGTAGCATATATCTGTCTTTGTCTAGATAGTCACATACATTTATGTGAATTAGTTAGCTTAAGGCAGCTCATCAGACCAGAGCCTAGCTACAGAGCTTGAGACATTATATCAGAAAGGGGTGAGATTTTAGACCTTATTTATGCTCTCTGCTCTGATTAGTGCACTGACACTATGGCTTGTTTTAAAAAAATGAACGAAGATGAGTGTTTATCAGATGTAAGTCATGCAAAAGCCTCCAGGACAGAGGAGGTTCTGCTTTATGGTTTCTCAGTAAGCTATGGACTTTTGTCTTATTAATTTTTTAGGATAGAGAAAAACAAGAGGCTGGTGAGGGAACAACTGCTATAAATTACAGCAGGATAAATTGTCTCAGAGCTGTTCCATAACATTATTTGACATAACTATAAACAGTTAAAAAGCATAATGTGTTGTTCATCATGTACATGATCACTATTTTTTTCTTATGTTGCTTATATGCTCAGTGAGGTGTAAAATAAACACCTTTAAACAATTAATACTGGTCTTCATAGAGATATTTGATGCCCATGATATTTCTAAAGGTTTATTTCTATCGGTTTCAGATTTATTTAACTTTGATGTTCACCAAAGTCAGATTTTGATGACCTAAGGTCTGGTTATAATATTTCAGGCTGATTTAAATCAAGAACATCATTGTGACATAACTATGTAAGATTAATGCATTTAATTTGGGCGTTGTGTCAGCAAAAAATAAGAAATATTAAAATAAGCTTTAATTAATTTTAAAATAGCTAGGTAATGTAGTCAGATGTCATAAAGGGCATATGTAGGTGTTATGTAGGCCTATGAACTCTATCCTTAAGTAAAAGTGTGCTTTTTTAATATCTGCATCCAAAGTGGACTGATTTAAGCTTTGACCCTAACCATAAACGTGACTTTGCTTTACCTTTGATTTCCCCGGCGTTCTGGATGTTTCTCAGCGTATTCTCTATCTCTGTGTCATTATTTCCAATTGAGGCAACAATGCCTACAGGAAGTCCTTGACTCCTGAGAGAGCTGGCTAGTTTGCTAGCAGTGTCAACCCATATATCCTCGTTGGAGGACACGATGCCGATGTTGGCCCAGCTGAAATACTTCAAAACAGTGTAAAGCACTCGAGTAGGTGATGGCAAGATCCGAGCGAACGTCGGGAAGCTCTGAATTTGATCAAGCTCGTAGTTGATGCAGGCCCAGGAAAAAATAGCTTTATCCCAGTTCTTGCCCAGGAGCGTCGCTGCATTACAGTATCCTGGATTTCCAGGTCCGACTATAGCATCGGCTTCTTTTTCATAATACACAAACGTCGTCAGTGCTTTTGACGTTTCACACGGTTCTTGCAGAACCACAAAGTCCATCGTACAGCCAAGGTCCAAAGTGACATCCTTGTTTATTCTACTAATGGCTAACTTTGAAGCTACAGCAGGTAACGTTTTGGAATATACAGGGTCGCAATTCCATGGACCGACGACCCCGACTTTAAAAATGAGGCATTGCACACAGCATGGAAAAGTCAAAACGGCAAGAATGGTCCATAAGTTGAAAAACGGTAGCGTCGAAAGGCTGTGCTTGCTTCTTAGGACGTTACAACATGGACGACTGGATAAGTCCAACAGTGCGCCTCCAAAATGGTCAGGAAATTGTTGCATTGTCCTCTTTTTGTATCCGTTATGATGGGTGGATTTTACATGACCATCTTTTAGCCAGACTAAAATATAGCTGAAAGCATAAGAAAGGAATGTTGTGTTGCTTCTTTCCTTTATTCTCACCCCTTCATTATTTGTTATTTATTCTACATAACA
This sequence comes from Hemibagrus guttatus, assembly GCA_033459395.1. Lineage (NCBI taxonomy): Eukaryota > Metazoa > Chordata > Actinopteri > Siluriformes > Bagridae > Hemibagrus > Hemibagrus guttatus. Next base: position 22,031,718 of record JAUCMX010000011.1, read on the forward strand.
AAATCGGTTCCTTAGAAATTTAACAATAAGACAAATAGAAAAGAAAAAAACAGGACTTACCTGGAATCCAAAAGTGATTCTTTTCTTATTTTCCTCCAGAGGAAATCATCTTCAGACTTTCACACATTTTCTGATGATTTCTCAGGTGTTTTTTTTTTCCCTCCAGCTCTACGGTGTGTTTTCCATACACAAAACCAGCACCATATAACTATCTCTCCAAGCGCAGCAGCAGAGAGAAACAACTTCAGCACCCAGGAGAGATCTTTAGTGTCTGCTGTTAGTAACGAAGTGCACGCCGTTTACACTCATCCACCTCGAACCCAAAAAACACCAACATTTCCTTGTCTCACTGGAGGCCTGCGGTCCATCAACATCATTGTACATTATTTTACTCTTGAATGTTACCTCAGTCTCTTCATCATCACATCGTCCATAGTAATTAAGTAAGAAAATTTGTAGTGATATAATTGCATAAAAAAATACAAAACTATTATAATTTTCCTTTAGAATAATCACACTCTCAAGTCTTTCGTGGTCATTCAATTAAAGTCTTCTCAAAGTGACCCCAGGCTGTGACGTCACCATGAGCCACGGGTCTAATCCATACTTGGTGAGGAGCAGCGTAAGAGGATTGTAGATGAAGCCTGCATTTATGCCTCACAGGGTTCTTACTCATAGAAAGAGCAATTCATTAACTTTCGAGTAACATGTGGAAAATAATTTGCAGTAAAATTCTGAATCCCTGGTTTTGTGTGGGGATGATAATGATGTCTGTAGAACATTTGATGTTTTTTATTTTCAAGGAAATATGGATGTTATATACCATATAGATATTCAGCCCACATATTAATTATTCCTCAGCTGCCCAAGTGGTTGTTTTGTCAATAGACCATGAATAAAAAAATGAAGGGGATTGTGTTAATTCATTAAAATAGAAATCATTTGAAAAAACTAAAAAGCACATGCACTACATGTGAAAAATTAATGTGTGAAAATAAATAAATCATATGTAAAAACAATGTGACAATAAAAGAATCAAATGAATCACATTTTGAAAAAATGATTCGCATATGGAAATAAATGACTCCTGAGAAAGAATCAAATGGGAAACTAAACTAATCGTATGTGGAAAAAATGAGTCATGAGAAAGAATCAATTGTGAACAAAAATGAATCATATTTGCAAATAAATAAGTCATGTGAAAGAATCAAGTGTGAAAACAAATGCCTTGTATGTGAAAATAAATGAGTCATGTGAACGATTCACATATGAAAATAAATGAATCATATGTGAAAACATAATGTGAAAATAAATGAATTGTATGACTTAAATTTGGTAATAAATGAGTATTGTGAAAGGACCACATGTGATGAATGAATGATGTGAAAATAAATGAGTTATGGAAATAAATCATAAGAAAAAGTTAATGAATCATATGAAAGTAGGAAAAAAAAATTAAATAAATAAATAAATAAATAAATAAATAAATAAATAAGTAAATAAAATGAAAAATTAAATACATTTAAAATAAAGTTAATGAATTCATAAATCATGTAGAAAAATAATGTGACAACTGAATCATTTAATCATGTGAACATGATTCATGTTTAAAAACATGTAAAGTGAAAGAATCTTATTTGACATGAAATTTTAAAAAGGTGAAACAATCACATGTGAAATTTAAAGAATCCTTTAAAAATCACTTGAGAAATGAATCATGTGGAAATAAATCAAGTGGAAAGTAAAATTTATATATATTTGCATCTGTGAAAATAAATTAATCTTGGGTAAGAATTATATTAAAAAAAACAATAAATAACTAAAGAAAACAAATAAATAAAACCACACACATGTCCTTCATGTCAAATGTCATTTCAAATGTGAATCATTTTTTTGATCACTGGCAGGTGAAGCTCACGTTCACGGGGAGTTCATGGATTCAATTTTCTGCTGTTTAATAAACAAGTTGTCTCCAGGTTGATGTTTTGGTTTCACTATTAGGGATGTGTAACATGGTGGGTGATCCCGCTGCTCCTGCGGCTTTGTGCTAACAGTAATTGGGCTTCTGCTTTGCCACAACAGTTCAATTGAATTAGTGCAGACGCATGTTGGGAATAATTAAAGTTAACGAGGGGCCATTCTCTGGAGCTGTCCCTGGGGTCATGGCACATTTGCGTGCGTCAGTTAAACGCCAGTGATTTGAAAAGTCTCTGAGCTCATTTAGACAGAGAGGACGAGCAGACTGTTATTAGACTGGAAAAGTTTACGTTTGGGAAGTGCACACCATCACGCAATTGTTTATATCAAAAACACATTTAACCTTTTAAACTCTCAGATTATTATTTTCATTTTAATGTCTATTACTCAATAATTGCAGTGACACTTATGGGTCATTGGAGGTTATGATGTTACCCACTTTATCTGACCTTTTGCTGTTTAGCTTGCTCTCTTCGGTTTCTGTCCCCGGTAACTATTGGTTCAGACTTCTCCTTGTTCAGTGATTTTGCTGCTGTGTGCTTCACCTTTGTCTCTGTATTTTGTGCTGGAGTGTGTCAGTTGTATGTTATTGGCTGAACTCCTGTCTCTGTTCCTCCTTTCTTCATTAAAAGACTCTATACCTAGCTCCTGTCGCGTCTCACACATGAGTCCAAAATCCGTGCCGCCTGACAGTATCATCTGGCCAGCCATGGATCCAGCGGACATATTAAACATGCAGCAACTCTTTCTTACCCTGTCACAGACCTCACAAGCACATGAGTGCCGGCTCCAGGACCTGACCACCGTTACCCAAGAGCTGATCCGCCATATCTCCCAGTCGTCATCATCATCCACCCCTGCGGCCCAAGCACTTCCAATGCCTGTGATGTCTATGCCTTTGCCGGCCACACCCCAAGAACCACATCTACCTCATCCAGAGCGTTTCACTGGGGAACCTGGATTCTGTCGACCATTTCTAATGCAATGTGCAGTGGTCTTTGAATTGCAGCCCTCTTCATTTCCCTCTGAGCACTCCAAGGTTCCAAGGCTCCCAAGCCTATGTCATGTCTCTGCTTTCCAGCAAAGCCAAGCTGTGGGCAATCACCATATGGTAGCGGCAGTCCTTGATCTGTGCCTCCTATGAGGCCTTCTCCAGGGAGCTGCACGAGGTTTTTGACACCACCAGTAAGATGCCGTGTGAATGTTGTTTGAGATGAGCCAGGGCAGATGCTCAGTCACGGAGTGACTACAGCTGCCGTCAATAGTGGGTGGAATGCCACCCCCCTATATGATGCCTTCTACTGCGGGTTTGCCACCAAAGTCAAGGACGAGCTTGCTGCCCATGAACTGCCATCAGAACTGGATGAGCGGATCACCCTGGCCACCTGCATCGACCATTGAAAGACGAGCTGAGAGGACCCCCCAATGCTCCTGGTGCCACAGTCCACAACAAGCCACCCACTCTTCAGTGTCACCACTGCTGACAATGGCCTGTGTTCCTCTGGCCTCCTTCCAGCCCATGGAGATCGGCCGTCATCACGTGACAACTGCTGAGAAGGAGAGATGCCAAGCAAATAGACTTTGCCTATACTGTGGGGAAGCCGGGCACATCGCAGTCTCCTGCCCGGCAAAAGGCAGGGCTTGCCATTGAAGGAGGAAGTGAGCCAACCAGCCCCAGTCTCCTCCAAACCGTTACTGAAGATCTGCATCACTGTCAATGACCGGGTCAATGAGTTTGCCGTGTTCGTGGTTCTGGAGCTGACTCGGAGTTCCTTGATGAGGAGCTAGATCACCAACTGGGCGTCGAGACTGAACTCCTACCCTCGGCACTCCAGGTCCAGGCTCAGAATGGCCATGTCCTGCACCAAGCACTTTGCTGCACCAAGCCCTTTTGTATGGTTGTCGCAGAGCTCCATCAGGAATGGCTATCCTTCTTAGTTATCCTGTCACCTCACACTCTGGTTATGTTTGGGTTTCCGTGGCTCCAGAAGCACAACCCCCATATCGACTGGACCAGCGGGAGAGTGCAGAACTGGAGCACTCACTGTTATGCCCACTGTCTGAGCCACTGTCTCAGCCAACTCCTGCCATTGACGAGCCCCTTCCAGACCTCAGTTCCATCCCTGCTGACTACCATGATCTGGGTACGGTCTTCATAAAGGCTAGAACCTCCTCGCTGCCTCCACACTGGCCGTACGACTGCGCCGTCAATCTCCTGCCTGGCACCATACCCCCACGAAGCCGTGTTTACCACCTGACCTGGTAGCCATGAATACATATTTCTGCGAGTCCCTCGCTGCCAGTGTCATCCGTCCATCCTCATCCCCACCCGGAGCTGGGTTCTTCTTTGTCGAGAAGAAGGACAAGTCACTCCGACCTTGCATCGACTACCAGGGCCTAAACACCATCACTGTCAAGAACTGCTACCCCCTTCCACTCATGTCATCTGCCTTTGAACTCCTCCAGGGGACCACCGTGTTTACCAAGCTGGACCTGCGGAATGCCTACCACCTCATCTGCATCAGAGAGGGAGATGAGAGGAAGACTGCTTTCAACACCCCCACAGGACATTACGAATACCTGGTTATGCCATTGGGTCTCACCAATGTGCCAGCGGTATTCCAGGCTCTGGTCAATGATGTTCTCAGATACATGCTAAACCGGTTTGTCTTTGTGTACCTGGACGACATACTCATGACCCGACCCGTGAGCAACTCCAACAATTCCTCGGTTTTGCTAACTTCTATTGGAAGTTCATCCAAGGCTAAAGCACTGTTGCTGCACCCTTACATTGGCTCACATCCACCCTGCAAGTATTCGTCTGGTCCTCTGAAGCTGATTCCCCTGAATCTTCACCAAACTCAAGGAACTGTTCACCTCTGCCCCCATCCTGACTCTACCAAACCCCACTTGCCAGTTTGTTGTGTAGGTGGATGCTTCCGAAATGGGCGTGAGAGCCATCCATTGCTGCTTATCACGACACAATATCACATTTCACACACTGGTGCACAGACAATTTTCTCCATCTCAATGTTGAGAAAACAAAAGAACTGGTCTTTAATGCACCCAGTCTCAGTCAGATCTCTATTCATGGCAACATGATAGAACAGGTTGAGAAATTCAAATATCTTGGACTCACCCTGGATAACAAGCTCACTTTTGACCATCACATAACAGACATTTATAAACGCTCACAACAACGTCTGCATGTTCTACGAAAACTCAGTTCCCTTTACATTGCCCCTTATCTTCTGTTACTACTGTACACGAGCATTATCCAGCCCATTTTGTTATACTGCTCCACTAGTTTTTACACCATGCTGTCAGTCGCCAACAAAAACAAACTTAATAAAATAACATACATAGCTTCAAAAATAATACACTCCCCTACACCCAATATCTCAGAACTCAATGACAGAGCAATAGCCTGCCTTGCCCAAACCATAATAACAGACCCAGAGCACCCCCTCAACTTCCACTTCACTCTCCTGCCCTCCGGGCGCAGGTACAGGACCCTGACATGGAGAAGGGCTCGCTTCAAAAAGAGCTTTGTACCATCTGCGATTTCAATTCTTAACAGGTTACAAAGTTGAACATTCACTTTTTTGTGTTTTTGTATTGTTGTTTTTGTGTACATATGTTTTTGCCAGGTGCGTGTACTGTATGACAGTCTGTGAAAACAAATTTCCAGTTAAGGGACAATAAACTATCTATCTATCTATCTGTCTCAGAGAAGCCCCAAGGACAACAAGCTGCACCCCTGCACTTTTTTCTCACGATGCCTCTGCCCCTCTGAACTATGCCATCGGCGAGTGGCCATCAAGTTGGCCTTGTAGGAGTGGGGCCACTGGCTAGAGGGCACTGTGCTACCCTTCCTTGTATGGACATATCACAAAAGAATGGAGTACCTCCAGACAACCAAAAGGCCTAACCCGAGACAAGCCCACTGGGCCCTCTTTTTTTCAGGCAATTCAACTTCACCCTGTCCTACCGCCCAGGCTCCAAGAATCGCAAACCGGATGCACTATCCCATCAGTTCAACCCCGGTGAAGAGGAACACGTTGCTCCAACCTTCCAGCTTCTGACATGATTCATCAGACTAGGCCACCTTCTTCCATTGCTCTGTGTTCCAGTGCCCATTGTAGGAGCTTTCAGTGCTTCTTTCAGAACCAGCATTCGCTTTTACAGCAGTTTGTTCTTCAGGAGCTCTTCTGTGGAATCGGACCAGATAGGTCAGCTTTAGCTTCATGTTCCCACATGACCCTGCCACTAGTTCACCAGTTGCACTTCCCTGGACAACTTTTATTAGGTAGCTTTGGTAGGTAATGTGACTTTTTCCATGATTCATTTGTTTTTGCAAGAGTTCAGTATTCAGCACAATATTCAGTGGTTCAGTTTTTTGTTCATTTCTTACATAATTTATTTTTTGTCACATAATTTTTTTCTCACTAAATTCATTGTTTTTTCTCATACTTTATTTTTTCATACATAATTCATTTTCTTTCTCACATCTTCTTTGTTTTAGTGTGTGTCCCATGATGGCACAGGGTCCACTTGTTCCGCCACTTCACTCGGTCCAGGGCATCGTCAGGGGCGATCTTGGTTGCACGCATGCCCCTCTGCCAGGCGATCGAGCCACATTTGTTTTCTCAAATAATTCATTTTTTTAATCACATAATTCATTGTTTTTTCTCAAATAATTATTTTTTCCTCACCTGGTTCATTTTCTTTCTCACATAATTTGTTGTTTTCTCACGTTAACTCATTGTTTTTTCTCACATAATTTTTTTTTTTTTACAAAAATAATTTTTCTTTCTCACATAATTCATTGCTTTTTTTCACATAATTAATTTGTTTCTCACATAATTCATTGTTTTTTCTCACATAATTCATATTTTTACATGCTGGTTCTTCACATATTATATACTTCACATCATGCCCATTATCAGCCCATATATCATAAAATCCATCTTTACGTAGGGAATGTAAGAGTCCAGCTCCAGTGTTTCCAGATACAGACTGGACTGATGTTCTGATGTATATCACATTGATTAAAGCATGGATGATTTCTTGTGCTGAAGAGACAGAGAGAGAGAGAGAGAGAGAGAGAGAGAGAGAGAGAGAGTGGGGGTATTGTGTGAGAAAGTTCAGCAGGAAAGCGATGTCCCTTTTGCACTGACCCCATATTCAATAAGCCTCTGAGCCTCTTAGACATTACACCTCGACCTGCGACCAGAAATAGTGTCTGAGAACCGCACACTCAGCACCCAGAGCAAACCAGGACGCCATGACAGTTACACGCTGTTCACAGCTGTTCTCCACCACACACTGATACACTGATAATCACTGCAGAATATCTTCATTTCATCATTTATTCTCATTTCATAGATTTCTTAGGCGAGTGTCATTTAGTTAGATGAATTTTAGATGATTTTTAATAACTGTAACACTTCTGCTGGTTGTTAACTATCACTAATTGTTATTTTGTTATACCTTTATATTTATATTGCGTAATATTTCTATCAGCAGTCATCTTAAATCAGCTTTATGTGCTATGCGTGTGAGCATGCATACTTCCTGTATTGCCATCTAGTGGCTGCAAACACTCTACACACACTCATTTCATTATTTCCTCATTTTTTTGTAAATGCAATCATCAATGGTATCAATCATTAAACCACTTATAGCGTCAGTTTATTATTCGATTATACAATTTGAGTAAGTAATAGCACACTGCGCTGTACTTGGAAAATAAGTACGGTGTGGCGTGAAGCTAAATTGAAGAGAAGTTACTGTCATCAAAGTTGATTATTTTTCTGTAATAGTACATCCTGAAGTGTGTTAATCCTTTTACACCACAGACATCTGGCAACAATTTATTTGTTGGTTTAAATAAACATTTCATTATTTAACTGTTTAATTAACTGACGCATTTATTTATTTAGTTATTTATTTATTTATTTTGTAAATTTTGACATCAAATTTCTTTATTTATTTATTTACTCATTTAATAAATCATTTAACTATTTAACTGATTAATTCATTGTCTAACTTATTTATTTACTTATTTATTCATGTCATTGTTCTCAACATCACATTTATTTATTTATTTATTTGCTCGCTTAATTATTATAATCCACCACAGACATTAATCATTTAATTATTCAACTGTTTAATTAATTGTCAAATTTATTTATTTATGTATTTATGTATCATTTACATTATCACATCACTTCAAATGTAATTATATGAATATGTATTTGATTATTCAATTAATTAATTGGTTCATTAATTCAACAATTTAATAATGTAATTATTTACACATTTAATTAATTATCTAATTTATTTCTTTACCTATTTATTTATTTTATGCCATTTTTCTCAACGACAAAAAGAATAATACAATGCAGCTTTTACCGCATTACCAAGATGAATCTTTCACCCAGAAAAATGTATAAAGTATAAAGAATTTAAATCTTGACTCCTAAAACAAATGTCTATGTCTTTTTCATTCATTCATTGTCTGCCGCTTACCCTGAACTACTCTCGGGTCATGGGGAGCCTGTGCCTATCCCAGGCGTCATAGGGCATCAAGGCAGGATACACCCTGGACGGAGTGCCAACCCATCGCAGGGCGCACACACCCCCCTCTCATTCAGTCACACACTACGGAAAAGTTTAGAGATGCCAATAAACCCTTACCATGCATGTCTTTGGACTGGGGGAAGAAACCCCCAAGGCACGGGGAGAACATGCAAACTCCACACACACGGCGGAGGCGGGAATCGAACCCCCACCCCTGGAAGTGTGAGGCAAACGTGCTAACCACTAAGCCACCGTTCCCCCCTTCTATGTCTTTTTATGTATCTTAAACCATGTGCTATAGGTACAATATATCCACATTCCCAGTTTAAAGATAAAGTAAAGATGTTTGCTGCAACTGCATGAGCACACGTGTTCGTAATAAAATGACTGGGTCATCACAGTCACCAGTCACTTCATAAAGAAAGAGTAGATATCGATAGTGTAGTGTATGTTTGACACACCTTCAGTAGGAAGTATAGAAGCTTGAGGCAAGCTTGCATCATCACATCATCCCTCAGCAGACCACAGCACATTTTCTAACAGCTAGCCATAATGAATGTGATTGCTACATGTAGGAGGTCATCAAACATCCTGAAAGTATCCATTATATCAATAAATGCAGAATAAAAGCAAGAACGGAGCTCAAGGCAAGATGGCATCATTAGAGACCTCAGCAGACCTCAGCACTTTTTGTGAGTAAGCACATCTTCACGCCCTGAAGCCACAGCTCAGATCTATACATCAACATCTCTGTGCTCTACAAGAATAAATGGATGCCATTTATTGGGCCGACAATGTTGTATAGTTAATGGAAAATGCATGGAAATATCAGCAAGTGTGCACTAATGCAAAAGCGATGCACCTGAACTGCATTTTAGTTCAGTCAGGAAGAATAAAAGGGGGGGTAGTTACAGTAAAGGCCACAAGAGGGCAGAGTCGTCATGTTCATGCGGAATTATACACAAAGTCGACAACTGCGAATCGAGCTTTACATTTTAGATACAAAAGGCAGGAGATAGTCACTTAACATTTCACATATAAATGAATTTATGCCAAGAGAGAAATAGAAACAATGAAATATCAGACTATTTTGTAGGAAAATACACAGTTGCTAACATAAACCATTCTTAACTTGGATTTTTCCTATTCGCAATCATAAGACCATGTTCTTGAGGCTAAGGCTGAAAAAAGTACAGAGAAAAGATGCTTAAGAAGAGGTTCTTCAGGACAGATGACTTCCTGGTCTTTCTGTAGCACGAGACATTAGCACTGATGATAAGGAGAAGGATATGTAGCTAATTGATATTGTATGCACATGCACTGTTTTTATATTTATCACATTTAAGAAACATTTCTCACATTGAGTCAGTCTAAACCCTGCTTTTTATGAAACTCAGGGTTATGAAGCTCTGTTCTGAAAACAGGATCAGCTCAGCTTTTACAGCGTTAACTCCTCAAACGCGTGATGTTAGAATGTTACGGCTAGTCTCTTAGCAACAGACACCCAATCAGAAGCTGTAAAGCGCGTGAAAACCTCATATCAGGTGAAAAACAGGACGTAGCTGAACATCACTTAACCAAAACAGCTCGGTTGATAGTCAGGAGGCAAAACACAGAACCTCGCGAAAGTGCATGCCATAGCGAGGGGGAAATATGTCACACTGAAAAATTAGCAGAGGTCGGATATCAATGAACGAACACCTGGCCGATTACATGACAAACTTGAAAAGAGCAAAAAAAAAAAGGGATAAGGCTGTGAAAGATAACAGAACCTGCTCGGGTGCAGAAGCACAGACCTGGACTTTTTTCCTCACTGATGTGAAAGCGTGAGACGAGCCGTTATTTAAATCGGTCCAATCCAATCAGGGTTGCTGATGTGCAAATATGCAAATGAGAAGAAGGTTAAGGCGGGGTTTAGGGATGTAGAGTGTGAAACCTAAGATGATGAAGAGCCAGGATTCAGTGTTAACCCCAGGGAAAAGTAGGAGCAGTGTGAAACCTCCAACTACACAAACCCAGGATTCTGTTTAATGCGGCGTTCACTAGGACCCAGAGGGAACTAAGCTCTACAGTTGTATAATGGTGTTTTAGCAGAAGTTTATTCTGCGAATGCACCTCAACTTCCAGCATCAAAATGCTGAAATATATATATATATATCATGTTTACAGGATGAGAAAGGAAAAAGGAGGCTAGACTAAAAGCCCTTTCTCTTTCTCTTTCTCTCTCTCTCTCTCTCTCTCTCTCTCTCTCTCTCTCTCTTTCTCAAGTTCATAAAGCCTTTCTAACAGACTAATGGTGTTGAGCCCCGAGGGGCGAGTCTCGAGTTGCTTCATGGTCTCGGCATGGTCGGGGCCAAATGATTTCTGCGTGTTTCATGCACTGCATGTCCTTGTGTCTGCATTGTTATTGTTACTCTGCAGGTCTTTCACTTCCATTTGCTTTCAACATATATATGTCCTCAAGGACATCTGTCCACAGCAATAGATGCTTTTCACTTCAAAGAGGTCAGTACACAGAACACTGACCATTTGGAGATGCAATTTCGACCCGATTCTGGGCCCTTTCACCTGTCATCAGCGTGAGATTACATGGTTTCTGAGACACTCCCCCCCCCTTTCTCTCTCTCTCTCTCTCTCTTTCTCTCTCTCTCTCTCTCTCTCTCTGGACACATCTCTGTTTATAAGATGACCTAGTGCAGACTGAACGACTAAACTTCTGAACCGAACCCGAGGATATGACCAGTGAAGAGTAAATGGCTTTTCAAGTATTCTCCTCCCTGTCTCTTTTCTATTCAACTGTAAAAGGTTGTCCACTCCAGACCCTTGAATTATACATTATTCCATCAGGACTGCAGCAGGGAAACAGTATCTCTGCAGCTTTAATGGAACACTGCATTTTTATTATTCTTGGAAATGTTTTATTTATTCATTTATGCCACTATTACCGACACATCGGATTTGACTATGAAACAGAATTGAGACGTGGTCAGATGTGGAATTATTTTGATGTCAGATGTCTTGATTCGTACAGAATCTCAAACAGGACTGTTTATAGGTTTAGAGGAATGTCAAAAAGATCGTTTATTTTCTCTTTTGTTGACATTTTCTAATCGACAGCAGCCTCACGTTATCACATAATCTATATAAATGCACCAAGAGTAAAAAAAAAACAGTAAGAGCTACCCTCTTGGACTGTGTGGAGAGTTAAATATTCTTAATGAAGATTTAATACCCAAATTTTGCATCTGTATTCAAACCCAACTATGAGCTTTAATGCTATTTTGTGTAATTCTTATTATTATTACTTGATGATATTATAATCTCGTGTACACATCATGACATCACAACCTCAGCATCCTTAGCATCTCGTAGCTTCATTAAGTTGCACACAGGTCGTTGCTGTTTCCTTATACAGTCCACATTTCAACAAAATCTGATGAAATTGAATGAGGAATGAGCTGCATCCTAATGATTTTAATCTTTTTATTCTGTACAGCAATAAGATGTGCTCAGATTCTTTTACTGATTTGTTCTCAGTGATTCGGTCACTGATTCGTTCACTGATTCATTCACTGATTCACTCACTGATTTGTTCTCCGATTAATCGATAGGTTCTTTGGTTTGTTCCCTGATTCATTCACTGATTTATTCACTGATTCATTCACTGATTCATTTACTGATTTGTTTAATGAGCCTTGTTTTTGTTGTTGTTTTGTTGTTGCTATTGTAATAAAAACCTGCATGTCTACAAATGTCCTGAGACTTGAAAAATCGCGTTAAATCACTGTTTTCACTTTAAATGACAACAGCAAATCTATGACAGTTTCCTGGTGTGATATTTTATCAGCTGTTAAGTTTATAAAGAAAAATCATCCCCAATCATTATGTTAAAAAAAAATCATAATTTCTCTTTATAGCATGGCTCCGTCTCCTTTTCCTCTTATTAACCCAGTGAGACTCACATCTGAACTAATTGAATCCTCTCATTCGTACTGAGCCCAGTGGCCCAGTTCTTACAGCATCAGTACCACTCTCGTTCAGATCCAACACCAAGTCTTGTTCAGTTAGAGGCTCATTTGTTCAGTACATCCAACCAATGCCATGCTCCTTCACAACCTGTGCTCTACTGCAGCCTATAAAAAGCAGAAAAAGCTTTGTTCAAAAACATTTGTTCATGAATAATAAATGATTAACGGGAATGCTACATTAGAAAACTGACCTAAGAAAGTCTCTGTATAACAGTAACTTTCCCCATGTAAATATTGATGTACTTTTGAACTCTAAATACGACCCTTAGAGAAAAGAGTTTTGGGTTCTAAATAGAACCTTAAAGGCTTTTCGCTCAAGGACACTTTATCCTCATTGTTTTATTTTTTCCAAAAGTGTAGCACCACCTTAAAGAATTTATTAGCTTGTCCTTTTGGGAAAACGATAAATTTTTGATATAAAATCCTATGAAAGAGGTGTTCTCTTTTAGAAAGTCTTCAAAGCAGAACTCTCTATTGCAACGATAACCGTAACCGTAAGAAAACCTTGAGAAACCTTGAGGTTTTTTTTTCTCCAAGAGTGCAGATCTGATGTGTCCATAAACGTCTTTAAAATTCCTAAACTGTTTCGTTCACCACCACTGGAATTATTTTCGTTCAGGAAGACCTTGACAAAAGGACATCTGTTGAGTAGCTGAGTAGTTTTATGAAGAATAAAACATACATAACAAACAAACAAATGAATAAATAAATATCCCATAAAACATTATGAGAGTGGACCATTTCATATCTCAAATGTAATAATGGAGTGTTTAGCACAGTTACATCACCAGCACCCAAGTTTTTTAAGTATCATATTTAAATAACATAAACCAGGGGTAGTTTCCGGGGTGGATTTGGCGAGGAAACCACCTCAGTAATCAGAACTAGGCATTCCAACCCAATATTTAAACTATAATCAACTGAGGGGGGCACGGTGGCTTAGTGGTTAGCACGTTTGCCTCACACCTCCATGGTTGGGGGTTTGATTCCCGCCTCTGCCGTGTGTGTGGAGTTTGCATGTTCTCCCCGTGCCTCGGGGGTTTCCTCCCCCGGTCCAAAGACATGCATTGTAGGTTGATTGGCATCTCTAAATTGTCCGTAGTGTGCGATTGCGTGAGTGAATGAGTGTGTGTGTGTATGTGTGCCCTGCGATGGGTTGGCACTCCGTCCAGGGTGTGTCCTGCCTTGATGCCCAATGACGCCTGAGATAGGCACAGGCTCCCCGTGACCCGAGTATAGATCGGATAAGCGGCAGACAATGAATGAATAATCAACTGACCCATATTTAGAAGTCATTTATTTTGTAATTATAAACTTTTGTAAGTTTGTAATAATAAATCAGATAAAATGACTGATAAAAAAACAGATAAAAACCTGTTACACAAGTTGTTATTGCCCAGCTATCACCTCGCCTCACATCGCTTGATTACTGCGTCTGAGGTGAGAGCTGATTGCAGATTATTCTGCATCGCTGCCCAGAGAGGGAGAGAGTAAAAATAAATCATGATAATACTCAGAAAGATGGATAAAATGGTGTCATATAGCTAATGACACTCCACGTAGCTAGCGTGGAGCTAGCTTTCTAATTATGTCTAAATTCATCGCAATTTAGACATAATTAGCAATTTAACAAGTTAAAAACAGAAGAGGTAGGTCTTCACCCGTCGTTTGAAGACGGTCAGTAACTAGGCTGTTCGGACATCTAGGGGAAGTTCATTCCACCACCTCGGTGCCAGAACAGAGAAGAGTCTAGATGTATACCTACCTCTTACTCTGAGAGATGGTGGAACCTGTGTCATTTGTTTTAATGTTAAATGAAACAATTATTTAATCATAAATGCTTGTGGATGATAGATTGATAGAGCCAACCAAACAGACTTTTCTAATGGGGCAATGACTAAACTAGTGCGGTTAATTATCATTAGCAGATTCAGTAGAAGTGTTATTTATTGTCTGTGGTGAGTCTCATGCTGATTCCTTGTTAAAGCTGGAGCACAGTGTGGTAAACATTTTTTGTCCATGTTGATGATTGAGTGTCTTTATCATGTTCCACTCCACAGTGGAGGTTAATATGAACCTCATTTGAAAGTAGACACTCAGGACTTTGAGAATTTGTAGCGTTTCATAAGTATTTCTGTTTTTAGCCTACTAGGGGTGATATATTCATGGGGGCATTGGTGGCTCAGTGGTAGGTTTCTCGCCTATCATGCAGAAGGCCCGGGTTCGACTTCCAGCCAATGCCTCAACCCCAGCCCCTGGATGCAGTGCCGGTCCCAAGCCCGGAAAAATGGGAGGGTTGCGCCAGGAAGGGCATCCGGCGTAAAACATCTGTCAAGTTGTTTTGCGGACCGGTTGGTCCACTGTGGCGACCCCGAACAGGGAGCAGCCGAAAGCAACTTCTAGGGGTGATATATTCATTGAAAAGTTCCAAATCAACCAAAAACGTTTTTTTTTTCCACACAGATGTTTGTATCTTCAAAGTAAATGTTGATATCAAACCCATTTCTGCTCTCTGAGATGCTCCAAGTGTTTGTTCATCTAAAAAGCAGCTCAGATTTGATCTTCAACCAGTAAAATTCTGTGTAAGGTTATCCAACAGAGGGAAAAACACACGTCTAAAACACACTGAAAGCCAGCAGGCTCATTTTATATCAGACTCACAGCCAGAACATCACTCATTTCTTTATACTGATTGAAAGCGTCCCATGAGTCAATTGAAAGCTTGTGTACTGGTAAAAAGTATTCATTAAAAATATCAGGAATCATAACTGTTTGCAATTAAACCTCCTTTCCCCAATATTTAAACCAGTTCTATGCCAATGATGTAAGATGTTTTTTTTTTTAGAATATTATGGTAACATTACGTCCATTACTGGAAGCCTTGATAACATGTTAGGCAGATATCATTAAAGAAAGCTTATAAAGCATCGTTGTGTTGAGATGCTGTGGGTTTGCATATCTGAATATCATATCTGGTGCATCGTTTGTTTCCCTTCCTCTCCCCACATGCTTATGTATTCTTAGCTGCAGAAGAGAGAGTGTCGTGATCATGCTCTTCCACCTCACTGTTCTATTTTAGAGCTAAAGCTAAAGCACCCGCTGGCCTGGAAGCTTACTTCTATACTTCTGTGACTCTGACTTGCTTAATTTATTCTGCATGAGTATTTCTGGTAACACATATGAAGCTATGAATAGATTTCTAACATACTTCTGGAAAGGTCTGGTTAGTGAAAATAGGGAGTAAGTGTGTAAACTCAGCATTCACTTTATTTGGGTGAGGATCATCAATATTTATAAACCGAAAGAGAGATAAAACCAGGGAACATGGCACTCAGAAAACACGGATAAGACAGGAAAATAAACAAAATAATCAAGGGCTTAACACAGAACAGGTGAACACATTAGGATAATCACTCATCAAGAAGAAAGAGGCAGAGACATGACTGGAAAGAAAACAAAAGCAGGTGGTGTCAAAGCTCTGAAATGTATTTATTAACATATTACAAATTGGCTATACTTTTTTAGAAATGGTTATAATGCATTATAATTAGTGTTCATAACATATTATATCACAGAAATTGAAGTAGTGCATTATGTTACACGCCCACTGAGTAACTGAGTGCATATGGGTTTCATATATGAGTGTAGCTTACTGACAGATGTAAGAGATTATAACCTAATTATAATACATCATAAGCTGTATTTGTGCACTGCAAAGTCTCAAGTGTGACATATGCAAAGTGGGGTTGAGTTTCTTATGTATTTGGTTATACTGTTATACACTAGTTATAATATTTAGAATATATATAATAGTTATAACTAGTTATAAGCATTATGTTACGTATTCGTAACGCATAATAAACCTTACAGAAGGGTAATGCTGCGAAGGCTACATGACACTTACATAAGCCCTTCCTGACTGACAAAATGCTTATTGCAGCTGGTGTTAGCTGTCATAAAGGCTGCTTTTGTCAAATCTTATGTCAAGTTGGTATAACACCTATAAGATAAAGATTTTTGGTGGGATGTAAGTGAGGCATCAGTTATGTCAGTTTTCATGAAGGGCTTATGCAGGTAAGAGTACAATGCATTATAATGTATTAAGGAAGCATTATAACATGTACGATGATTTTATAGGAAGCCATTTTTTTAAGGATATAAACTCCAGCACTTTCTATGAAAATAATAGTAATAATGAACTATGAACATGCTCATAGCTTGTTATAAAGCACTCATAAGGAATTGCACTGATTGTTATACGTATTCATGAATATACATATTGCATATAGCAATATTTATTATGCATTATGAATTTTTAGCATAATAAATGAAAGGTAGTGGTCATAACATACTATAACAAGGTTTTAAAATGGAGGACGGAATTTCTTCAGTATGGATATAATGTGCTATAAACAGTGCTTCTAATGCACTCTGAATGTATTAGAAATACATTATAAACATTGCTATAAACTGTAACGCCTTTTCATCAATTAGACAAATAACATGTGCTTTATGAATGCATTCTAACAGGCTATGAATGTGTTCATAGGTCTACCTATGACCTTCATGGAAAGTAATTTGTAGAAATATATAAAAGTGAGACAAATCGATTCTTAAACTGAGCTTAAATATCAGGTCATTTCCCCTTATTTTTTATACCACACCATTTAACGCTTCTCCTGCTGAAATTCACCTGGAAAATACGTTCACGCTGCTCTCACAGGGCGAAAAGCGGAACGAAAGAGGAAAATGAGGGCTGAGCTGGAAAGTGGCAGCAGGGTCATTAAAGACCTGTCCATGGCTGGAGCGCTCCGAGTTGCAGCGATCTGTCAGAAGGAGAGATGTGTTTTCAGCTCTGGAAGTGTGAGAGGGCCTGCAGCGCTGCTCGCGAGATGACACTGTCACTCACTGTCAGCCAGGCTCATTCACCGTGTCATTTCCTGTTGGATAGAGGAGAGGACTGGAAGTGTGCTTCCTTGATATGGCACAAATGAATGATATCGCAGCGTTGATAAGATCGCCGGGAAAAGAGTTCTGGTTTCAGAAGTGTTGATGCGAACAGACGCGGCCGTGTTTACGGAGATAAAACGTGGTTCAGAACTGACAAGAAACTGCAGTTACATTTATTCTTTAAATTTGAAGCTTGGTAATAACGTGTATGATAAAGTAATGTCTAGTTTACTAATTAAACATTCATTAAATAGTTTGTGTGTGGAGTTTGCATGTTCTCCCTGTGCTTTAGGTTCTCCATTTTTTCTCTCCCAGTCCAAAGACATGCGCTGTAGGTGGATTGTTATCCCTAAATTTTCCGTAGTGTGTGTGTGTGTGTGTGTGTGTGTGTGTGTGTGTATGCCCTATGATGGGTTTCCATCCCATCTAGGATGTCCACCACCTCCAGGTTAGACTCCAGGTTCCCCAAGACTTTATGTAGGATAAGCACTACAGTGTATTCAAATAATGATTTATTTTTATTTAGTGTTGAAATTTCTAATGCTGTAGTTCATTATGTTATGTAAGAAATAAAATGGTCCGGTTGTGCTGTTATGGATAAATAATCATTAGTCCATTATTTTGGTCCGTAAGAATCCTAACAGAGATGTAGTGTAACATTAGAGCATAGTAATAAACCTCCCAGTGAGCTTTCTTCTACTTAAAATGTCCAAAAATTACATTAAGACAGCAATTACACACAATTACAAGAAGCTAAGAAGATGAAAACACAACTTGTTGCTAAGAAACCACACAACATCCAATTTCCACGTCTGAAGCACTGGCACTGGAGACACCTTCCTTAAATGTTACAATATGTTCAACAAAAAACAGAAACCAATAAAAGTTTGATACATAACAACATATTTAAAAAAAAAAAATCTCTTTACTATGGAGTGCGTCCACCATACAAGTCTGTGTGTATCCGGTTACTATAGAAACGATAACACTAACCCGTGATACTCAACAGTTCATCAGCACCTTTTGACCAATCAGAGAATTCAAATGCACTGTGGTATTAAGGTGTATTCAAGTCTTGCCAAAAAGATGGTATTTACGAGTTGAATGCACACAACGAAGTTGTAATTATGAGTTGGAAACTTTCTTTTCTTTAAGCTCAGAGTTTCTGAGGTGCGTGTCAACGTGATCAAACGTCTGTATTTGAGGGTAAAGTTGTTGAAATTGAATGTTTAGTCACCTCAGAAGCTGATTTCAGTTGTTATGTGTTTGGCTTATGCAGCAAGCTTTTGAAATACAGTCAAAGCATCTACAGGAGAGGAAGTTGCAGTTTGTTAAGAGAAAATTCACTTCTATCTTGCTGTGAAGGAAGTAACTCAAGCGCATCTGATGTCATATATATATGACTGACTCGTAAATATGAACATCTCAGATGGATTTGAATGCACCTGATGTTGTTATTCTGACTTCCCAACTCATAAACTTCCCAGGAGGACTTGAACGCACCTGACATCGCAATTCTGACTTTGTGACTTTTAAATACGAACTTCCGAGGAGTGCACAGTGAATGCACAGTGCATTGCAATTATGCTTTTTTGACTCATAAATACGAACTTCCCAGATGGACATGAATGCACCTGATGTTGTAATTCCAACTTTCTGACTTGTAAGTACGAACTGTCCAGGAGGACTTGAACACACATGATGTTGTAACTACTGACTCCTGACTTCCTGACTCGTAAATACGAACTTCCTAAGAGGACTTGAACGAACCTGACGTTGTAATTACGACTTTCCAATTCATAAATACTTACTTCCTAGGAGGATTTGAACACATCTGATGTTTATTTACAACTTCCTAATCCGTAGGAACTTTCCACAAGGATTTGATCGTATCTGATATCGTAATTATGGTCTTCTGACTTGTAAATATGGACTTCATAGAAGGATTTGAAAACACCTGACATCATAATTACGACTTCTTGACTCGTAAATGCAATTGCTTATGAGATCAGGTCCGAACAAACTCATAGGCATATTTCTGTGGACTTATTTTCCATAAAAAAATAAGCAAAACAGTACTAGCTGTGCGTTTAAGTCCTCCTTAGAAGTTTTCCATGTTGGTACTTCAAGTTCAAACATCATGTACAGCATGCTTACCCAGATCTGTGCAATGCAAAGTTGCATTTTTGCAGGAATTAAGACATTTTCCACCATCCTGCTCCACCGGAGAGAATATTTATATACGGCAGTGTATAAGGAAGGAGAGCAGAGTGCATTATGTGCCTGTCATTAGCATAACTATCTGTGTGAAGGCGGCCGGCCACCTGTCAGCAGATAAATAATGCCCAGCAGTGCATGGCTGCTTGCATATTGTATATTGACAGTGACATATCTTTGCCGGCGTTGATAACGGTTAGAGACGCTTGACTAATCAACCTCACAGCTGCTGAATTCTCTCCCAGTGTTCGTCTGCTAGGATAGTGTATGTTCACCAAATTTTAAAGGTTTTCTCAACATTTTTTTGTTGTTGTTGAGAAACAGGAAATCTGGCTGCTCTGTGCGATAAGCAGGGCTCTACAAATAATTAAACACACTAATCTGCTTGAACAGCGCTTAGAATGGAGCAGATGTTATTTTCCTAAATGAAATGAACCCTGAGCTTAAAGATGTGGTTCCACAGGAAAAGGAAAATTCTTGTTTTAATTGCACAGCTTGTGTCTTTAGGTCTAATTTGAAATGAGCAACTTTGTCAGGATTTGAATTGAAAGTATTTACATATTCATAATACATTATAACATGTTAGGCATTATATATGACCTGCCATAAAGCTGGAAAAAGTCGGTATAATTGGTCATAAGTAGAAACTGTTACATGCATAACAATTTGTAAAGCTTAAGTATGTAGTTTTATAATGTCAGTTTACATAATGCATTATAACATCTGTTCAAAAGTGAACTGCACTTTTATAGTGACTCATACAGTTTTATGTATGGTATTACCTAACCTAACCTAAATACTGTATTGAGATACAGAAAATGAATCAAGCATAATCAATGTACAATGTTCTTCTGAACAGATATTATTATGCATTACGTAACCTGACACGAAATTATGAAGTCATACACTCGTGCTTTATCAACTGTTATGCATGCAACTTGAACTAATTACAAGCTTTTATACCCACTTATTCTAGACATAGATAAAGCATTTCTTAACACTTTCTACAAAGATCATATCTATAATAAGCTATGAACACATTCCTATGCATTCATTAGACATTATACATGCTGCTGTGTACAATATTATTGAGAAGAAAATGCATTAATATTCAGAGCTGGATTTATTATGCATTAATAACGTTATGTGTCACTTCATCAAGCTTCACCTCACCGAGCACAGTGCACTTTATGAAGATATATTGGTGATATAATGCATTATAAGCATATATATATGTGTGTGTGTGTGTGTGTTTGTGTATAGAACTGACTATATATGTTCTGTATAGTCAGTTCTATGTATATATTGATGATTTTCTCTGAATCTTTACTTAAAAATATCAGACTGCTTTATAACCTAAGCGCTAACTGCAAGTCCTTTAGGTATGGAGGTTGTGCACCGTATAAATTGATCTTAATGAATAGATATAAATTCATTTGCACTTTTGAAACCCACCTTGTGAAACAGCTTGTCTTTAGAAGCCGTGTCTGGAAAATATTTATAAGCATGCTCCTGGTTTTAGCAGACGCACTTGCATTGCAGATTAGCACACGGCGGCCTTTTTTTATTTTGTTGCCGGAGAAGGAGGAAAACAAATCAAAGACGTTTCAAAATGTCAGCTCTTCTGGAGGATCAAAGGAAAAGGTGCTTGACAGCCCTGGAATTTTAGGAGATAAAATTTAAGCTGAAGCTCAGCTGGAATTTATAGCGCTCAAGTAAATGCACTGAACCTGATTATTTCCGAATAAAATATCTAAGAAAGCAGCACGTCATATTGTTTACTAATCAACTAATTTAATAGTGATATTTACTTTGATGTTCCATTAGTGAGATCTGAATAGGCTTTAAGTTATACTGCCCCATGACTAATAATAACTAGCAATCACTAGAGTGCAGTTAATTATCATTAGCAGATTCAGTACAAGTGTTATTTATTGTCTGAGGTGACTCTCATGCTGATTTCATGTTAAAGCCGGAGCACAGCGCGGTAAAATAACTTGGATTAACTCTCCAAAATAGGGAATTTCCTCCTGTTTTGGTTGCGTCCATGTTGATGATTGAATGTCTTTGTCATGTTCCACTCCACAGTGGAGGATAATATGAGGCTCATTTAAAAGTAGACACTCAGGACTTTAAGAATTTGTAGTGTTTCATAAGTATTTCTGTTTTTAGCCTACTAGGGGTGATTCATAGAAAAATTCCAGAAAAAAAAAAACCAGTTATTTTTTTCCACACAGATGTTTGTATCTTTAAAGTAAATGTTGATATCAAACCCATTTCTGCTCTCTGAGATGCTCCAAGTGCTTGTTCATCTAAAAAGCAGCTCAGATTTGATCTTCAACCAGTAAAATTCTGTGTAAGGTTCTCCAACAGAGGGAAAAACACACGTCTAAAACACACTGAAAGCCAACAGACTCATTTTATATCAGACTCACAGCCTGAACATCATTCATTTCTTTATACTGATTGAAAACATCCCATAAGTCCATTTCCATATCATGAACATGTATGAATACACTGAGCATTACTTTGCAACTTGGAGTGGGAATAAGTGTGTGTGATTGTGAATAGAGCTCTTTTTTGGTAGTCTGGTTTACTACAAATACTACTTGAAAAAATAAGGCTGTAAAAACATTTTTAAGGTGGTTGTGTTATACATGTGTTGTAACATGTAACGACTGTTGATATGGAGTCACAAAGTTGCTTTCGGCTGCTCCCTGTTTGGGGTCACCACCGTGGACCAACTGGTCCATACAACAACTTGGCACAGGTTTTACACCAGATGCCTTTCCTGACGCAACTCTCCCATTTTTTTCCGGGCTTGGGACTGGCACTGAACCCAGTGGCTGAGGTTGGGGCATTGGTTGGGAATTGAACCCGGGCCTTCCACATGATAGAAACCTACCACTGAGCCACCAATGTATACAAATTATGTAATTATGCAATATATATATATATATATATATAATATGTATATTTATATATATATAATTATATGTATATACATATAATATGTATATTTCCTCCGTGTACTCCGGTTTCCTCCCCCGGTCCAAAGACATGCATTGTAGGTTGATTGGCATCTCTAAATTGTCCGTAGTGTGTGATTGTGTGAGTGAATGAGAGTGTGTGTGTGCCCTGCGATGGGTTGGCACTCCGTCCAGGGTGTATCCTGCCTTGATGCCCAATGACGCCTGAGATAGGCACAGGCTCCCCGTGACCCAAGAATAGTTCGGATAAGCGGTAGACAATGAATGAATATATGTATAATAAACTTGAAAATGAAATATGTAGGTATCTGTTTTATTTTAAAAAAATTGATGTTTGTTGTTATTCGTTTCTTGAAACTCTTTCTCGAAACTTTTTCTTGAAATGCTCTCTCTGTGTCTCTCTGTGTCTCTCTCTCTCTCTCTGTTGCTCTTCCTAGTTTTTAATACTGAGTGTAATTTCATTTCGCCAATCCCGTGTTTACGCTCACAGTCAGAGTGCTAGTTTGTACAGCATAACCTTGGGGAGGAAACATAATTTGACTGAGATTTGTAATGAGACACTTGATAAAGTTTGGGGTGATTTAAACTGATGAAGTTTGCCTATAAACAAAGCTGTGCCCATGGGCCTTGGTAACCGTGTCACAAAGGAAATCAACAGAGTGCAATTACTGCACAAAGATTTTTTTATTAAGCCTTTAAGGAATGCTAATTACGCAACTCTTGGAGTGGAAAATTTTGAATGAAAATCATTTGCTGGCTTTAAGTGGGTCAATTAGGATTGGAAATAATGCACAGCACACCAGGATGGTTTGTGTGAAATAAAGCATAATTTTGATATATATATATATATATATTCTATTATTTAATTATTATAGGCATTATGCATGAATATACTACATACTGTGTAAAGGTACAATACAATACATACAATACTGTGCAAAGGTTTTATGCAAGAGTGATGAAATTCTGTAAAGTAAAAATGTAATACTTTCACAAATATATGTTGTGATTCATTTTTATCAATTTGCAAAATGCAAAGTGCACCAACAGAAGAGAAATCTGAATCAAATCAAAATTTGGTGTAACTACCCTTTGGCTTCAAATCAGGATCTTGCACACACTGTACAAACTCAGGGATTTTGTAGGATTAGAGTCAGATGTATGATTAACTAAATTATACCAAGCAGGTGCTAATGATCATCAATTTCATATGTAGGTTGAAACACAGTCATTAACTGAAATAGAAACAGCTGTGTGGAAAATTGGGTGAGGAACAAATAAACTCTGTTACTAAGGTAATGTTGTGGAAGACAGTTTCATATCACAGGTCATACACCATGGTGAGACTGAGCACAAGTTAGTTCCACTGCATCAGCAAGGTCTTTATATACAGTATATACTAGTGTATGAGAAAAGTTCTCCCAGAATATTATGGATAAACATGAACATACTGCTCTAGATATTGCATATGGAAATGATTTCTGCACCATATAAAATATATCCGTGGTGTAACATCTTACAGCATGAGTTCAGGAGGCGGAATCAATTTTCACTGTAGCTTTGAGGTGGGAGATAGAGGAAGATGAGAACGAGGCATTTCTGTCTTGTAACTGTAACACCAAATCTGGGTGGCAGAAGAAATACATCTATAAAAAAGATTCTTTCTTCTTTTTCTTGTTTATTCTGAGATTTGGATGTTTTGACGATGGACCCATGTGGACTACCTGAAGATATATGAGACTGCTATGGATGTAGCACTTGGAGACCATAGCGTTGGCTTTGAACTACTGTTTCTGTGGTCAGTTTTTGAAAATTCGACAGCTTTGGCAGGAAGGAATTTATTTTAAAACTATAATAGATTCAGAAATTATGCTGTTTCTCTGTAATTCAATTCAATTTATTTGTACAGTGCTTTTAACAATGGACATTGTCTCAAAGCACCTTTACAGAAGTATAGAAACATGGTCAAAAATGATATAGTTTCAAATTAAAATAATATTTAACCCTAACATTTATCCATAATGAGCAAGTCTGAGGCGACGGTGGCAAGGAAAAAACTCTCTCTGACATGATATGAGGAAGAAACCTTGAGAGGAACCAGGCTCAGAAGGGAACCTCATCCTCATTTGGGTGACACTGCACCATAAATAATGTAAATTTCAGCAGTTTATAGTCAAGTGGAATTCTGCAACCAAGAGCTTTTGAGGAACTAATAGATCAGCGTAGTTTCTGAGTTCATTATAGACTTAACACTAATTCCTTCCTGCAGAAGTCTTCAAATGTTCCCTGATGAAGACCCAAGAACAAAGCTGAGGTTTCCAATACTCCAATACAATAAGTTCAAAAGCTTCTGGTTACTCAATTGTACTTGACTATATAGTATACATTTATAGAAAGGAAATAGATGAAGTGGTCAGGTGCTGACCAGGAGACCAGACCTAGCAAGCAAAGCCCTCAACCCTTAACTGTTCAGTTGTATAAATGTAAGTAACTCTGGGTAAGGGTGTCTACCTTAATACCTTAAATATAAATGAGTTATAATCACACTATTTGGTGTTAGATGATGATGATGAGGCTCCCTATTAAATCTGGTTGATCTCAGAGTTTCTTCTCATCTCATACCAAGTTCTTGCTCACCACCGTCGCCTCTGGTTTACTCATGAGGGATAGATATAAATTAAAATTTTTACATTTTTAAATATTCTGAATTTTGTTATTACTGTAAAGCTGCTTTGTGGCTGTATAGGACTTTGTATAGGACTTTTTTATGTCCATTGTTAAAAGTCCTATACAAATAAAACTGAATTGAATTGGTGGGGTGTTTTTTGGTTGTTTATCTAATATGTCCACTTCACGTTACCATTTACAGCAGAAGTTCAAACATGAACTCGATTGATGGATATCTCCTAGCTTCGATCGTGTCCGTCTTTGCCTGCTTGCTTTGTATAGATGAATCATCATCTCATCATTTTGATTGTGGGGCTTGTCGAAATCGTTCTCCTCAGGTCAGCCCCCTGTTGGCGTTGGAACACCTTGAACACTTGAAATATTTCACATAGTCCATAGAAACTGTAACCAGAGGTGAAATGAGATAATCCATAACAATAGGCAGGAGTCAGAATTAGGAGTCAGACTCAGAAAGCAATATTTACTGTATATGATCAAATTAGCATGATTTTTATTATCAGTGCAAACTATTTAAGGTTAAACACTGAACACAGTTGGATGACAAGCCAATAACAAGGCAGGAGGCGGAGACATGACCAGTGCTAAAACAAAAACACACAAAAGCACATTTCATGGAAACCCATGTTCAGAGATTCACCTAAAAGAAGGACTCTTCTTCTTCTTCTTTCGGCTTTTCCCTTCAGGGGTCGCCACAGCGAATCATCTCTCTCCACCTATCCCTATCTTCTGCATCCTCAACACTTGCACCCACTAGCTTCATATTCTCATTTATTACATCCATAACCTAAAAGAAGGACTAATGTTAGCTTAATAAACAGAAATGGGCTTCATAGACAATGTCTCAAATATTCATGAATGTGCAGTTAATAAAAAAGCAATCATTTAGAAGAGAAATTTTCTGTAGCAATTCTTACTAAATGCAACCGCACAGCTTTTGAAATAAAATCCAATCCTACAGCGTGGCTTTATAAAAAATGCATGTGATGCATATGAATATGTTATGAAGCCCCAATATAGACACTGATCCAATTAAGTGTCACCAATTTTATTAGGACATATAACGTCACCTAAATGTGTTTCGGAATTGCTGAGAAAATTGCGCTCATCTCACACGGTGCTCATCTCATACATGTCTGATAGCCGTGCTGCTAAACTGAGCTGGCAGCACGATCCATCTCCAGGGAACACACACTTTAATATTCATGAATGTATATTTACGTTCGAAAACTAACAAGAACCTGCTGCTTTTGCCACACATACAGTAGACTATATGGTAAAACGCATTATATGATAGCATTGTGTAAATCACGTAGCATATATTTATTTAACTCTAGTAGCATCAGGATGCTGGGTCTGATGCTGCAGGTGATGAGCTCTGTGACATTCCTGCAAACAAATCTATTGTGAGGATGATTACCAGACGAACAGATCTGCTGGCTGATGAGCTTAATGCTGTGTACAGGAACTTCAGAATACATCGTTATTCATCTCTATTTATTATATACACATCCATAATATATTAGTATGTTTAGGATTTATGGATCCTTTCAAAGACTAATTAATACTTGAAGCCACAGCACCCTTTAGTAATGTGTGTATAGTTTCTTATCCACTATATGGCCAAAAATGTTTGAGTCAGTGTTTAAATCAGTGAAACTTTTTTAGTCATTGAATCATTTCGGTCATGACAGATCTGCTTCTCTTTTATTCAGTGACTCAGTGTTTGAATCAGTGAACTTTTCGGTCAGTGAATCTTTTCGGTTATGACAGATTTGCTTCTTTCTTCTTCAGTGACTCAGTGTTTGAATCAGTGAATCTTTTTGCTCAGTGAATCTTTTTGGTCATGACTGAGATTTGCTTCTCATTAGTTAAGTGAGTCAGTGTTTAAATCAGTGAATCTTTTTGGTAAGTGAAGGTCAGCATGTAAATCAATAAATCATTTTCATCTTGACAAAATTATACTCCTGTCGAGTTCAGCAGGTTGAATCACTGAATCATTTCATCCATGACTGAGATTTACTACCCTGACATTCAGTGAATTAGTCTTTGATTCACTGAATCCTGCCAGGATTTGCTCACATTTAAGTGCGCCAGTGTTCGAATCAGTGAATCATTTTGATGTGTAATGTGTGTATAGTTTCTTATCCATTATATGAATCATTTCAATAAGCCATTCATTGAGTCAGAGTTTGAATCAGTGAATCATTTGGTTATGACTGAGATGTGAATCTCTCTTGTACAGAGCAGCTGCATTTATTCTGATCTTTGACTCTTGAGTTAATGAGTACTGACCAAGATTCTTTCCTATTTTGTTTAAATCAGCAAATGTTCGCAAGATTTTCCTTTCTCATCGTTGATTCAGCAGATCAGTTGAATGTTCCTTATTCTGTAAAGATTATCCATCATTCATGCATGGTAATTAGTCTGCCTAGTTTAAACTGTTTTAGCGACAGTAGATCTTGACTCATGAGAAGCTCATCACATTTAAACATTTTTGTCTTAATATAGTCAATAAGGAGAGTGTTTCATTCATTGTTCAACATACTTCTCTATATGGTAACTATTAATAAAATAAATAAATAAATAAATAATCTGAAATCTGTTTGTCCTGGGATACTGACCCATCCTTTTGTGATAAAATGAGATGTTGAGCTCAAGGAGACTCCTTTTTAAAGGAAGTGTATTGCTAGTGTCTCTGGCTTTTTTTTATTCATTCATAACTTTTTCATAAATCTTTTCCATGCTATATATTACACATGTGTATATAAGGAGGAGATAAACTGCACACCTTCATCTTCAGCATTTTAATATTCACTGTTCAATTGTCGGTGTTCTTTCTTTATTAAACCCTGCTCCACTTAAAGAGCAGTTGATGGAGCTTCTTAACGCTTTAATCGCCTCTAAAGTAGCAGCATTATAATTATTTCAGTACTAAACAGTGCATGACGCCCTCCTAATCCCCTAACAGAATCTGAAAATGGCTCAGGGTTTGGGTTTGGCAGATGGAGACCGAGGCTGCTCGATGTAAGTGCACAGTCTTTTTTGTTAAGGTTTCTCTAAGAATCAACATCATAACCCAGAGTGAGGGTCAGGTCACAGGCAGACACGATCGTCTCCGGCTAAGCCACATTTATATTCAGAGCAGGCAAAGGCAGGAAATACAAGGGCACTTGGCAGAACAGAGAAACCAAAGATACACATGCAGCTAAGAATTTTTAGATCAGTGGTTTATGATAAGATCTACATATCTGAGTGAAATGGAGTATTTTTAGGATCAGATATCCAGAATTCTGCACAAGACAGAGCACCTCAGCAACATGCACAGAACATTTTGCATATATTGCTCTAATTTCACTCAATTTATTCACAATATATGTGTTAATAATATATATTAAATTGGTATATATATATATATATATATATATATATATATATATATATATATATATATATATATATATATATATATATATATATATATACAGTTGTGCTCAAAATTATTCATACTCTTGGTATTTTTATAGTGTTTTTGAGCTGTCTTCTGTAATGAATGAGTTTTATAATACTTTCATATTATAATATTATATTTTATAATATGATACTGTATATTTAATATGTTACAAACAACTGAAAGAATAACAATGTGATATTTGAAGAAATATCATTTCATCATTATCATTTCAAAATATCATGGGTTTTTATTGACAAATATTCAAAAATCACCATGTTCAGAATTATTCATACCCTTTAGATTAATATTTAATAGTTTCAATAATCAATAGAAAAGCCATTGTTCTTAATGACAGCCTGCAAACGCTTCTTGTAGGTCTCCACAAGATTTCTACAGGTCTGCTGCGGAATGTTCCTCCACTCTTCCCTCGCAAATGCCCCCAGCTGTTGGAGATTGGAAGGCTTCTTAGCCCTGACCCGGATCTTCAACTCTCTCCACAAATTCTCAATTGGGTTAAGGTCAGGGTTCTGACTGGGTTCCACTCCAGAACATTTATGTTGTTGACCCTGAACCATTGCTTGACCACTCGCGCCATCATTATCCTGCCGGTAAGTCCAATAAGGAGTGGTGTCTTTCTGGGGCGATGTCCGTGGAGACATCAAGAACCCAATGGTCACTCTGAAAGAGCTCCAGCGTTTCTCTGTGGAGAGAGGAGAACCTTCCAGAAGAACAACCATCTCTGCAGCACTCCAACAATCAGGCCTGTACGGTAGTTTCCAGACAGAAGCCACTCCTTGTAAAAGGCACATGACAGCATGCCTGAAGTTCAGCATGCCAAAAGGCACCTGAAGGACTCTCAGACCATGAGAAGCAAAGATTGAACTCTTTGGCCTGAATGGCAATCGTCATGTCTGGAGGAAACCAGGCATCACTCATCACCTGGCCAATACCATCCCTACAGTGAAGCCTGGTGGTGGCAGCATCATGCTGTGGGGATGTTTTTCAGAGGCAGAAACTGGGAGACTAGTCAGGATCAAGGCAAAGATGAATGCAGCAATGTACAGAGACATCCTTGATGAAAACCTGCTCCAGAGCACTCTGGATCTCAGACTGGGGCGACAATTCATCTTCCAACAGGACAACGACCCTAAACACACAGCCAAGATAACAAAGGAGTGGCTATGGGACAACTTTGTGAATGTCCTTGAGTGACCCAGCCAGAGTCCAGACTTGAACCTGATTGAACATCTCTGGAGAGGTCTGAAAATGGCTGTGCACCGACGCTCCACATCCAACCTGATGGAGCGTGAGAGGTAATGCAAAGAAGAATGGGAGAAACTGCCCAAAAATAGGTGTGCCAAGCTTGTAGCATCATACTCAAAAAGACTTGAGGCTGTAATTGGTGCCAAAGGTGCTTCAATAAAGTATTGAGCAAAGGCTGTGAATACATATGTACATGTGATTTTTTTGTTTTTTATTTTTAATAAATGTGCAAAGATTTCAAACAAACTTCTTTCATGTTGTCATTATGGGGTATTGTTTGTAGAATTATGAGGAAAATAATGAATTTAATCCATTTTGGAATAAGGCTGTAACGTAACAAAATGTGGAAAAAGTGAAGCACTGGGAATACTTTCCGGATGCACTGTAACTAGCAAAATCTAAATGAACTGTAACCTATAAAACGCATTAAAGCTTATATGAGACAGATACAGTAAATGCTTAGCACCAACTGAGATAAAAGTTTATGCTTTTGATTCTCGATGTGTCACAACTCTAATAGATGACATTGTTACCTATCTAACACTGGACCTTGAATTTATCACCGGCTGCATCTCTCCGTGGCACATTTCTGCTTTAAAACGATCAGGGAGTCCTTGGTGTAGATTGATTACCTTAACACAGATCGTTCTGTCATGTCCTGACTGAGTAAGTCATCTGAAAACGCTGTCTGCTCCCAAAATATTGCAGCACACAGACATTGATTTCTTTCGCTCTAACAGAGGATAACAGCTTCTCATGCTAAATGGGTTGTTCAGACAAATTCAACAGCATGAAATCGAATTTCAACAGTAATTCCAAGTTGCGCGTGCACAAGAATTTAATAATTAAGTCATGAACGTGTTGTTGAGAAAAATTAAGAAAAAATTTGAGAAGCATGTGAAGGTGAACATGATGTAAATAATAACAAGAAGCTACTAAGATGTAACCATGCGCCCTATATGTGAAACACTAACGTGTAGAAGGAACTATGGGGAAAAATAAAATACATGCACTGAATGCCAATGAAATGCACGTTCATTCATTGTCTACCGCTTATCCGATCTATTCTCGGGTCACGGGGAGCCTGTGCCTATCTCAGGCGTCATTGGGTATCAAGGCAGGATACACCCTGGACGGAGTGCCAACCCATCGAAGGGCACACACACTCTCATTCACTCACACACTACAGACAATTTAGAGATGCCAATCAACCTACAATGCATGTCTTTGGACTGGGGGAGGAAACCTGAGTACCCGGAGGAAACCCCCGAGGCATGGGGAGAACATGCAAACTCCACACACACACTTGGCGGAGGTGGGAATCGAACCGCCAACCCTGGAGGTGTGAGGCAAACGTGCTAACCACTAAGCCACTGTGCCTCCCACCTGTAATGCACATGTAAATCTGAAATAAATAAATAAATAAATAAATAAATAAATAAATAAATAAATAAATAAATAAATAAATAAATAAATAAATAAATAAAAATAAATAAATAAAAATTAGGCTACATTTCTTTTAGAAAATGTGATTAATCATATAAAAATGAAAAATACATGTAAATGAATCATGTATAAAATAAATCAAATTATAAAAATATAAATAGAATAAAAAAAACATTAAAGATCGTACATGTGAAAATAGATGCATTATATAAAAAAATCACATAAAAAAAATAAAACCACCGAGTTTTAGTGTTATAGTGCATTAGAGCATCAGACCACATCAGCCACAGATAATTTTTTATGGAACCATATTTATATATATATATATATATATATATATATATATATATATATATATATATATATATATATATATATATATATATATATATATATATTACATTTAAAGCAAATAAATACTTGATGTTTCTAAAGTACACAGGTATTAGGTATTTATAATGCATTATGAATACAGGCTTCATAGCACATTGTGTCAAACATTAGGCAGCATATCATGTAAATTTTCATGACTTAAAACATGATAAAATGTCGCTGCTGGTGTGTGTTGGGACAGTGCTATGACATGTTTATGAGATCATTATGTCAGTCTTATGTCTGTTCAAGTCAAACACTTTTGAATCGGTTATGTCTTCGTGTATTTTACAGACTGTTGAAAAAAATGTTGAAAAAATATAAGGATGTCATGTAAAAAAAGGTTGGTTTTTTTTTTTTGCTCAAGTGATCCAATATTCCAATTCAGCAAATGATGACCAAATGAATCCTCGTGTCACGTTTGCTCCGTGCGCTCATTCTTCACTTGGTGATTTGTAGATTTTCTATCATGCTCGTGTCCCGAGTAGGAAACCCTCGCCTTTATTTTACTCATACAACATAAACAAGCTGCCCTTTTATTTTGTTTTGTTCAGCGAGGCGTGTGGACAGAATACAAACTGCTGCAGCGCTCGTGTCTGAGTCCCCCGAAGTCCCCCGAATCCAGCTTTAAACAGCTCTAAATTATTAAACTTCAACTTCCTGCTAGATTGTGCTGAGATGTTTGAGACAAGCCAACAGCCATTCGCTAACAAATAGTGTGTGTGTGTGTGTGTGTGTGTGTGTGTGTGTGTGTGTGTGTGTGTGTGTGTGTGTGTGTGTGCATGTGTGTGTTAGGAAAACACAGCCGCTATTTAATATAGCCCTCGTCCTCACGGATAAGAGGAACAGCTAATCAATTAAGAGACACTGAATATCCATCAGGGGATTTCAGGTACTGTTTGTCATTGAAAAAGCTCAGGAAAGTTAGTGGCCATAAACAACTCTTCCTATCTATCATGTCGGTCCATGACCTGAATTCTTTATGTACAGGATGTGAAGTGCAGTGGAGAGTTCAGTCCCTCACTGGCAGAGACGTTAACCAAATCTGAGTCATTTCTTTTGCAAAATCCTGAACAAAATGTTTAGATATATATCTTTTTTTTCTTTTTACTAGAGGTCTTTCCTACCAGTGGCCATCACTGGCGGTGGACGCTCAAGTGGTTAAAGCTCTGGGTCATTGACCGGTAGATCGGGGTGCAAGCTCCAGCCATGCCAAGCTACTACCGAGCATGTGGCACCTCGAGCAAGGCCCCCAACCCACCCTGCTCCAGGGGCGCTACATCATGGCCGACCCGGTGCCCTGACAGGCTAAGAATGAATTTCACTGTGCAGTAATGTATATGTGACAAATAAAGACAACTTAACTTAATCACACACTGTAACTCCTCCCCCTTCAATAGGAAGCAGAGCTGGAACAATGAATGCTGACAATATTACTGTGTTATTATGTGCACTATCCCAATTTACCACGTTTACAATATGTATATGTATAGAAACTCCTTCTGGATTAATGTTTATGCTTAAGTTTTTTAAATTAAAGTTAAATATTTAATTTAAAAGTTATCTTATCTCATCTTATCTTATCTTGAACAGTGGAACCTCGGCATACGAATGTCCTCCCTTACGAATTTTTGCCTTAAGAATTGAAAATTGGCAAGAAATTTGCATCGGCATACGAAGCATTTTTGGCATACCGACAAACCGAACCAAACGCTGGCTAAGTTGTGTGTACATCCAGGACCTGTTCAAAACTTGTGTGCATCAGTGGAAAGCCAAGCGAAGCCACATACACAATCATACACAGTACGATATGCAGTGAAATGCTTACACGACTGTTGTGACCTTGAAAAGTGAATAAGAATTAAAGAGTAAAAATGAAGTAAGAAATAGAAGGATTTAGGAGATTTACCCCAATTGAGATTGACCTCAGCTTGCAATCAGCGGAATACTACAGTGACCTTCATTGCGAAGTCTTGCCATTTCCTGTTTCTGAGGACATTCTTCTTAGCCTCGCTACTACAAACGGCCTGATAA